>OW240913.1:118633490-118704428 GCA_933207985.1 Pelobates cultripes | reverse complement strand
GTGACACCAGATCTAATTAGTGGCACTGGTCAGCGTATCCACTGTTAGCGTAACACACCCGCTTTAAGGACACTGACTGCTATTTCAATCTATAACAGTGAAAAAAGATTATTTTTTTTTTAAATCCAAACTATTGTGTCACCAGATCTAATTGGTGGCACTGGTCACCGTATCCATTGTTAGCGTAACACACCCGCTTTAAGGACACTGACTGCTATTCAATCTATAACAGTGAAAAAAGTGTTTTGTTTTTTTAAATCCAAGCTTTGTGTCACCAGATCTATTTGGTGGCACTTGTCAGCGTATCCACTGTTAGCGTAACACACCCGCTTTAAGGACACTGACTGCTATTCAATCTATAACAGTGAAAAAAGGTTATTATTTTTTTTAAATCCAAACTATTGTGACACAGAATCTAATTAGTGGCACTTGTCGAAACATTATCCACTGTTAGCGTAACACACCCAGCTTTAAGGACACTGGCTGCTATTCAATCTATAACAGTAAAAAAGTTTTTTGTTTTTTAAATCCAAGCTATTTGTGACACCAGATACTTGGTGGTGGCACTGGCTGAAATGGGCACAGTATGCACTGTGAGCCTGACACAGAAGCTGGCAACGGTAGCTTGGTGGCTGACTGCTATTCAATCTATAACAGTGAAAAAAGTTTTTTGTTTTTAAATCAAGCTATTGTGACACCAGATGTATTGGTGGCACTGACTGGGGAAATGGGCACAGTATGCACTGTGAGCCTGACACAGAAGCTGGCAGCAGTGGCAGACAACTGACTGCTATTCAATCTATAACAGTGAAAAAAGTTTTTTGTTTTTAAATCCAAGCTATTGTGACACCAGATGTAATTGGTGGCACTGACTGGGGAAATGGGCACTGTGAGCCTGACACAGAAGCTGGCAGCAGTGGCGGACAACTAAGTGCATTTACATTAGATAGAAAAAAAAAATCCAAAAAAGCATACCCTTATCCCTAACCTAGCTATGCTTTTCCCTATCTTATGAACAGCAGCTACACTTTCCCTCCTCTTACTAAGCATGCAGCTTGAGAATGAATCTAAAATGGATGCTGTCCAGTAGGTGGGAGGGTCTGCTAGGGAGCCTGTGCTGCTAATTGGCTGGAATGTGTCTGCTGACTGTGAGGTACAGGGTCAAAGTTTACTCAGTGATGACGAATAGGGGGCGGGTCGAACCGCGCATATGTTCGCCCGCCGTGGCGAACGCGAACATGCTATGTTCGCCAGGAACCGTTCGCCGGCGAACCGTTCGGTACATCACTATCTATGGATAACATTTGTATGTGTGTGGGTGTTGTTCTGAGTGCATAATTCTAAAAACATAATCATCATTTTCAGATTCTGAGTCTATGGATAACATTTGGTATCTGTTTTTGTGAGTGTAACTGATAGGTGACTTGGTGCTTTCAAAGTGTCTATGTGCATATCTGGATCTTTGGGCTTTGGGTCTTGTTGTCCTATTATTTTGATGTATCCCTGGGGAATGTGTTGGACAATCAATGTGTTTTTGATAGTTGGAAGATGTAGGAAAAGAATTATGATATTCATATGCTGGGTAGAAGTGTCTTATTCCCACAGAGGAGGACTTACATTGTTTGTGCATGGGAATGGCCATTGTATAATTGTTTGTACTGTAATCTACTCTCGGGTCCAGAGAGAAGTGCCCCTTGCATGGGGATTGCCATAAAAGGACGTGTGTGGTTCCATTAAACTCTGAATAGTTACAGTATCCAAGTGAGAATCGCAGAAAATAATCGGTACTCAAACACCTTAGTGAGTATCCCTTTAACTTCACAATAAACCTAAATATACATACAGAATAAGGTGGAGTTTCCTCTTATTATAATAGCTGTTATTAGTAGATATACCTAAAAATAAAACAGAATAGAACACATAATAGTGCAATAACGCCTGTATACAATCTTGGAGTTCGACAAATAGATGAAATATCACTCACAAAAAAAGAGCCTGTAGGTAAGGCTCAAATATACAGCTTTGTGGGATGTCAAGGTTCCCACTCCCTTCTTTATACTGCCAGGAAGTTTCAAATGATGAGATATCCTCTCAAGGGTGAGTGTAAAAATATCCTCTCAAGGGTAAGTGTAAAAATAAGGTGCTTTATTATAAGTGCACAAGTAATGGTAAACAAAATAAATAAAATCAAAACCTTACAGTTTGAAGGTAAGCCTTTAGAATATTCCTTTGGAATACTTCTTCTCATCAGGGAGCCCACCACATCTGGTGGTAGGGGTGGGATGGTTCATTTCCCCCCCAGAGGAGATGCTACATCTGGATCCAGGAACAGAATGAGCAGATGGAGAATCGCTATGGAGGCTTGAAGTGGTCAACATTGAAGCATTTGTTGGAGAACTGTGGCCGACCGGCAAAAAATTGTACCAATAAGGAACTACTTGTGGAGCTGATGTAAATGGACTGAACTGACGGTATGACTGAAGCAGCAGCCCCGAACCTGGAAGGTGAGTTGAAGTGGACTATTCGCATGCGGTTGGCGTTGTGGGTCCAATCCTCCTGCAGACATCATTACCCACGTGATGAAAGCCACTATCGCTGAGGACCGGGAGAAGCGACAAAACCAGTTGCGCCTGGCGGAGATCCAGCGACCAGCGAGCCCAACTGTGGAGTACATTCCAGCCCCAACAGAGCAGAGAAAGGTACCCCCTTCACAGCTTTCAAAAGTTTCCAGGAAGCGGAGGGAGAAATAGACGGTGTGAAGAAATGACTCCGTTCATCAGGATTTCTACCTTTGTTGTACAGTTAATTCACCCAATTCAGCTGAAATTCGGCATATAGCTTTAATTTCTACCCTTCGGATGGATTCAGGCGAATTCCCCGTGTAAAATCTAGGTGGCCGCCATTTCGGCACTTTACACGTGGCCGCGGCCATTTTACGTGCGAACAGCGGTGTTTGCCCGTCAACGCGTGGAACTAAAATCGGATACGCAAACAGGCGAACACCGCTGAGACCTCCATACATCCAGAACTTCGCACGGGAAAGACCGAATCACCGGCCGTTCGGTAGTTACATGCAACTTCGTATGGGGATTGCAACGACCACGAAGATGCGAACGGATGGCAGGGCTTTCGTCTCTTTTATTCGCCTAAACGGAGACCGACCGCAGGGCCAAAACTTATGGAACTATTTTCGGCTAGATGATCCGTGCGGTCGGTCAAAACTTTAGTGCTCCATAACTCCCGAACCATTCATCCGAATGGACTGATTTTTTGACATGTTGTCCTCACAAATGAGAACTATCCAGCGGTGCCCAATTTAAAGGTGTACCCCCTGTTTTTGGGGTACATCCAGAACTGGGGTAAAATAGTGCACGTTTTAATGAAGTTAACTGTTTATCAGAGGGGAGGGAGGTAGGGGCTGTAACCTATACCTGATTGGTGATTTAATGCCTCCCCCTGGGTGTGTATTTCTTGTCTGTAACCCTAATAAAAAGCAGGCTGGAGATTCCAGACCTCAGATCTACTTGTATCCTGATTCTGGACTCTGACTGTTATTTGGGAATTCGTATGCTTTACCAAGGGGATTATCTTGGGAAGCTGTTATATTTCTTATGGACTTCATTGCTTAGAACTACCTTAGACGCTGGCATTGCAGGAGGAATTATCAAAGTGGTTCAGCTATACTTGATTTCCTTACAACTGGTGGCAAGCGGAGGGATTCGAACCCCAAATGGACATTTCAAAACAAGCAAAGGAATGAATGGCTCAGCAGTACCAGCTACTTAAAAGAACCACGCTAAAGGACTTACTGGAAGCTCGAGGCAGAGTGGCAAGTAACAAAACAAAAGCCACGTTAATTGCGGAGTTAATGCAGAGCGATAATACCAGTAATATAGAGATGGATCAAGAGGAAGAAACCGTGATGCAAAAGGACATCCGATGGACACTCAGTTTATTGGGACCCAATCCATCCTCAGAGGCGATACTGCAGGTCGTAGCACAAGCCAGACAAGCGCAAAAAGAGCGAGATGACCGGGACAGAGCGTCACAGGGGGATTTGCTACACCCCCCGAGAAGTATTGGGGAAATACCAAAGAAGGTAAATTATGCAGCGTTTAAATCATTTGTTGACAATGAAATGGAAATTGACAGTTACTTGCAAGACTTTGAACGTCAGTGTGCACTGGAGGGATTAGACTCCACCAAATGGGCTGCAGTCTTCAGCAGTAAATTGTCAGGTAGAGCAGCCGAGGCTGAGGGGGACATACATAATTATGAGAAAATAAAAGACATTTTGTTGGCCAGATATGCGGTAACTCCGGAGGCATACCGGAAAAAGTTTAGAGACCTGAGAAAGACTGGGAGAGATTCCCATACGGAATGGGCTTTTCGCCTGCAGCGGGCAGCCCGCAATTGGATGAAGGGCTGCCAGGCAACCACCCTGGAAGAAGCTTTGCAACTAGTGATACTGGAGCAATTTTTTAATCATACTGCAGAGGACATAAAAGACTGGGTAAAAGATAGGAAACCAAAAACCGTGGAGGAGGCCGCTAGGCTAGCGGACGAGTACCAGGATAACAGGAGGAAGGAGCCAGGGGCGAGCAGACCACCATTTAAGCCTCAGTACACAGCTCCAACAAACCCGGCTCCACCTAGACCTGCCATAGGTAACCCCCCACCGAACCCAGCAAACACACCTCGACCTCCTGCAGTGTGTCACTACTGCAAGCAACCAGGACATTACAAGTATCAGTGCCCTCGCTTAAACCGGGGAAGCTGGGAACGGCCAGCCCCACAACAACCCAGGGCAGCTGCTCACTGTGTGCAACAGGAACACACAGGCCCTGCCCTTAACCACGAAGAACAGTGGAGTGTATTACATGAGGTCAATCCAGTACAAGCTGGGGGGGACAACCGGGACCACCACCGCCAATGGATTACCGTCGATGGCGTGGGGGCCCGGGCGCTGAGAGACTCTGGGGCTACTTTGACTGTGGTACAGCCCCACACGGTCAGAGCACAAGCTCGCACCGGACGCACAGTCGCTGTAAGGGTGGCTGGGGGCGCTATTCACAAACTGCCCACCGCTAATATGCTTGTTGATTGGGGTTCCGGGTCTAAACAACTGGAGGTGGGGATTATGCAAGAACTGCCCGCCGAGGTTTTGTTGGGAAATGATGTGGGATGCCTAACCTCTCAACTAGCCCGAGACCCCCCTGCCGAGGCCTACCCGGTTACCACCCGAGCTCAAGCCAGACTGGAAGCTCCGCTGCACTCTGAGGAAAACCAGGTAAGATTCGAAATACCTCCCTTACCCGATCCCCCCGTACCCTTCTGGGATACCCCCCAGGGGTTTGAACAGGAACAGCGTACTGACCCCACATTAGAAGGCTATAGGAAGGCCGCGGCCGCTACCCCCGAGAACAACCCGCACGAAAAATTTGAGTGGTATAAGGGGTTGCTATATAGGGTAACCGAGGGGGTGGGACAGGGGGCTACCCAGGTCATAAAAGACAGTTAGTTGTGCCCCGTAAATTTCGGGCTGAGTTGTTAAAACTCAGTCATGACATTCCCCTAGCAGGACATTTAGGGGTCAAAAAGACCAGAGACAGGTTAACTCAAACCTTCTTCTGGCCCAGAGCCACCCAGGACCTAAAGTACTATTGTAGGACATGTGATGTATGCCAAAGGGTAGGAAAAAGGGGAGACCTTCGGAAGGCTAAGCTTCACCCCCTACCCATCATCGAACAGCCCTTCCACCGAGTAGCGGTGGATTTAATAGGTCCCCTCAGTCGCCCCAGTCCGTCGGGCAAAAAGTTTATCCTAACGGTGGTTGACTACGCCACTAGATACCCGGAGGCAGTCGCCCTCACCAATATAGAGGCCGAGACCGTGGCAGAGGCCCTTATTCAGATATTCACCCGAGTAGGTTTCCCGCAGGAGATACTCTCCGATCGGGGGACGCAGTTCACAGCCACCCTGACGCAACAACTGTGGCAGAGCTGTGGAGTGCAGCCCCTGTTCAGCGCCCCGTATCATCCCCAGACTAACGGGCTCTGTGAACGTTTCAATGGCACTCTAAAACAGATGCTAAAAACTTTTACAGAGTCCCACAAGAATTGGGAAAAATTCCTTCCCCACCTTCTGTTTGCCTACCGTGAGGTGCCCCAGGCCTCCACTGGGTTTTCCCCCTTTGAACTCCTGTACGGGAGAAAAGTTCGGGGCCCACTGGAGCTCGTACGGGAACACTGGGAGGGCAATACAGATGAGGGGGGAGTCCCTATCGTCCAGTATGTCCTGGAGTTCCGGGACCGTCTGCGGGCCCTCACCGAATCAGTTCGGGAGAACCTGCAGGCGGCCCAGGAGGACCAGAAAAAGTGGTACGATAGGAGGGCCCAGGATAGAGTGCTGGACTTAGGGCAGAAGGTACTGGCTCTGAGGCCAGTTAAAAAGGACAAGCTGCAAGCAGCCTGGCAGGGACCCTTTAAGGTAGTGGAACAGGTTAGCGAGACTACCTACATCGTGAGCAAATGCTCAGATGAAAGGCTGACCAAAGCCTTCCATGTGAACATGCTCAAACCATATTTTGAAAGAACAGAGGAGGTGGGCGCCGTGTGCGCCCCCGCCACAGAGGATAGTGAAGGGCTACCCCTTCCTGACTTACTGGATACCACCCCCTGTACTATTGACCAAGTAAGCTTGGGTCAAAATTTAGACCTCCTGGAGAAAGGTGAGGCTACTCAACTGCTGCAGGGATACCGAGAGATGTTTTCCGCTACCCCCGGCTATACCTCCGCTGCGGTACACCGTGTGGAAACCCAGGGAGAGACGCCCCTACGGCAACAGCCATATCGGATCCCGGAAGCAGTACGTGAGAGTATGCTCACCGAGTTAAGGGATATGTTACGGCTAGGGGTAATAGAACCCTCCCAAAGTCCTTGGGCCTCCCCGGTGGTACTAGTACCGAAGCGCGACGGCACTACGCGCTTCTGTGTAGATTACCGGAGGCTTAACGACCGTACCATAACCGATGCCTACCCCATGCCTAGAATAGATGAGCTCTTAGACCGTATGGCGGGGGGGAACTACTTGACTACCCTGGACCTGTGCAAGGGTTATTGGCAGATCCCCTGGAGCCTGCGGCCATCCCCAAGTCGGCGTTCGTCACCCCTTTTGGGCTATACCAATTCAAGGTTATGCCCTTTGGGATGAAGAACGCCCCGGCTACGTTTCAGCGGATGGCGGATAGGCTCCTGGAGGGGTTTCAGGACTTCGCATGTGCGTATCTAGATGATATTGCCATCTATAGCCGCACATGGGGAGACCATCTGGGTCATGTGTCCAGGGTACTCGAACGAATTCACCTCGCAGGGCTCACACTGAAACCCGACAAATGTCACGTAGGCCTAGCCGAGGTCCAGTATCTAGGCCACCGGGTCGGCTCCGGTAGACAACGCCCAGAGCCCGCTAAGGTAGAGGCCATAGCTAACTGGCCCCAACCCCGGACCAAAACCCAGGTACTGGCTTTCTTAGGGACGGCCGGGTATTATAGAAAGTTCGTCCCAGAATATAGCGCCCTGGCCAAGCCCCTCACGGACCTTACCAAAAAGGCCCTTCCCAAACAGGTCTCCTGGACCCCAGAGTGCACGGACGCTTTCCAGAAGCTCAAAGCGGCATTGAGTGAGGCCCCTGTGTTGGCAGCACCCGATTACACTAAACAATTTCTTGTCCACACAGATGCCTCCATGTTTGGGCTGGGAGCCGTGCTAAGCCAGGTGGGGGCGGATGGCATGGAACACCCGGTGGCATACCTCAGCCGTAAACTTTTGCCCCGAGAAGTCAGCTATGCCACCGTAGAAAAAGAGTGCTTGGCCCTCGTGTGGGCCCTCAAGAAACTTCAGCCCTATCTGTATGGGCGAGCGTTTACCCTTATGACCGACCACAACCCCCTGGTATGGCTCAACCGGGTAGCTGGTGACAACCCCAGGCTACTCCGGTGGAGCCTAGCTCTCCAACCATACAATTTTACCATGCAGTACCGTCCGGGTAAACAAAATGGGAATGCGGATGGACTGTCCCGCCAGACCGAACTGGACACCTAAAAACGTACTTTCATCGGACATCCCCAAGCCAACCCGACAGGGTCTAGGCGGGTATGCCGACCTATGGACTTATAGGGGAGCAGTGTGAAGAAATGACTCCGTTCATCAGGATTTCTACCTTTGTTGTACAGTTAATTCACCCAATTCAGCTGGAATTCGGCATATAGCTTTAATTTCTACCCTTCGGATGGATTCAGGCGAATTCCCCGTGTAAAATCTAGGTGGCCGCCATTTCGGCACTTTACACGTGGCCGCGGCCATTTTACGTGCGAACAGCGGTGTTTGCCCGTCAACGCGTGGAACTAAAATCGGATACGCAAACAGGCGAACACCGCTGAGACCTCCATACATCCAGAACTTCGCACGGGAAAGACCGAATCACCGGCCGTTCGGTAGTTACATGCAACTTCGTATGGGGATTTCAACGACCACGAAGATGCGAACGGATGGCAGGGCTTTCGTCTCTTTTATTCGCCTAAACGGAGACCGACCGCAGGGCCAAAACTTATGGAACTATTTTCGGCTAGATGATCCGTGCGGTCGGTCAAAACTTTAGTGCTCCATAACTCCCGAACCATTCATCCGAATGGACTGATTTTTTGACATGTTGTCCTCACAAATGAGAACTATCCAGCGGTGCCCAATTTAAAGGTGTACCCCCTGTTTTTGGGGTACATCCAGAACTGGGGTAAAATAGTGCACGTTTTAATGAAGTTAACTGTTTATCAGAGGGGAGGGAGGTAGGGGCTGTAACCTATACCTGATTGGTGATTTAATGCCTCCCCCTGGGTGTGTATTTCTTGTCTGTAACCCTAATAAAAAGCAGGCTGGAGATTCCAGACCTCAGATCTACTTGTATCCTGATTCTGGACTCTGACTGTTATTTGGGAATTCGTATGCTTTACCAAGGGGATTATCTTGGGAAGCTGTTATATTTCTTATGGACTTCATTGCTTAGAACTACCTTAGACGCTGGCATTGCAGGAGGAATTATCAAAGTGGTTCAGCTATACTTGATTTCCTTACAGACGGCTACTTAGCGGACTTTTAAAGGCAATGTGCCTTACACAAGGTACCCACTGACAAATAGGTCACCATTTTGGCTGGAAAGTTAACTGGTAGAGGTGCAGAAGTCTTTCGAGCTATTCCTGACAACAAGATTCATCTCTACGCCTGTAGTCAAGGAAGCTTTGCTTGCCTGGTACTCAGTCACCCCTGAGGCATACAGGATGCTGTTCCGGGAATCCAAAAAACACCTACACCGAGTGGACATGCCATCTCCACTGAGCTGGTTGCTGGTTGTCAGGCCACTTCGGGAGAGGATGTATTACAGCTGTTTTTATTAGAACATTTCATCAACACCCTGCAGGTGGAGATACAGGAATAGATCCAGGATCGGGACCACTCACCTTGCCTGAAGCAGCTCATCTTGCCAACGAATATACTGACTCCAGGAAAGTGGAGCACACCCCGGTAAGACCTTCTCTCCCTCGCCATGAATTCCAGGCCCATGTGCCCCCAGGCCCTACACCTTACTGGGGACCACCTAGGCAGCAACCTGCCCCACCACGGAACAGGGTACCCGCCCCACCACGGAACGGGGTACAGAGTTTCCATTGCAAGCAATTGTCCCTCGGAGCCCCCCAGACCTACATGGGGCTGCCCCAACCTTGCAACCTCCCGTGCTCCAGTCCCAGCCGCTCACTGCTTGGACACAAAGATTAACCCTGAGGAATAATGGGGAGTGCTGCATGAGGCTGATCCAATACAAGCAGCCACCCGGGATAACCAGCAACATCACCGGCAAATTGTGCTGGTAGACGGGAAACCCGCCCGTAGATTATTTTCTTTTTAATAAGTATTACCTGCAATGTCAGGGTAGTGTTAGGGGGCTAAGTTTGCCCATAGTTATGCTAACTTGTATATGGCAGGATGGGAAAATGAATTTATATATGGGAGTACTTAAAGGGGGGTGGCAAACTTGGCCCTATACCATAGGTACATAGATGATCTGATTTTTATATGGAAAGGTAAAACGAATGACTTAGACAAGTTTTTAAATAATCTTAATCAAAATAATTGGGGCATCAAATTAACTAGCACATGCAGTACAACTAAAATTTTGTTTTTAGATTTAGAAACATATATTGAGAACATGGAGATTAAACCTTTTTTTTTTTTTTTATGCATATAATGATGTGTTATATAACAGTGGACACTATACCCCGTTGTTGAACAATATTCCTAAAGGCCAACTAAGATGGATAAGGAGGAATTGTACTGACACATTTTAAAAAAAACAGGCACAACTTTTAAAGGGGCGCTTTTTGGAGAAAAATTATCCTGAAGGTTTAGTTATTCATGCATATGAGGAAACGGTTAATTTAAATCAAGATAACCTTATTAAAAGGAAGGAAGTTCATGGTGTCGAAAATAAAAACCATGATAATGCACCTTTTGTATTTGATTTTAATATTGCACATAGGGATGTTAAAAAAATAATAGGCATTGGCACCTACTAAAGGAAGATACAGAATTGGTCAAAAATCATACCACATAAACCTTTTATAATGTTTAGGGGTGCCCCCAATTTTAATCTCATCTTAACTCATAAACAACCCGAAGAAATTGCACAGAAACACTTTATGAACGATAGAAAGGGTTTTTATTCCTGCGGTAAATGTACAGGCTGTATATATAGTAAAAATAAGACCTTCAAAAGTATTAACCCCTTAAGGACACACCTGGAATAAAAGGGAATCAAGATGGAGTATTTCCATCATGTGCCCTTAAGTGGTTAACACATTTAAGAGTAAACATAATGGTAATGAGTTTGATATTAATGATTGTATCACTTGTTTTACTAGAAATGTGATTTATCTTTTAATTTGCCCATGTGGACAGCAATATGTGAGCACAATGCGCCCACTCCACAAGAGAATAGGAGAACATGAAAATAATATTTTAAGGGGTGTTACTCAGCATAGTGTCTCAGACCATTTTAAAGCAAAACATAATATGGACCCCAGGGGTTAAATTTTCTTAGGAATTCAAATAGTCAATAAACCAGAGAGGGGAGGAGACCACATTTTAAAAATTGGAAGAGGAGAAATTAAGTGGGTCCATAAATTAAAAACCATAGAACCACATGGTCTTAACATAGAATTTGATCTTTTTATTTTTTTTATAATTTTTTACAGTGTTGAGTATATAAATAATTTTTATGACAATATTCTATGATTTTTTATGACATTTTATACAAAAAGTGCTTATAGTTTACATAATGTGTACTAATCCCCTTTTTTCCTTCCCCTTTAAGTAGGTATAGCTCTATAAATTGATAGATAATAACATGATGATATTGTTTATATTTGTTTATATTTTTATTGAAAAATATGCTTTAAAAGAGAGCCAATTTAGTACAGATATCCTTTAACATGTGAGGCAATTTTTCAGTGTGTGTGTGTAATTTACTGTAAACTATAGTTAATTTATATGGTTATATTATAAAGTTTTGTTATGTGTAATTTTTTAACATTTTAGTAAATAACCCCTGTCTATGCAATGGAACATGGGTTTAACAATAATGTATGGTAATTAGTTCTTTCATTTTGGCCAATCATGTGGCCTAATTTGCGGACTTTTTGGGCAGTCACGCCCCCTAGTATGACTTAAATTGAGACTGTGATGGATATGTGGGCAGATCTGATTAAGCCGAGTGTATCAGCGAAACGCGTCATCACGCTCTGACATAATTACGCCATTACACTCAATGGGCATAAGCCCCACCTCCTGGAACAAGTGATACGAGATTTTAGCCCACTGAGTCCTGTGAAGCCGGCACTCGACCCAGGGACTGGTCTACACACAACATATTGGAGAGGAGAAGACATATGAAGGGGACTTACCTGCCTTGTAGCTTTATTTATCCAGAGTGTTAATAAAGGATTATTTATCTTCACCACAGCGTCAAGTCTGCATATGTTGCAAAAGATGCCATCACAGTTTAGAGCAAACTATGTTGCTCTACATTTGTGAGTTACAAAAAAATATAGATAAGGACCAGCGCTTAGTCAGATTTTAATATACCGATGTGTAAGAATAAAATAAAACTAGCTGCTATACATTCGTGTAATACCTTCCAGCAATACAAACAGAATATACAAAGAAAGAATGTAGCGCTTATATGGTACATCAATAAGTTATCACCTTTTAGCAATTTTAGAGGAGTTGTTGTACTTGAATATCCGGCAGATAGATGCCTAGAGAGAAAATAATCGAATATAGTGTAGACGGTATATCATTGAATAATATTTAAAACAGAGATTGCTTTATAAACTCACAAACGAGGAGCTATAGACAGGGCCGGATTAACATAGGGGCTGATGGAGCTGCAGCTCCACGCCCATGGAATAGGCCCATTGATTTATAAAAAAATAAAAAAAAAGATTTTTTTTTTTTTTTTTAAACATTTTTTTTTTCACACACTACTCTTAGGGATTCCACCTGGCTTATATTTTATTGGCACAGCCAGTATTTGAGGCTGTTTGGCTGGTGCCAATATTGCAGTGATACTGGCAATACAAATGCTGGTATTTTTCTCAGTATAAATTGAGATTACTCTGCAATACCAGCACTGGCCAGTCACTGTGTGTGGAGAGAGGCAGGGATAGGAAGTTCCAGCATATCCCTCCCTGCCTATCTATACTCACTGATCTGCAGGGGAGCAGCTACAGAGAGTCCAGACAGCAACTCCCACCCTGCAGAGACAGCCTACAGCTCAGGGAAGTAAGGGATGGGGGGAAAGGCTGCAAGGAGACAAGAGCGGAACGCCAATAATAAATCCACGAATTCCGCTGGTCCAGAAACGAATCCACAGTCAAGCGCTGAAAACAACAAGGCAATATCCCCAACCTCCCAATAACCGGACGAGACACAGTTTTGGGAGTCAACTGAAATCCTTTTAATCGGCAAGACAATTTATACAAGTCCCCATGCAAGGGGTTTCCTGAGTCCCTTCCCAGGGGCACTCCCAGAGGGGACTACATGGGGGACTTACATGCCAACATATTTCTCCCATCAGGCACCGCTGCACGAGAGGGATCATCCTCCCAGAATGCACCGTTAAGGGGATTATCCCCTCGTGCAGCAGAACCGGCAATTCACACAAAAATCTATAACTTTTAAAATACACGGTGGATTTACACGAATGGACGTTCGGTAGATAGCTGGGGTCTGGGCGCATCATTCGTGAGATTGCCGCTCAGATCCCAGCTAAAATAACCGAACGCCGCACAGAAAACACATTTCTTTTAAAACATACGAAAAGAACCGATTACTTTTAGTGAACACGGTCCTGAAACTCCCGAACGTCCTGGAGGCTCAGCGGTGTTCGTGCCGTCGAATAGCTATTGGTAATACTATGCGTTCGACAACTCGGACCCGCTGAAAAACAAAGGATCCAAGATGGCCGACCGCCGCATGGTCGGTAGTCGAACGACGGCCACCCAGGAGAGCCTCTAATAACCGATTGCAACAATGTTGCAATCGGTTAACTAGCATCACACGCCTCTAAGTGTGTGGGCTATTAGGGGGTATCGCGTTCGGTTCACGAACGGCTCTCCAAAGTGCCGTTCGTGAAACGAACGGGAATACCCATACAAACCGCCATTTGCCTTCGGCGAAACAGATAGTTACAGTCACTGCAGAAAATACATTAAGCACATACATAACAATAAAGCGCATATCTCCCCAGACCTGTAGGCAACCCTTAAAGGCACAGTCTCTAGTTATAGTTCAAGTGGCTAGGTTTGCCACAATGCTCCCCCAGAACCAAGCCGGCATACACAGTCTGATCCCAACGGATCGGCTTGGGGATGTCCGGGGGAGTGCTCACAGATCACTTCTCAAGGTCTGTTTGTCTGGACAACCCGTCGGCATTACCGTTTTGTTTCCCTGGGCGATAGTGTATCGTAAAGTCAAAGGGCTGCAGCGCCAAACTCCAGCGCAGCAGCCTGGCATTGTCTCCAGCCACACGGTTTAGCCACACCAACGGGTTGTGATCTGTGAGCAAAGAAAAGGGTTGCCCATAGAGATATGGCTGTAACTTTTTCAGGGCCCACACCACGGCCAGGCATTCCTTTTCTATGGCGGCGTAGCTCACCTCTCGGGGTAACAGTTTCCGACTCAAGTATGCTACGGGGTGTTCTCCGCCATCGGCTCCGACCTGGCTCAGTACTGCTCCCAATCCAAACATTGAGGCGTCTGTGTGAACAAGAAAACGTTTAGTTGGATCAGGAGCAGCCAGTACAGGGGCATTGGTCAGAGCCGTCTTCAGCTGGTTGAATGCCTGTTCACACTCTGGGGCCCAGACGACCTGCCGGGGCAGGTTTTTCTTCGTCAAATCAGTCAGGGGTTTGGCCAGGGCACTGTAGTTGGGCACAAATTTTCTGTAATACCCTGCGGTACCCAGGAAAGCAAGAACTTGGGTTTTGGTCCTAGGGGTGGGCCACTGGGCTACAGCGTCAATCTTTGCGGGCTCGGGCTTCTGTTGCCCGCTACCAACCCGGTGCCCTAAATACTGGACCTCGGCCATCCCTATATGGCATTTACTGGGTTTCAAGGTAAGCCCTGCCTCCCGGATCCGATCTATGACAGCCCCTATATGCTGTAAGTGATCCGACCAGGTCTGACTGTAGATGGCAATATCATCCAGGTATGCACACGCATAATCCTGGAACCCGTCCAGTAGCCGATCCACCATCCGCTGAAAGGTCGCGGGGGCGTTTTTCATCCCGAATGGCATGACTCGAAATTGGTACAAGCCAAACGGGGTGACAAACGCCGACTTGGGAATGGCGTCCTCGGCTAGTGGAATTTGCCAGTATCCCTTACAAAGATCTATTGTAGTGAGATACTGACCCCAGGCCATCCTATCTAGCAGCTCGTCTATCCGAGGCATCGGGTAGGCGTCCGACACGGTTTTGTCGTTCAACCTCCGGTAGTCCACGCAGAACCAAGTGGTACCGTCTTTCTTGGGAACCAGGACTACCGGCGATGCCCAGGGGCTATCTGAGTGTTCAATAACCCCTAACTGCAACATCTCTTCAATTTCTTTCCTCATATGTTCCCGGACGGATTCAGGAATCCGATAGGGAGTCTGTCGCATGGGAAGCTGGCTAGTGGAGTGTACCCGGTAGGTTAGAAAAGGTGGCGCCCTTGGTTGCTATCAGTTCTTGTACCTGGATACGCTCTTGAGGACTTAGCCGCTCCCCCAGCTGAACCCCCTGGGAGGGTTCCTTCTGCTCCTCCTGCTCTAACAGATCCGGAAGGGGCAGGTTCTCCTGATCTTCGGAGGCGGGCGTGCAAATAGCTGCCACGTCCTCCGTCCGCTTGTGGTAGGGTTTCAGCATGTTCACATGGAGCATGCGTCTCTTCCCTACTCCGGAGCATGGGCCGATCACATAGGTGGTATCGCATCTCTGCTCTACCACCTGGTATGGGCCCTGCCAGACGGCCTGCAGTTTATCGGTGCGGACAGGTTTAAGGATTAGCACCTTCTGTCCCACTTGAAAACTACGGTCTCTGGCCCCTCTGTCATACCAACGATGCTGCCGTTGTTGGGCGGCCTGGAGGTTGGTGCGCACTGCCTGGGTCAATTCCTCCAGGCGATCCCGGAACGCCAGCACGTATGGTACAATAGGGGTCCCATCTGCGCTACTCTCTCCCTCCCAATGCTCTCTAATGAGATCCAACGGCCCCCGGACCCTTCTCCCAAACAATAGTTCAAATGGGGAGAAACCCGTAGACTCTTGGGGCACCTCTCTGTATGCAAACAACAGATGGGGAAGGAATCGTTCCCAGTCCTTATGGGTCTCTCCGAATGTCCGGAGCATCTGTTTTAGGGTACCGTTGAATCTCTCACATAATCCATTGAATTGCGGGTGGTACGCGGAGTTAATGATCGGCTTTATGCCACATATCCTCCAGTAACCTCAGCCGTGAATTGGGTCCCCCTATCTGAGACCATTTCCTGTGGGAACCCTACTCAGGAGAATATTTTCATCAAGGCTTCGGCTACGGTCTCCGCGTGGATATTAGTTAGGGCAATCGCCTCGTGGTACCGGGTGGCGTAATCCACCACGGTCAGGATATACCGTTTCCCAGAGGGGCTGGGTTTTGGTAGTGGCCCTACTATATCTACGGCTACCCGGCTGAACGGTTCCTCAATTATGGGTAGGGGACATAGTTTTGCCTTATGGCGATCCCCCCTTTTGCCTACCCTCTGGCACACATCACAGGAGGTACAATATTGCCTCCAGCATCATTCGTGAGATTGCTATCCAACAGCTCCGCCGGGTCCTCTCGCGGGATTCTGAGCGTTGCCGCGGTTACCACGGCAACGCTCAGATCTCGCGAGAGTGCCGGCCCTGCTGTGTGCCTCCATGGGCCGGTGGGGAGATCAAAGATCTCCCTTTACCGGCCCAGAGACACTTCCAGGCGGCCGCTTGCTGGGGTGTGAGGGAGGGAGGAGAGGACCGGCGGAGCTCTATCCAGCAGCTCCGCCGGGTCCTCTCGCGGGATTCTGAGCGTTGTCGCGGTTACCGCGGCAACGCTCAGATCTCGCGAGAGTGAACTCTAGCCTACAGGCTAGAGTTCACGCTCACCACTAGGACCACCAGGGATCAGGCAGCATGGCTCTCCCATGGCAGAACGGCTCCCCCCCCGTCCCAGGCAAAACGGTCCCCCCCCCCTCCCAGGCTAAAGGTAAGAAGGGAGGGGGGGGATATAACTTTTTAAAAAAATATTATTATTAATAAAATAAAAAAATAATTTAAATTAAAAAATCACACTCACACACACACATCACCCACAGACACACACAGTACCCCCAGACATACACATCACCCCCAGACACACACATCACCCCCAGACACACACAGACACACACACCCCCAGACACACAGCACCCCCGACACACACAGTACCCCCAGACACACACAGCACCCCAGAAACACACAGCACACAGCACCCCACACACACAGTACCCCCAGACACACACACAGCACCCCAGAAACACACAGCACCCCCAGACACACACAGCGACTCAGGCACACAGCACCCCACACACACACAGCACCCTCAGACATACACATCACCCCAGACACACACAGCACCCCCAGACACACAGCACCCCCAGACACACAGCACCCAGAGACACACAGCACCACCAGAGACACACAGCACCCCCAGACACACACAGCGCACCCAGACACACACAGCGCACTCAGGCACACAGCACCCTCACTCACACACAGCACCCTCGCTCACACACACACACACATATATATATATATATATATATTTACAGATATATATATATATATATATATATATAAATATATAAAATAACCCTCAGTGAGTTAACAGACAAAGAAAATTAGAATGTGACGGCAGATAAAAACACCCTCACACACAGCACCCCTCTTACATACACACACACTGCGCCCCTCACACATACAATACGTCCAAATATATATATGTATGTATATATACACACACACACACACTACAGCACTACATACATTACGCTCCAGATACACGCTAGATCCCTTACCTTATATGCACTCTTAATCCTCTATACACACACACACAATCTCCTATACACACTCTGGGTCCTTTACACACTAGATCTCCTACACACACACTGCACCACCTACACACACACTACATTCCTTGTCAGCAAACACATACAACATTCTCTAAACACACCCTCTCTACAACCCCTACACACACTACGTCACCTATACACACACACTACAGCCCGTATGCACACACTCGCTACATCCCCTATAACACTATGCCACCTATACACACACTCTCCTACAGCCCCTAGCCACACATATTACACCACAAACACATATGAAATTGACCTATTTACACAATACCACACCACACTCTACACACACGCAATCCCACAAGCAGGCTCCAAACACATGCACCATACACTTTCCTGGCCCTTTTGTCCTCTGGTATCCCACTTGTGGAGACACCAGAGACAATTTAAAAGCAAACACAGCGCAAGCATGTTATTAAATTTGCTTGCGCTGCGCAGAACAAATACAGGGCCTTTTTCTAATGCCAGAGCTCTTCAGCGCAGGTCTGCGCATTGAACCAACATGCTCACTTTGAGAGGAGGCGTGCTTGTCATTAGTGATGACAAAACACACCCTCTCTGGCCCCGCCCCCTTCTTAGGGGGCCGCTCTGATTGAAAAATGCCCGGGCCTAATTTTTTCCCCAGTCCGGCCCTGTCCCCATGTCTCCCAGCCAGTGTCCCTGGTGTCTCAGTGCCCCCTAGTCTCCCAGTGCCCCCAGTCTGCCAGTGTCTCACTGTCCCCATGTCTCCTAGTGCCTCCATGTCTCCCAGTGCCTCAAGTGTCTCAATGCCCCATGTCTCCAAGCTAGTGTCCCTAGTGTCTGTGGCCCTGGTGTCTCCTTGTCCCCATGTCTCCCAGTGCCCCATGTCTCAATGTCCCCATGTCCCCCAGCCAGTGTCTCTAGTGTCTGTGTCCCTGGTGTCTGTGTCCCCATGTCTTCAAGTGTCCCCTATTTTCCCAGTGTCCCCATGCGTCCCAGCCAGAGTCCCCTAGTCTCCCAGTGTCACTGGTGTCTCCATGTCCCTAGGTCTCCTCGTGTCCCCAGGTCTTCCCGTCTTCCTAGTGACATGGGGATCCTGGGATACATGGAGACACAGGGAGACATGGGGCATTGAGACACTGTGATACATAGGATCACTGGGAGACCTGGGGACATGACACTAGGGGGCACTGGGAGACATGGGGCCACTGGGAGGAATCCATCTATACAGCAGAATAAAACTAAGTAGTTTTTTTTGTGATTTTACAGCATTTTCTCTTATGTCACTCCTTGTGATTTACATCATGTGATGTCACCCATACATATTTAATTGTGCAAATTAGCAAGGCCGGTATGTTTTTCCAAGAAAGGTGGCAACCCAAACTACTTTCCACATACTCTTACTTAAGTATGGAAACTTAAGAGTGATGTATGGGAACAAAACTTGTGTGGACTGGCTGACAATGAATATAGTTAAAGGGACACTAGAGTCACCAGAACAACTACAGCTTATTGAAATAGTTCTGGTGAGTAGAATCATTACCGTCAGGCTTTTTGCTGTAAACACTGTCTTTTCGGAGAAAATGCAGTCTTTACATTACAGCCTAGTGATAACTTCACTGGCCACTCCTTAGATGGCTGTTAGAGATCCTTCCTGGGTCATGGCTGCCTAAAATGCATCAAAACATTCAGTGTCTCCTCCCTCTGCATGCAGACACTGAACTTTCCTCATAGAGATTCATTGATTCAATTCATCTCTATGAGGAGATGCTAATTGGCCAGGGCTGTGTTTGAATCATGCTGGCTCTGCCCCTGATCTGCCTCTTTGTCAGTCTCAGCCAATCCTATGGGGAAGCACTGTGATTGGATTAGGCCACCACTTCTAATGATGTCAGCAGACTGCTTGTTTTTATGAGTCTAACAGCATGCAGAGTTACAGCTTCAGGCTTGAATATAGTAAGATTTTGCTATATTTATGGAGGCATGAGGGGCCCAAGGGGGCTAGATGGTGGTGTTAACACTATAGGGTCATGAATTCATGTTTGTGTTCCTGACCCTATAGTGATCCTTTAAGGTAATGCTGACTTTGGTCTCTCTAACACTGTGGCATGTTCCCTTTCTTCTATACTCACTACATACAGCTTTTCTCTGTCCCAGACCATATACCAAGAGCTTCTGCCTGCTAGTAAGAAGGTAAGGAGACAAGTGGACCAGCGAGTGCTAGGGGACAGTCCTTAGAAAGCGTTGAGTGAGCGCATAATTAGATGCATTTATACCAAGCTCAGGGTGCTGTCTGCATAGTATGCCCTTAGTTGGCCAGCTGCATGATTGGCAGGCAGCCTGACATGCATTCATGCCAGGCTGGCCTTCTAATTCTTTGGGCAGACATATCCTCTTTTTGGGCATGTTCGCCCCTTTTGGCAGGTTACGTGATTTGTGTCAGTGGCACACCCTTTTACCGTGCCCATTGACTTCCTGCTTGATTGGACACTGCTGTTAGGGGTTATGGATTTACTTGAAAGATGAAAACATAAATTAGTGAGAGATTAGCCTAGGGTATGTGTTTTCTTATAGCTGCTGTTTTCTTTCTCTCCAGCACCATCTCCATCAGATACATGACGATTGGGAGTTGTAACCGCTGGTGGTTCCCTTATTTACCACTATAATGTCTTAAAGCATAGAACTTAGTAGGGCTAACCATACAGATATCTTAGCCATAATTTTATATAGTGTAAGAGATCCTCTATTTAACATATATAAATAATTGAGAATACAATATAAAATAAGGATTGTCTTTGAAGCAAGATTGTCTTTTGGATATTTATTATATAAAAATATAAAATCCATTATAGCAGAGTTTATAAGATTAAATTACATGCTTGCAAATATCATTAATAGGTTAACATACCCTTCTGAACATGTCATCGTGTCAGCCTCTCTGTCATTTTAAGATGGAGCAGCGTCTGTCTCCAAGTCTCTCCTCCGTTTCTTAACATTTAAAAGTACACCTATTTATACCTTAGGTGTCTCCATTTTAGGTTACTGTAGTTCAAATATAAAAAATTAACACTTCTTTTACTTTATTCAATTTAGGACCTCTCTTAACTTGGCAAACATACAAGGCCATAACTAAAGAGTGTATACGTCATGGAAATTTTCCTGACTTAGTTCAAGATGGCATCTTAAAGTCTGAATAGGTTATCTGTTGTTTATACTAAGTCATAAGTGTACAGTCGTGGGAGATTCCCGGATTTGGGGAAGTTCCATTAACTTGGGGTTACCACAGTATATTGTGTACTGCAAGAGTCGTAGCATAGCCTTGAAACTTGTTTATGCATTATTGTTATTGTAATTCGTCTGGGACAAAATGGTGCAAACATATTATGCACTGAGGTTATTGCTTAAAGAAACAGTTATGAAAAACAATATGTTCCATTTCTAACACCTTGTCAGTTTGCAATATCTCTTAAAGATAAAGTACACAGTTTAAGAAATACAACATTTCATTCTAAAACTTGTAATATTTGCATTTGCCCATAACACCCTCTCCATTAAACTGTGGGCATTGTAGCGCATTTCTTCCTTAAATTAGTAAACCAAAGTTCTCCAACTGTCTTTAGGTTTTTGTGCTCCCAGCATCTTTGATCATTGTTGTAACAGTAAAATATCCGTAGTGTGATCTTTGCATGTAAAAGTGGTTGATTAAAATGAGCAAAGCTTTTGTCTGGGAAAGAATTGAAAAGAACACCAGGTTCCAGAGTAAGATATTCTTGGATGGATCCAGATACGAATTGTAATCCAAAGTTAAAAGTAGTAATTGTATTTGTAATCCAAAGTCTTTAAAGACCTGTAGAAGTTTACATTCCTTAGATACATTGCTGGAGGTTAGTTTGTAGAATACCCGGGTATTTGTTGTTGAGTATAGGTTGTAGAGTCCAGCTATCCAAGTATTTGGCTAGAATTGGTCGCAGATATTGAATCAGCATAATCTGTTATCACCGTGGTAATGGCGTTGGTATTTGTCTTTGTCTTTGCTTGTTTGCTTTGTTTTTTCCATGAAACTTTTTTACACCGTTTATGATGTGTATAGATTGGATACTCTCCGATATTCTTTTACGGAATCAATTAATTGACAGCATTTCCAAGACAGTGTCTTAAGTGACATGGATCCTGTTATAGTAAATGTTATGTTGATACAGCAATTGAAGTGGATTCTCAAGAACTCCTTTTTGCTGTATTGGAATCTTTGTAACATGTCAGTGATAGACATCTCACTGACATCAGGTGCTGTTGTGCTAAAAATGTTAACAGGTAAAATCTGTGGAAAAATCTTTACATTTGTTATACTTTGTATAATGATGATAGATGAAATAGTAACATAGTTAATCTTTCTAGTGTTTTGTTTTAAAGATAAACACTCTTGTATATGATTTAGATATAAAGAATTATTTGAAGCAGCAAAGTATTTACCGCCTTTGTTCACAATGGTATGTAAAATTACATTCTCTTTAAATGTAAAAAATACTCCTTTATTCAAAATCTCTCAATCTATTTAGAATAGTTGCTAATTGGAAATATGACGTTAATTATCTTTCTTTGTCCTGTTAGGGAGAAGACAACTTATTCCCTAGTTATTATTAAGTGTTCTTGCATAGCAAGACCACTTAATGTTATCTCACATATATATTATTATTATTAAGTGTTCTTGCATAGCAAGACCACTTAATGTTATCTCACATATATATTATTATTAAGTGTTCTTGCATAGCAAGACTACTTAATGTTATCTCACATATATATTATTAAGTGTTCTTGCATAGCAAGACCACTTAATGTTATCTCACATATATATTATTATTAAGTGTTCTTGCATAGCAAGACCACTTAATGTTATCTCACATATATATTATTATTATTAAGTGTTTCTGCATAGCAAGACCACTTAATGTTATCTCACATATATATTATTATTATTATTAAGTGTTCTTGCATAGCAAGACCACTTAATGTTATCTCACATATATATATTATTAATTATTATTATAGCAAAATTTGCCACCCTAACTCCTCCCACAGTTTTTACACTACATAGACCAAAAATTACCAAAACGTGCAGATTGTTCCCGATCGGATTGCTATTACTTTGTGGAACGTTTCGCCGAATGGTTCACGGAATATCGTCGTTCTTGTGGCGAAATTTTGTCCCATAGGAATGAATGGCAAAGCTAGAGGGGGAGCTGGCAAAAGCTGAAAAGTCAGGACATGATTTCTAAGCTGCCACCACTCCCTTATTTTCAGGCCCACCTACAATAAATCTTATATCAAAACGTTCAGCTATCCCTCCTGCCACTAAACATGTCAACGGCTAAGTCATAGTCCTGATAGTTTTCACAATATAATCATTTGTTTGCAACTAACGCCATCCATTGACATTCATTGAAACTTCACTCTACAAAGCTCAAATTTGAAGGGCAATTTCTAAACTGCGACTGTGCCTTCATTTTTAATACTTTAGAGATATACTATGCATCAAAATGTAGGTCTGGGTCTTGTGATTCCCACAATATAAAGCTCTTCACTGTAGTATTTATAGTTTTTAAAATACGACCGTTTGAAGATGGCAACCACCAACATACTCTGACCTGTCAAGGCTGCAGCAGCAAGTGATGTCATAGACAGGGCCTTTTGAACACCTGCTAATGTTTTATAAATGTATGGTTTAATGTAACTGTGCAACAACGTTGCAATTAAATGTGTTATATAAATGATAACAGTTACGTCGCCCACTCCAGTTCTAGACTACTGGTGGAGGCAAGAACACTTCACACAATTTCCCCAGAAATTGTAGCTTTTCTAGTTATTAAGTGTTCTTGCATAGCAAGACCACTTAATGTTATCTCACATATATATTATTATTACATATTATTATTATTATTCTTATATTATAGCAAAATTTGCCACCCTAACTCCTCCCACAGTTTTTACACTACATAGACAAAAATTTACCAAAACGTGCAGATTGTTCCCCATCGGATTGCTATTACTTTGTGGAACGTTTCGCCGAATGGTTCACGGAATATCATCGTTCTTGTGGCGAAATTTGTCCCATAGGAATGAATGGCAAAGCTAGAGTGGGAGCTGGCAAAAGCTGAAAAATCAGGACATGATTTCTAAACTGCCATCACTCCCTCATTTTCAGGCCCACCTACACAAATCTTATATCAAAACGTTCAGCTATCCCTGCTGCCACTAAACATGTCAACGGCTAAGCCGTAGTCCTGATAGTTTTCATAATACAATCATTTGTTTGCAACTAACGCCGTCCTTTGACTTTCATTGAAACTTCACACTGCAAAGCTCAAATTTGAATTGCAATTTCTAAACTGCGACTGTGACTTCAATTTTAATACTTCAGAGACATACTATGCATCAAAATGTAGGTCTGGGTCTTGTGATTCTCACAATATAAAGCTCTTCGCTGTAGGATTTATAGTTTTTAAAATATGACCGTTTGAAGATGGCAACCACCAAAATACTCTGACCTGTCAAGGCTGCAGCAGCAAGTGATGTCATAGACAGGGCCTTTTGAACACCTGCTAATGTCTTTATAAATGTATGGTTTAATGTAACTGTGCAACAATGTTGCAATTAAATGTGCTATGTAAATGATAAGTTACTCCGCCCACTCCAGTTGTAGACTACAGGTGGAGGCAAGAACACTTCACACAATTTCCCCAGAAATTGTAACTTTTCTAGTTATTATTAAGTGTTCTTGCATAGCAAGACCACTTAATGTTATCTCACATATATTATTAAGTGTTCTTGCATAGCAAGACCACTTAATGTTATCTCACATATATATTATTATTATTATTATAGCAAAATTTGCCACCCTAACTCCTCCCACAGTTTTTACACCACATAGACAAAAATTTACCAAAACGTGCAGATTGTTCCCGATCGGATTGCTATTACTTTGTGGAACGTTTCGCCGAATGGTTCACGGAATATCGTCGTTCTTGTGGCGAAATTTGTCCCATAGGAATGAATGGCAAAGCTAGAGTGGGAGCTGCAAAAAGCTGAAAAATCAGGACATGATTTCTAAACTGCCACCACTCCCTTATTTTCAGGCCCACCTACACAAATCGTATATCAAAACGTTCAGCTATCCCTGCTGCCACTAAACATGTCAACGGCTAAGCCGTAGTCCTGATAGTTTTCACAATATGACCATTTGTTTGCAACCAACGCCGCCCATTGACATTCATTGAAACTTCACTCTGCAAAGCTCAAATTTGAAGTGCAATTTCTAAACTGCGACTGTGCCTTCAATTTTAATACTTCAGAGACATACTATGCATCAAAAATGTAGGTCTGGGTCCTGTGATTCTCACAATATAAAGCTCTTCACTGTAGGAGTTATAGTTTTTAAGATACGACCGTTTGAAGATGGCAACCGCCAAAATACTCTGACCTGTGTCAAGCTGCAGCAGCAAGTGATGTCATAGACAGGGCCTTTTGAACACCTGCCAATGTTTTTATAACTGTATGGTTTAATGTAACTGTGCAACAACGGCTGCAAATTAAATGTGCTATGTAAATGATAACAGTTACTCCCACTCCAGTTGTAGACTACTGGTGGAGGCAAGAATATTTCACACAATTCTCTCACACCAGAAATTGTAACTTTTCTAGTTATTATTATTATTATTATAGCAAAATTTGCCACCCTAACTCCTCCCACAGTTTTTACACTACATAGACAAAAATTTACCAAAACGTGCAGATTGTTCCCGATCGGATTGCTATTACTTTGTGGAACGTTTCGCCGAATGGTTCACGGAATATCGTCGTTCTTGTGGCAAAATTTGTCCCATAGAATGAATGGCAAAGCTAGAGTGGGAGCTGACAAAAGCTGAAAAATCAGGACATGATTTCTAAACTGCCACCACTCCCTTATTTTCAGGCCCACCTACACAAATCTTATATCAAAACGTTCAGCTATCCCTGCTGCCACTAAACATGTCAACGGCTAAGCTGTAGTCCTGATAGTTTTCACAATATAATCATTTGTTTGCAACTAATGCCGTCCATTGACTTTCATTGAAACTTCACTTTGCAAAGCTCAAATTTGAAGTGCAATTTCTAAACTGCGACTGTGCTTTCAATTTTAATACTTCAGAGACATACTATGCATCAAAATGTAGGTCTGGGTCTTGTGATTCTCACAATATAAAGCTCTTTGCTGTAGGATTTATAGTTTTTAAAATACGACCATTTGAAGATGGCAACCGCCAAAATACTCTGACCTGTCAAGGCTGCAGCAGCAAGTGATGTCATAGACAGGGCCTTTTGAACACCTGCTAATGTTTTTATAAATGTATGGTTTATTGTAACTGTGCAACAACGTTGCAATTGAATGTGCTATATAAATGATAATATTACTCCGCCACTCCAGTTGTAGACTACTGGTGGGAGGCAAGAATTTCACACAATTTCCCAGAAATTGTAGCGCTTTCTAGTTATTATTATTATTCTTATTCTTATTATAAGTAGCAAAATTTACACCCTAACTCCCACAGTTTTTACACTACATAGACCAAAATTTACCAAAACGCAGATTGTTCCCGATCGGGATTGTTGTTACTTTTGTGGAACGCTTTCACAATGGTTCACTTGAATATCGCTGTTTTGTGGCTAAATTGTCCCATAGGGAATGAATGGTAAAGCTAGAGTGGGAGCTGGCAAAAGCGAAAAATCAGGACATGATTTCTAAATCCGCTACCACTCCTCATTTTCAGGCCCACCTACACAAATCTTATATCAAACGTCAGCTATCCTCCTGCCACTAAACATGCTTCAACAACGGCTAAGCCATAGTCCTGATAGTTTTCATTATAATTATTTGTTTGCAACTAACGCCGTCCATTGACATTCATTGAAACTTCCCTCTACAAAGCTCAAATTTGAAGTGCAATTTCTAAACTGCGACTGTGCCTTCACTTTTAATACTTCAGAGACATACTATGCATCAAAATGTAGGTCTGGGTCTTGTGATTCTCACAATATAAAGCTCTTCGCTGTAGGAGTTATAGTTTTTAAGATACGACCGTTTGAAGATGGCAAACGCCAAAATACTCTGACCTGTGTCAAGCTGCAGCAGCAAGTGATGTCATAGACAGGGCCTTTTGAACACCTGCTAATGTTTTTATAAATGTATGGTTTAATGTAACTGAGCAACAACGCGGTAATTAAATGTGTTATATAATGATACAATAGTTATCAGCCTAATTTGGTAGTTGTGTTACAGGTGGAGGTAAGAATATTTCACACACTTTCCTAGAAATCGTAACTTTCTAGTTACATATTATTATTATAGCAAAATCTGCCACCCTAACCCTCCCACACAGTTTTACACTACA
Organism: Pelobates cultripes; assembly: GCA_933207985.1. Classification (NCBI taxonomy): domain Eukaryota; kingdom Metazoa; phylum Chordata; class Amphibia; order Anura; family Pelobatidae; genus Pelobates; species Pelobates cultripes. Next base: position 118,677,267 of record OW240913.1, on the reverse strand, counting down.
TAGACAAAAATTTACCAAAACGTGCAGATTGTTCCCGATCGGATTGCTATTACTTTGTGGAACGTTTCGCCGAATGGTTCACGGAATATCGTTGTTCTTGTGGCAAATTTGTCCCATAGGAATGAATGGCAAAGCTAGAGTGGGAGCTGGCAAAAGCTGAAAAATCAGGACATGATTTCTAAACTGCCACCACTCCTTATTTTCAGGCCCACCTACACAAATCTTATATCAAAACGTTCAGCTATCCCTGCTGCCACTAAACATGTCAACGGCTAAGCCATAGTCCTGATAGTTTTCACAATATAATCATTTGTTTGCAACCTAACGCCGTCCATTGACTTTCATTGAAACTTCACTCTGCAAAGCTCAAATTTGAAGTGCAATTTCTAAACTGCGACTGTGCCTTCAATTTTAATACTTCAGAGACATACTATGCATCAAAATGTAGGTCTGGGTCTTGTGATTCTCACAATATAAAACTCTTCACTGTAGGAGTTATAGTTTTTAAGATACGACCGTTTGAAGATGGCAACCACCAAAATACTCTGACCTGTCAAGGCTGCAGCAGCAAGTGATGTCATAGACAGGGCCTTTTGAACACCTGCTAATGCTTTTTATAAATGTATGGTTTAATGTAACTGTGCAACAACGTTGCAATTAAATGTGCTATATAAATGATAACAGCTACTCCGCACACTCCAGTTGTAGACTACTGGTGGAGGCAAGAACACTTCACACAATTTCCCCAGAAATTGTAGCTTTTCTAGTTATTATTATTCTTATTCTTATTCTTATTATAGCAAAATTTGCCACCCTAACTCCTCCCACAGTTTTTACACTACATAGACAAAAATTTACCAAAACGTGCAGATTGTTCCCGATCGGATTGCTATTACTTTGTGGAACGTTTCGCCGAATGGTTCACGGAATATCGTCGTTCTTGTGGCGAAATTTGTCCCATAGGAATGAATGGCAAAGCTAGAGTGGGAGCTGGCAAAAGCTGAAAAATCAGGACATGATTTCTAAACTGCCACCACTCCCTTATTTTCAGGCCCACCTACACAAATCTTATATCAAAACGTTCAGCTATCCCTGCTGCCACTAAACATGTCAACGGCTAAGCCATAGTCCTGATAGTTTTCACAATATAATAATTTGTTTGCAACTAATGCCGTCCATTGACTTTCATTGAAACTTCACTCTGCAAAGCTCAAATTTGAAGTGCAATTTCTAAACTGCGACTGTGCCTTCAATTTTAATACTTCAGAGACATACTATGCATCAAAATGTAGGTCTGGGTCTTGTGATTCTCACAATATAAAGCTCTTCACTGTAGGAGTTATAGTTTTTAAGATACGACCGTTTGAAGATGGCAACCGCCAAAATACTCTGACCTGTGTCAAGCTGCAGCAGCAAGTGATGTCATAGACAGGGCCTTTTGAACACCTGCTAATGTTTTTATAAATGTATGGTTTAATGTAACTGTGCAACAACGTTGCAATTAAATGTGCTATGTAAATGATAACAGTTACTCCGCCCACTCCAGTTGTAGACTACAGGTGGAGGCAAGAACACTTCACACAATTTCCCCAGAAATTGTAACTTTTCTAGTTAGTAAATATAATAACTACAATTATTAATGGCTTAAAATACCAGAAACCCCCAAATATTGTCTTAGAAAACTTTTATTTTATTTTATTTTTTTAAACCAAGATCTGACAGCCATGGTGGAAAGTTACATTCGTGAGATTGGATGCTTAACAATGTAAATCTTAATTGTTTAAGTATATTTTTCAGTGGCTGTTAGGTGTAGCTTAAGATGATTAGAATTTGTATTATTTCTAAAAGTGAGTTAAGAAAGCACTCAGATACAATATTGAAGGTATTTATATTTTAACTCTACCTTTGTATAGGTGGTTTTATGTACCTTTAACCATTACAAACCAAATAACATTTTCTTTGTATTTGAAAAACTGATAAAATATTTGATTTCATGTATTTTAATATATATATATATATATATATATATATATATATATATATATACATACATAGAGTGGTATGGATGTTGAATTTATATCTTTGACATCTTTTCACCAGTTTGCAATAGGTGACCTAAATGATCAATTTCCAAAATCATCATGTATATCACCTGGATGGGTTAATCCATAATACTCTCTTACTTTCCATTTATTGGCCTTAGCTCTGGCAGACTGAATATTTTTATCATTATAAATAAACTTTGTTAGTTGAAGTAAAGTTTCTGCCTGTCTTTCAGTTATATTTTAACTGTTGAAGTATTTCACTTATATTAATTATACCACTCTTCAAACTTAAACGAATATTGAGTAGTTTCTGTTTTAATAAAAACATTTTATATTTTCTTCTAAAGTTTAAACCTTATTCATTATTGCAGTTGTTATTGCAATCATATGATCTTTAACTATCATGATTCAATTATTCATCTGGGTAATTAGCTGTTATGCTCTTATACGTATGTTTAATATATTTGTTTGTAGGCCAGACTGCAGCTGCATATGGCATTTTAGCAATAATCTTCAATTGCGTTTCAGATATTCACAAAGTCTATCCACCTTTGTAATTAACACATTATGTGTTTCTTATACCATTTATTATAGTATCTGTATTATATTACACATTGTCACTGACACATTTCTGATACAGGGAAAAAAAATAGCATGATTGCTTTAGTAATTATAATTTTCGGTCCATGCACCACATTCCTGGAAGTCCAGAATATAGCAAGAAACTTTTTTTTTTTTTGATTCTATGGAGCCATTTAACGTTTTGATGGGTATAGTTATACCAAAAGAGCAAGGAGTACGACGGTAGATCACATCTGCAACAGAACCATTACAGATTCCTTGTTGTATCAGTGTCTCTGTGTTTATGTTTACAGGAGTTCCTTGCTTTGCAGGTATGTACATAATATGTAGAGTTTAAGAAAAGCTGCAAACCGTGCTTTAGTACAAGAGTCCCGTGATGTCAGGTTTCTGATAGATTTTGCTGGTCTTTTTATATTCCATTCTCTTTGCAGGGCATCTGCTCTTAGTAGGCCGGTATTGTTATTATTTATTAATTGCATCAAGGTTTCTTTCGTTAATTGATGTGTTTCTTCCGAATTCAAATTCATATGCCACCAAATGTCATTGTAAAGTTCATTGTTACAGAATATTGTTCCAGGATGGTTTTTCTCTCCAGTAGGAAATCTATATTCCTCTTCTTCTGATCCTTCCTATTAACCACTTTTTCTGAGTTGTAGGCAACAATCTGTGTCTTGTACTGTGAAATGCTTTGATAGTCAATCAGGTTTTGTCAGTACCATTTTCCATCTTGAGAAACAGCTGGGTGTTGACAGTTATCAGTCATCTTTACCAGCATTCACTGTGTCAGTCAGTGGTTCTGTGAACGTCTTGGAAGTATTTAGCAGGTCGTAAAATATCAAAACTTACTGTTCTTTGTTGGCTCTGATTGTTCTCTGTAGTAAAAGTTCTCAGAGTCACCCTCTCCAGGACAAACTGACCAACAGTAAGAAATAGGTGGTGGAGCATGGTGAGGTGGGCTGGAAAAAAATTCCCTAAATTTCTCTAATAGAACCAATGGTTCTAAGCTCTCCCTGGTGCAGAAATATAATTGTCAGTGAAAAACATGTAACATTTCATATGGTGTCTCACCATTTGTATCATCAGGTATGTTGTGAATGCTTATCTGTACCATAGGAATAAATAGATACCACTGTGTGGGGCAAGCAACTAGTAACTTGGTTAATAATCATTTAACCTCAGCATTCTCCCAGACCACAACCCCACTTCTTTGGGGGTGGTTGGGGCACTGAAATCCCAAAGTAGCCCAAATGTGTTTGCCCAGTTTTAGGTTTCCTTTGCAGTAACTGCAGGACCACCATCCAAATGGATGGTCCTGGGATTAACAAATGCATACTAAGGAAGTGAGACTAGAAAACGTGGCATCAGAGGTTGCACTTCGCACAGGATATATCCAAGTAAACCTGGTACATGCATCAACACATACAAAAACATATTTATAACCATGAGATGTTGGCAAACTTCCAATAAATAGTAATTCAAAAAGTACGTTAGATATTAATATTTCAATAAACATTACATAGGTAATGTGGCAATAAGCAAATGCTTATGATTACTAAACACATGAATTACAGTATTTCCCATATTGGGCCACTCCTTTTCAGGAGTCAGATGTACATTACCTCTCTCTATAAGAGCTTGTCCTAGCCATGAAAAAGCTTTTAGGGCAAGTCTATTTTTCTCCATAGGAAGAACAACCAACATATTACCTTCAATGGTTATTATGTAATTAACCCCTGTAAACGATAGGAGTATTTATGCGGATACCAGGTGGATAAGGTCTGGATATCCTTGCAAGCATAAACTCTGCATCATGACAGAGAGATAGGGTATGCGATGTGATCCAGTGACCACAGAAAAGCATTGGTAGACACATTGCATCAAAGTGCCTGTTACAGACCAACTACATGAGGAGAGGGCCCATGCTTTGTTATAAGCATGTCCATACACGTATTACAATGCCAGGCTTTCAATTTGTTACCACAAAGCAAAATGCAGTTGTGGATATAAACTCACGACGTATCGTAAGAAAAACAGTTTGAACACCAGACTGAGACTCGAGATCAGTGAACAGTGGACCAAAATAGATAAATGAAATCTTATCAATTAATATACTTTCTTTATATTACTTTATCCTTTGTATTAACTATAAAATATTAAAGTTAAAACAATAACATTTAAAAGCCAACTTTTAGTGTGGATAGGAATTACAAGGCCGTTCATAATGTGAGATAAAAAACAGCTTTTTAAAAATCCGAATAGTCTGTGAACACAAGATGACCTTGCGCTGAAAACTCACTTGCAGGGGAAAAACAAAACCTTCTTTTTTTCTTTTTCTTTAGTAAGTTAATTAATTAATTAAATGTAGTTAGAACCTCCCTCAAAGTCCCGATGACTTTGCAAGAAACATGACGTGCTTAAATACTGGGTAAGTCTATTAAACAGTGACATAGCATTGTTACCATGTGTATTATGTTGTCACAGCTATAATGTGCAGTATAACAAACTATTTTATAAGTGTTGTGCAATCTGTTCATTAAAAGCCAGTGGTCTAGTGAGCTATAGAACATTTATTTATTTATTCTTTAAATCTCTGACCTCAATTGGCAAATCAATATTGTAATGGTGTCCATCGCAATCTGCTATCTATACTTGCTGCTCTCAAAAATTTTGAATATGTTCAGAGATTTCCTGGGCAATAATAAATCCCCCAAAAAACAACAACTTTGCATTTATGCTAAACCTGCCTGTTGTAAACTTATTCTGTATATTTCTTGTCATAAGCACTTGTACTTAAATCTGTTTAACAAAGCTGTTTATATTGTGGTGTAAAATATATTTTTTATTATTATTTATTTTTTAACATTGCTTAATTTTTTAAAGATACCTGCATATTTAATTAAATATCCTTTATATGTCTTTAAGGCATAAAATATCTGCAAATTAAGATTAAATACAAAAATGCATGTTCTGGGTGTTCCCGTGATTCATTTTCTATCATTTATTTATTTATTTAAAAAAATTTAAGTCTGGAATCTGATTCCTTTTGGAATGAGCACCCCTCTGAGCCCCCCAGTTTCAGAGGCTTCTTTGGAGGTGACCACTGAAAAGTATAGATTCTATAAAATAGATGTGAGGGGGCATTGGACCTTAATTATACCTTAATAATGTCACCTTAATTATACTTTTCATATAGCAAATATGTTATTTAATATATCAGAGCATTATCACTTTAATTGACACTGCATTTTTTTTATGCATTATTCTTTATGCATTATTATTTTTCTTTTTTTCTTAAATTTTAATGTCTGTTTAGAATATTGCAGGCTTTGCGATATCAAATTAATTTTGCATTATATATATTCACAATGCTCTTACAACATATTATTAAAATTAGCCTCTTTCAGAATTGTAGAATATGTGGTGGAACTGAATACCCATATATGAGATTTGAAACTATTTTTATATCTACTCTGTGCCCTAATCAGTATTTATATACATAATTGCGGCAGCATATAGCTTTTAAATAAGCAATTATTTCACCCTTCATGTGTGGTTGACTGTGGACTTTTTAAAACCTACTTTTTATTTTTTTTATAAATCCGTTTCTGGCTTTGAGAGAGCAGGCTGCTGAATGCATGTAAATGCTGTTATTGCCTAGTCTATATACTTTTATTTATAAACAACATTGATATATTGAAATATAAACAACTTTGATATTTAATCTTATTTTATGAAAACCTAGTTTATGAAATTCACTGAGATTACATGTGTCTGATCTGATTACAGTCAGTAGTACAATATCATTGTTCTAATTGCCTTACTGCTAGCACTCCAGGTACGGTGGGATAGTACCACTGATTTAAGTAAGCTTTCCCTTTTAAAATTGGTGGACTTTACTGTCATTGCAATAGACTAAAAACTGTACCTGAGTAAGCAAAGTCATTATGTGCAGGAATTGTGCATTTTAAATAGTAGAATACTTATGCTATTCTAGTGAATTGGGCTGGCTGCTTAACGCATCATTTAATATCTTTTGGTCACATTTAAAGCTGTAAATGTATTTAACATTTTATTTAAATAAGCCTTTAATAATTTCAGTTTAAAAGTTATCAGAGATCCTGTATAGTTACAATTTTATTTTGCCCCGCTTTATCTTACGTATATATTATTTTTAATTATTTTATCAATATTTATTTTTGCAGAGAATTTAGAGAAGCAAAGGATGTATAACAACCTGTTGCCCTTTTTTCTAGAAGGGTAGTATAATTTCAACTCTGTTTAGGAAAAAATATGAGCTTGTTAGCATATATTATATAAAATACATGCTGCAGTATACTGCATTGTACTGCACTGAATTTATTTAAAAGCCTTGTCTTTCTCTTTATGGATGTATGTAATAATGTTGTTCATAATTTGGAATATAAAACGACGACTTCTCAATTCCTTGGAATGTTTACATGTCTCTGTATCTCCGCAACCTTGGCTGGAAATTCCAGACTCCAAAAATAGTTATGCTGTTATAATTCCTGATTTTTAATCAACAGCTAGCGTAACTGACAATATGGAAAATATCACTGTTTTATAAAACTTTTCATATATAGTGGACATTAGAATCCAGAACGCAGTAATGCAATAATTAAAAATCCTGTCTGTCTGTTGCATGAATGTTTTCATTAAGCCATAATGCATTTTTCTTTGCATTCTTGGAATTAGACTTCAAATTTCATCGCTCTGTCTTATCACTTTTCTTTTGACAACATTTTGCATTAATCTTTTTCCTGTGCATGCATACTAAGCAGCTACAAAGAGAACATATCCCCCTGTCTGCAATCCACTGTCCTGGAACTAACGGGCCATGCTGTGCTGATATATTAGGCATATCAGGGAGTTTACCAAATATGTATATTTGTTCTATTATGATATTAGTTAAGAGCCACAATTTCAGCATTGTATGCTAATTACGTTGTACCAGGCACCTGAACTCGAAGTGCTTTGTTCACATTAAAATCATCTCTAGTGATGATGATCTCTCTCTGAGTCTGGGCTACAAATAGCTCAATAGATTCTTGATATTTCAAGACTTGTGCCATGACAAAGTATTGTGTCTTCTCTTACGTATAAGAGGTTACCTAGGTATTTATTTTATATTTAAAGCTTCCAAGTACAAGGTCCCTTCGTGGTCGCCAATTGTAACCGTGTGTGGTTCCCTTATTTACCACTATAATGTCTTAAAGCATAGAACTTAGTAGGGCTAACCATACAGATATCTTAGCCATAATTTTATATAGTGTAAGAGATCCTCTATTTAACATATATAAATAATTGAGAATACAATATAAAATAAGGATTGTCTTGGAAGCAAGATTGTCTTTTGGATATTTATTATATAAAAATATAAAATCCATTATAGCAGAGTTTATAAGATTAAATTACATGCTTGCAAATATCATTAATAGGTTAACATACCCTTCTGAACATGTCATCATGTCAGCCTCTCTGTCATTTTAAGATGGAGCAGCGTCTGTCTCCAAGTCTCTCCTCCGTTTCTTAACATTTAAAAGTACACCTATTTATACCTTAGGTGTCTCCATTTTAGGTTACTGTAGTTCAAATATAAAAAAGTAACACTTCTTTTACTTTATTCAATTTAGGACCTCCCTTAACTTGGCAAACATACAAGGCCATAACTAAAGAGTGTATACGTCATGGAAATTTTCCTGACTTAGTTCAAGATGGCATCTTAAAGTCTGAATAGGTTATCTGTTGTTTATACTAAGTTGTAAGTGTACAGTCGTGGGAGATTCCCAGATTTGGGGAAGTTCCATTAACTTGGGGTTACCACAGTATATTGTGTACTGCAAGAGTCGTAGCATAGCCTTGAAGCTTGTTTATGCATTATTGTTATTGTAATTCGTCTGGGACAAAATGGCGCAAACATATTGTGCACTGAGGTTATTGCTTAAAGAAACAGTTATGAAAAACATTCCATTTCTAACACCTTGTCAGCTTGCAATATCTCTTAAAGACAAAGTACACAGTTTAAGAAATACAACATTTCATTCTAAAACTTGTAATATTTGCATTTGCCCATAACAGAGTGTTTTACTGTTTTTGGTCGATATGATTCTGTAATTAGGCCCGTTATGATTGTCAGCACCAGGCCCACTGGGCTCTTAATCTGGCCCTGGCTATAGACCCAGCTCTAGTTTAAATCACTTTTGGATCTGTTTAGGCGATCCTCCCCTTTTGGTGCTGCAAATCTTGTCTTTTCCTCCGTTCCTGCGCCACTATGTTGGTGTTACTCCACCTCCTGGCCGTCTTTCTTGCATGGGTGGGCATGGCTACAGAGGCAGGCTTATGGTGCAGAATTCTTTGATTGAAGACATTAGAGGACAGAAACCAAGGCGCTACATTCTTTCTTTGTATACTACATTTATGAGTGTTTTGGTTTACCGTATATACTCGAGTATAAGCCGACCCGAATATAAGCCGAGGCCCCTAATTTTACCCCAAAAAACTGGGAAAACTTATTGACTCGAGTATAAGACTAGGGTGGGAAATGCAGCAGCTACTGGTAAATTTCTAAATAAAATTAGATCCTAAAAAAATTTATATTAATTGAATATTTATTTACAGTGTGTGTATATGATGAATGCAGTGTGTGTGTATGAGTGCGCAGTGTGTGTATGAGTGCAGTGTGTGTATATTAGTGCAGTGTGCGTGTATGAATGCAGTGTGTGTGTATGAATGCAGTGTGTGTGTGTGTGTGTGTGTGATGCAGTGTGTGTTTGTGTTGTAGAGCCTTGGTGGGGGGGTGGGCATTTTTATAAAAAAAAATATAAAAAAATTAATATTATTATTTATTATTTTCATTTTTTTGGTTATATTATTTTTTAATTATTTTTTTATTATTATTATATTATTAATTAATATTATTTTAATTTTTTGTTATATTATTTTTTAAATTATTTTTTATTATTATTTATATATTATTAATTAATATTATTTTCATTTTTTTGTTATATTATTTTTTTATTATTATTATTATTTATATATTATTAATGTATTTATTTTTTGTCCCCCCTCCCTGCTTGATACATGGCAGGGAGGGGGGCTCTCCTTCCCTGGTGGTCCAGTGGCATTGGCAGTTCAGTGGGGGGAGGACGGGGGCTGGCAGAGCTGTTACTTACCTCTCCTGCAGCTCCTGTCAGCTCTCTCCTCCTCCGCGCCGGTCCGTGCAGCTCCTCTCTCAGCTCACACTGTAAGTCTCGCGAGAGCCGCACTATGACCCCGCGGCTCTCGCGAGACTTACACTGGGAGCTGATCAAGGTGCTGACCGGACCGGCGCGGAGGAGGAGAGAGCTGACAGGAGCTGCAGGAGAGGTAAGCGCTCGCTGCCAGCCCCCAGTCTGTATTATGGCAATGGAAATTGCCATAATACAGACAGTGACTCGAGTATAAGCCGAGTTGGGTTTTTTCAGCACAAAACATGTGCTGAAAAACTCGGCTTATACTCGAGTATATACGGTATATAATTTTATTTTTGTATATATACATATTGCCCTATGAGATTGTTCTTTCCTTTTTCTCTTTGAGATTCAAATTGGAACGTTGACACAAGCAAAGTGGGTTACTCATAAGTGAGTAAGAAAGGAATTTTTTCAAATATTTGCACATTACACAAGAAAAGTGTGTTTTTCACAAGTGCACTTTGTCACTTTGGTAATAAATCTTTGCACTAATATGTCCAAATTATTTACACTATTATACCCCTGGCTATTTTCGTCACGACTAATTGGCAATTGAGGGTTCCTTCTGGGTGGCCGCCGTTCGTATAGTCAAACGCCACACGTTCGATAATACAGCGGCCATCTTGTTTGTGCAAAAGGAGGCAGCGGTAGTTGGTAGTCGAGTGTCTGGAACTAAAATTATACACTCGACGCCCCAACCCCCGGTCAACTTGCCGAATGCCTACCTCCTTTTGTCGAACAGTCAGGAGGGCGCTATTTTGTTCCCATGAACCAAGGGAACAAACGCTGCCTAAGAGCCGGGGGGTCTGTTCATGTTTTATTTAGTTTTTATGTTTTGGCGAACCAAACCGACTGCACAGCCTCATTTTGTGGAACTCTTTATGGGATAACAGCCTCGTGAGCGGTCGGTCAAAATGTACCCTCCAGGAAACTTCTGTACCCCTAATAAACTGATCTGGATGATTTTTGGATATGTTGGTCACCCAGATCAGGGCTATCAGGGAATATAACTTTTATGTATATGAGATGTTTTTCTTCATGTTTTGGGATATCTTAAAATATGACGAGGTTTTCTGCCTGGGGATAATTGAATTATTACAGTATCTAGCCCAATTACCTCCCAGGCAGAGAGGAGGGACTGCTTAATGTATAAGGGAGTGTCTTTGACTGTACTGCAGGATCATTGGTTGTTATATTCTGTGGTCAAGTTTCCCACAAGCTCCTCTGTGAGAGTACCCCTTGCATGGGGAATTGTATAAAAGCCAGTGTGGCACTAATAAAGCTCAGTTTTGTTACACCCTTCATCAAGTTTCGGCTGACGTTTAGGTACCTATTCACTGCATTTGGAGAATCTGCTGGGAAAACTGTTCCTGATCGAGAGAAATAGACGAACAGACACCCGAACTGCGAGATATAATCACTCGTGCTCATAGTAATTCGGGTGTAAACAAATGAACCGAGAGCTACCACATCAGGGTTCGTTACTATATATAGATATATATATATCTATATATATATATATATATCTTGAAAAGAGATGCACTCTCCGGTCTTTTATAAACAAAATACTATTTTAATCCAAATGTCAGTTTACATTCAGCTTGATCAACGTTTCGACCCGTTCAGGTCTTTCTCAAGATCAATATAAGCATATACACAAATTCTTTATATAGATAAAGTATAAAAGTTCTCACCAGTAGTGACTAACTCCCTCAATCTCTCCACGTGAACCCGGAAGTGATTAACGGCGGTAACGTGACGTAATTAGGGCGTGTTTGTGTGAAGTACGGTTGCTAGGAAAACAATATACAAGTAATTAGACCGTGGGTCTGACTATCCGTGATACTATTCAGGAGGGTGTGTTGTAGCTGTGCTTAGAGCATATCAATTATATTTGGTGTAGAGTCTCTTAATAGACTGCATTGTGCCAACCCAGTGTAGTGCAGTAAATGTCAAAGGGTGTGTAAAACTTTTGTGTACAAGTAATATATTCAATCAACCAGTGTATGCAAGTGTGAACCTACACCAATACTATTATACCACAAACATTTAGTTAAAAACATTATTAGAAGTAATGGATAGGTTTGCAGAAAATCATCATTATTAGTTATCATTATTAATTATCAATTAATATTACTCAATCATTCATGTGCATAAATCCATTTCAATCAGTGGTACTGTGGTATCTCTGTATCAGGCCAGGAAGCATAATTTATACAGCATATAATTAAAATTATATCACTTAGAAAAAGTGGAAAACACATCGCAGAGGAGTTCTAGCAAGTTAAGGTCATACACTCACTATGCCATATCTAAGTCTCATGACTGAACCTCCCTAAAAAATATCTACACGGGCAGAGGATTAAACAGGTATCACAGATTTATTGGAAAAAGAAAAAGACCATGCAGCTATATCTTCTTGACTGCAGACCCACGAACCTCCCGTTGCCCAATAAACACACAACACCGTATAGTGGATAAGGGCAACGGCCACAGCTTTATTGAACATATTTGACCAGCATTAAAACCAACTGTCAGCTGATGGGGTGATTCATCCATCAGACAGGTCTCACATCCTTTTACCAGAGTCCAAAGCAGCCTGCCTTCCGCCTTCAGCCCAAGCATGCTGTGACTCCCCAATCCGACTTGTCCCTTGCCTTCCCATGCGCTGGCCAGGTATTCCGCCACCGCAATGCCGGCCTCCTACGCCCTCCCCCGGCATCGCGCCCCCCGCCGCCAGCGCCTTCTCAATCCCCCCTTGCAGTCCCATGTTGAAAATGTCCAATCCAATCAAGCTTAAGTGCACCCCATCGGACCGCATCAGCGCGCTGTTATCCCCTTCCAACTCTACATGCCGGACCACAATGCCCCCAAGCTGCCGAACAAACCTCGACACCACCACATTCAACTTACGCCTGCTGCGCTCCAGCCCCTTTGCATAAGGTAACTGCAGCCAGCAGGTCCTCGGGACCACCTCCGACCACACCAACGTGACATCCCGAAACAATGCCATGCACCGGGCAAGATCCTCCTTCATGTCGTGCATGAGATCCACTGTCCGGACCCGCCCCAGGTCATTCCCCCCTGCATGAGTGACCAAGATCACCGAACTAGGAACCAACCTGCTCATAAAATGGCACTCCGGGTAAACCTGGCTCCACGACAACCCGCGAATGCCCCTCCAGCGGACCCGTGCTTGGTCGTACGAACACCCCAAGTTGCGGCCATATGGGCGCTCCTCCGCCCGCCTCGCTGCCCAATAGATGTAGGAATGCCCTAGTATCCATACATAACGAGGGCGAGAACCTAGAATTGAACAAACAGAAAAACTAAACGGGAAGAAAACTGTTACTCACCCTGAAAATTCACCCTATAAGAGGTGCGGCCGCACATACAACTGAAATCTTCCTGAACGCCACCGCCCCAACTCCTGCACCGCTGACGGTGAAAATCCCATCTCACTAGCTTGTGTAGCCGCCCCAATCCGAAAAGAATGGGCCGAGTAACCTTGCGGGCTCCTCCCGCTCGTCACCAGGGATTCACGCAAAATCTTGCTAAATTGATAGCGCGTCATAGGAGACCCGTCCTGATGCACCAGCAGCGCACCCCCGCCCGTATGGCGGACCTGCATAAATCTCCGAAACAGGTGCACTGGGCAGTACTCCCCTCCTGCTGCATCAATACGTACCCACGCTCCTTCCCCGCGTTGATCCGTCTTGGACTTACGGATCCGAATGTCCAGCCCTTGAACCGCCCACCGCACATCCGACACCAACAGCGGTGGCGCCACCCGACGACTGGCGGCCACCACCTCTCCGACCCGCAACGCCCCAAAAAAGCACAAAGAAAAAGCGACCCCGAACAACAACGCCTCGTACTCCGCACTACACACCCGCCGCAGCGCCGCAAGGAGCTCCCACAGAAGCTGCACCGAAATAGGCCGCCTCTGATCCGGGACCCTCCGCCGCCGCCATCCACGCAGAGCCCTCTGAATACTAAATTCCTTGGTCATATCCTTCCAACCCAGAAATCTAAACAGGAACGACAGGGCCGCCAGGGCCTTCTCCGCTGCAGCACATGACCGCCCTTCATCCAACAATTGCTCCCAAAACAGTAAGGTTACCTCAAAGCGCCCCGCGTCCGACGCCAGGCTACCTTCCCCCGGCACCAACCCGAGCCACTTAGACCACACCGCCCGGTAGGACGTCCACGAGGATGCTGACAATGACTCCGACACCAACCCCATCAATCTTCGGAACCGAGCTCCCATAAAGACTGCGGGCAGGGCTGCCCCACCTGTTCCGCCTCTGGTGCCGCCTCTCGGAAACGCTGCCACTGGAACCGAGAAAGTGCATCAGCCACAATATTCAACACACCCGGCACATGACACGCCCTAACCCACACATTATGCTGCAAACTCAACAGGACCAAGCGCCTAAGCAATGCCAGCACCGGCGCTGAAGCCGACGTTGCGCGATTTATCACATGGACAACACTCATGTTGTCCGTATGAAAATCAACAGTTCGGTCCCGCAACTCGTGACCCCATAACTCCATTGCAACGACAATCGGGAAGAGCTCCAAGAAGGTCAAGTTGCGCATGAGATCCTTACCCCGCCAGCTGCCCGGCCAAGCCTCCGCGCACCACCGGCCCCGGAAGTAAGCCCCGAAGCCGATGGAGCCAGACGCATCTGTGAAAAGTTCCAACACTGAGTTCCCAACCGCCGCTCGCAACCAACACGACCGGCCGTTGTACCGTTCCAGGAAGGAACTCCACACCTGTAAGTCCGACTTAAGCTTCTTCGTAACCCATATAAAATGATACGGCTCCCGAATCCCCACCGTCGCCAACGAGAGCCGGCAACAAAATGCCCGACCCATCGGCAAAACACGACAAGCGAATGCTAGGTGACCCAGCAGCACCTGCATCTGCCGCAACTGCACTTTCTTCGCCCCCTTGACGAGGTCGACCCAACGCAAGAGCACTACGACCTTGTCCTCCGGCAACCGAAAAACCATGTTGGCGGAATCAATTTCCACCCCGAGGAACGACAGCACCTCAGCCGGACCCTCTGTCTTCTGTTCCGCGACCGGAATGCCGAAATCAGCTGCCACCTCCCGAAAAACACGCAGAAGGTCCCCACATACCCCCGTCCCACGGTTTCCGACAAACAAAAAATCATCCAAATAATGTGTCACTGACACAAAACCCGAAACCTGAATGACCACCCATTCCAAAAAGACGCAAAGGACTCGAAATAGGAGCAGGAAATCGCACACCCCATCGGCAGACACATGTCATAGTAGTAACTACCCTCAAAGTGGCAACCGAGGAGGTGATGACACTCCGGGTGGACTGGTAACAAGCGGAAGGCCGATTCAATGTCGGACTTCGCTAACCAGGCTCCAACCCCGGCATCCCTGACCAATTCCAACGCCCTGTCGAAAGACGCGTACCGGACACGGCTAAACTCCTTATCAATGCCGTCGTTAACAGACTCACCTGCTGGATAAGATAAATGATGAATCATGCGGTAAGCTCCCTCCTCCTTTTTGGGGACCAAACCCAACGGTGACACCCGAAGATTCACAAATGGCGAACGGACAAACGGCCCTGCCATCCTCCCCAAACTTACCTCTTTGTCCAATTTTTCCCGCAACATCCCTTCCCTACCCTGAATCGAACGCAAGTTGTTAGCAAAACGCGGCTCCGCCGAGGGAACAAACGGAACCCAAAACCCCGACGAAAACCCGTCCGCCAACAGCAACGCATCCCGCCGCTTAGGATACCGAGCGAGCCACGGCGCCATCCTTTCCCCTCTCACCGGGGTCCAGGCCTTTTGGGGCGGCATCCGCGGCCCCACCTTTGGGAGGCACCTGTTTCCCCTTTTTGAAACAGCGCGACGCAGCATGCGCTCCTCCACAGTGAGAACACTCGTGTCGAAAGCGGCAGGAACTATACCACCTGCAATGGCTCTCATTGAAGAGCCAACAAACCCCTCGCTTAGGGCCAGCCGGCGCCCCTGGCGGGCCGCCGGCTGCTCCCTGAAAGGGTGCCGGCCGGCTGGGAGTCATGAGCAGCAGCCAAAGGCTGCCATCCTGCACCCCGAAGTCCAACCCCGGGCATACCGCCATCTTCTGCCGAAATTGCTGGTCATAACAAAACCAGCATTGACCGCCGTATATTTTGTAAGCCCCCCAAATGAGATCCAGGTACCCGAATAACGAAGGGGCCCGTTCCGGGAACTGCCTGGACAACACACTGGCGAACACCGCAAACCCCTGCAACCAGTTCCCAAAAGTTCTCGGGAGCTGCTTGCCCTTGTCCCCTTCCCCCGGCTCCCCCCGCTGCGGCCTATCCACGGCATCCTTGTCCGGCGGAACCAGGGAAAGCAAATCTACAAATTCGCCACGCACTATCTTCTCGCGCGTCTCGCTAGGGACATGCATGCCCAGCGGAGATAACTCACACCCAGGTATGCTGGGGCGAAAAGCGCACATTGGAGCTGCAGGCACAGGCATTGGCGCAGAAACCAACCCCCCTTGCGCAGCCCCTGGTAACCCTGCAACTAGGGCCCTAAGCAAGCGCAAAACCTCCCCTTGTGCCTCCCTGGAACCCCCTATACTGGCCCCCAGACCACCCCATGCACTTGCGCAGGCTGACTCACCGGACACAGGAAGGTTGCCAGGAACCTGTTCCTCCAGCAGCTCCTCCTGCTCCTCCACGCTGTCTTCCTCTCCCACTGCCGCTTCTTCATCCATCTCCAGCCGGCCTCTCCACAGGCCGCCATCCTCCGCTTCTTCTGGCCGACCACCGCCATGGCCGCCATCCCCCGAGCTCCTGAGCCGACCGCCCGGCCGGCCGCCGTCCCTCCATGCCGCCCGGGCACTTTCCAGGCCAGCCTCCTGGCTGCCCGGCTCTCCGGACCGGTTTGCCCGGTTCCAAAATGGCGGGGCCTGCGACGTCAGTGCGCTCCGGCGCACTGACGTCACGTACGCGCCCCGCGGCGCCTCCGTCGGCGTCACTCTTCCTGCGCGCCGGGCGCGCTCAGACGTCACTTCCGGCTGGGCCGGAAAAGAAGCCGGACTCCTCGACCGCGTCCCTCGTCCGCCGCCATCTTGATCCCGCCGACCAGCCTCCATCTCTCGCCGCAGCCGCCCTCCTGCAGCCCGGACAGGTTAGGCGGACACCTCCATCCGCTCCACTCGCTCCGTCCGACCCGGGCACTCTCCTCCTGCCGCTGCTTCGCCGCACTGGGCTGGGGGAAAGGCGCGTAGGAGGCCTGGATCGCCTAGGCCTTCTACCGCCATCTTGTCTCTCCACAGGCTCCACCACTGCCGCCCCAGCGCTGCCACCCTGCAGGCCGGCCATCACTTCACCCAACGACCCGGTGCCATTCTCCGACAGATAGGCCTGCAGCATCTCCACCAGGGCCTCCTTGGACACCACCGCCATAGCTCTCCCTGTGCCAAGGTGAGTAATTCTTCTTGCCCGGTGAGCAGGTAATTGAAAAGTCAATAAAAGTTTTCCTTTGTCTTTTTTTTTTTTTTTTAACTCTCAGAAGGTGTAGGAAGAAGGAAGGAGATTAACGAAAAGGGCGGGAAAGCTCCTTTTAGATCTCTTCCTACCTACTGAGTGACCAGGGCCCACCCCCAGATTCCCTTATGTACTAGGTCCCTTATTGCTACATATGTATCCCTTTATGTCCATCCCCCCTCCCTGGGCAGCAGTCATGTCTTTCCCTTCCTTATTCAGTCCAGGGAAACCTATACTACAAAATATATTTTAGCTTTGTTGACAGGGCTCTGAGTGACCCACTGATAAATCACCTAATTACAAGATGAACAAAAGATAACTGGAGAATATTACTCTCTACTGTGCTCAATATGTGTAAGAGGGCCATTGGTCAAACAAATATAATAAAAAAAAAATTTTTTTAGTAGTGAATGTAGCAATGGGACCCCTAGTCCTAGCTGAACTTATATTTCATGTCAAAAATACCTAGCAAGTTAGCCAAAAGAATATTCAAAATCGCAATTGGAAAATAACCCAATGCTGAATATCAAGTATCACCATAAATCAAAAATAATGTTAAATTAAAAATAAATTTAAAAAAATAAAAAATAATAAATAAAAAATAACACTGAAAAATTACTAAAACTCTAGAAATATATGAACACCAAAGAGAAAAAAAATCAGGTGTATATCCGGAATCACACCTCTGTGTCCAGGGGGAGTCCTAATTCTACCAAATTCACAAAAAAACTGAAAATACTATATTCTCATTCAGTCCTCTGGGTGTAACAGTGTCCAATCGGTGTATCTACTGTATCATCTTGTTGTAACAGTAGTCTCAATCTGTTACCTCCTCTGGGTATAGAGGGGATGTGGTCTATGGCAGTGAAGCGTAGAGTCGGGAGTCTGGGTTCCATATTCAAGAAATGTTTAGCAACTGGTTTGTCGCTGTGTTTATCTCGAAATGCAGTAGTTATGGTGGAGCGATGTCCTCTAATTCGGTCTCTCATTGTGAGGTTGGTTTTGCCAACATCGGATGGTCCACAAGGACATGTGATCATGTAAATCACATGGTCAGTGATGCAAGTTATATAATGGGGTATCTGGATTCTAAGCCCACTATGTGGATGCACAAAAGTCGCACCACTGACCATGTGGCCACATGTCACACATCCCGTGCATCTGTAACATCCCTTCTTAAAAGATATGGTGGGTTTGCGATAACATGCCACTAGATCATTTTTCACCAGTATATCCTCAAGTTTCTGTTTCTTTTATAGCTCATGACCGGTAGATCTTGGAAGGTTTTAGGTAAGGTTTTGTCTGACTGGAGCAGTCGCCAATGTTTGTTGATTGATTGTCTCACTTTAGATGTACCTGTGTGAAATGTTATTGGAAGATATATTTTTGATTTACCCGGTTCTTTCTTCTTCCCTTCTTCAGATATTTCATGATTCCAGATTTCTATTCCTCTTGTCTGTGCTGTTTCCAAAGTGTGTGATTGGTAGCCTCTTATTCTGAATCTATTCCACATTTCTTTTAATTGAATCTCCCGTTTATCTGTTTCACTGTTGTATCTAAGTACCCTCAAAAATTGAGAGACAGGTAGTGACTTTTCAAATTGTTGGGGATGAAAAAAAAAAAAGCCATCAATAAAGTATTATGGTCAGTGTTCTTTCGATAAAGTGTAAACTCTAGTTTACCCTGATTTTTTAAATTGTAACGTCAAGAAACTCAATAGATTTTTGATCATGTTTGAAACTGAAAATAACCGGTGTTGGCAAATAATTGATCCCCGTGATCATTAGTTTGAACTCTTCCACAGTCCCTGTCCAAATTAAAAATACATCGTCCACAAAACGGTAGTAATGTCTAATGTGTTCATTATATTTTTGTAGGATATGAGTAAATATACATGAAGGTGTTGGCATATGATGGTGCCATCGCCGCCCCCATCGTGGTCCCGAAGAGTTGCAGAAAGAATTGGTTCTCAAACTTGAAATAATTACATGTGAGGGCAATTGATAAAAACTCCATTAAGTACTCAATCGTGGGACCTTCATATACTGATGATTCTACCAGTACATTTCTCAAAGCCAGTACACCATCGCTGTGGGGTATTATCGTGTACAGGCTCTGCACATCCATAGTCACAAGAAGTGAAGTTCCGTCAATGGCTGCTGTTTGGTTGATTTTGGACATAAAGTCATGAGTATCTTGCAGACATGTAGATAGTGCCAAGACACTCTCCTTAGGTTATATATAGATATATAGAAATTGAATGAAGAGAGCACTCACTGGATTTTCAAAAGGTGTATTGGTGATAAGGAAAACGATCAACGTTTCGACCCAGAAGGTCTTTATCTAATATACACCCACCAGGGGACCCACCGAAGGGCAGGCTATTTCAGCTGCTGCCCGTTCTCAGTATTCTCTTGCAACCCATTTTTTTTGCTCTCCACAAGTTTAAAGTGTAATCCAGACGTGGACCCCTTGCACACGGTGCCTAGGGAGATATCAGTTATGCCTCACTGATGATGCCTAACAATGCTGAAACGATCGTCTGGGGTTGCTGTATCTCTCGTGCAGAGGGAACTTGCTGGCATCCAGGCAGCTGCAGGTAAGTGTGAGTCAGTGTGTGTGGGGGATTAGTCTGTGTGTGTCTGTGTGTGGGGGTCAGTCTGTGTGTGTGTGTGTGTGTGTGTGTGTGTATGGGTCAGTCTGTGTGTGTGTGTGTGTATGGGTTAGTCTGTATGTGTGGGGTGGGTCAGTTTGTGGGGTGCTCAGTCTGTGTGTGTGGAGGCCTCAGTCTTTGTGTGTGTTTGTGGGTCAGTCTGTATGGGTGTGGGGGTGGGAGGTTCAGTCTGTGTGTGGAGGTCAGTTTGCGTATGGGTCAGTCTGTGTGTGTGGGGGTGGCTCAGTATGTATGTGTGGGGGGTTCAGTATGTGTGTGAGGGGCTCAGTCTGTGTGTGTATGGGTGGGAGATCAGTTTGTGTCTGTGGGGGTCAGTTTGTGTGTATGGGTCAGTCTGTGCATGTATGGGTCAGTGTGTGTGTGTCTGGGTCGGTCGGTCTGTGTGTGTTTGTGTATGGGTCAGTCTGTGTAGGGTGGATCAGTCTGTGTGTGTGGGGTGGGTCAGTCCATGTGTGGGGGGGGTCAGTCTGTATATATGGGTCAGTGTGTGAGGGAGCAGTCTGTGTATGGGTTAGTCTGTGTGGGGGGGCTCAGTCTGTGTGTGTAGAGAACACAGTCTTTGTGGTTGTGTGGGGGTTCAGTCTGTGTATGTATGGGTCAGTCTGTGTATGCATTGGTGAGTGTGTGGGGGAGCAGTCTGTGTGTGTGTGTGGGTCAGTCTATGTGGGCGAGCAGTCTGTGTGTGTGTGTGTGTGTGGGTCAGTCTATGTGGGCGAGCAGTCTGTATGTGTGTGTATGGGTTAGTCTGTGAGGGGGGCTCAGTCTGTGTGGAGGCCTCAGTCTTTGTGTGTGTTTGTGGGTCAGTCTGTATGGGTGTGGGGGTGGGAGTCTCAGTCTGTGTGTGGAGGTCAGTTTGTGTATGGGTCAGTCTGAGTGTGTGTGGGGGGGCTCAGTCTGTATATGTGGGGGGCTCAGTCTGTGTGGGGGGGCTCAGTCTGTTTGTGTGTAGGGGTGGGAGATCAGTTTGTGTCTGTGGGGGTCAGTTTGTGTGTATGGGTCAGTCTGTGTGTGTATGGGTCAGTCTGTGTGTGTATGGGTCAGTGTGTGTGTGTCTGGGTCGGTCGGTCTGTGTGTGTTTGTGTATGGGTCAGTCTGTGTGGGGTGGATCAGTCTGTGTGTGGGGGGGGACAGTCTGTGTGTGGGGGGGCAGTCTGTATATATGGGTCAGTCTGTGGGGGGGAGCAGTCTGTGTATGTGTGTGTATGGGTTTGTCTGTGAGTGGGGGGGCTCAGTCTGTGTGTGTAGAGAACACATATTAATTCCTCCTTTCCTGTTGTTACCTAGTTGGGAGAGGGGCATGCTGATCTGATCTGAATCTGGTCTGCCCCTCCACTGGGTGCAATCCATGCGTAACTGTCTCGCAAGCTCAGGGACTTGCAGTGTCCTGTGGTAATCTGCGGCAGTGCTCTGATTGGCCGGAGCTAGGAAGACAGCTACTTATGGTCTGCAGCCAACAGATGTGTCAGACTGCAGAGTCACATGCACACAGTCCCACAGTCAGATGCACACAGTTATACATATACACTGTCAAATACACAGGATCAGGCAGAAACACACAGGTACAGGCAGTTATACACACAAACAGTTACAGGCAGATAAACACACTCACACAGTTAGAGGCACACAGTTACGGACAGTTACATACAGTCACACACACAGTTACTGGAAGACCAGTATCCTGGTTTTGTGCTGCCCTAAGCAGGACAAAACTCAGGCGCCCCCCCCCCCCATCGCCACCCCCACCCAACCCTTCCCCCTGCCCCGCCTTCTAAATACACACACATTCACTGACAGATACGCATACACTAGCTAACAGAAACACACACTCGCTAACAGAAACACACACACTAAAAGCAGTGGTGTATTCTGGTTTTGTGCTGCCCTAGGCAGGACAAAACTCAGGCGCCCCCCCCCCGCGTGTGCGCGACCCCCACCCATCCCTTCCCCCCACCTTCTAAATACACACACACACACTCACTGACAGATATGCATACACTAGCTAACAGAAACACAAACTCACTGACACACACACTCACAGGCAAACATACACACACAGTCAGACACACACACAAACACACTCACTCACTAGCAGACACACACTAGCAGAAACACACTCACACTAACAGTCAGACACATACACAATCACTAATAGACACACTCACTAACAGACACACTCACTCACAGACACACACACACACTAACAGACACACTCATTAACAGACACACACACACACTAACAGACACACACACACTCACATTAGCACATGTACCTTTTTAACCCCCCCCTCCTTACCTTTGGGAGTGCTGGGGAGGGAAGGGGTTCTCTATGTCCCTGGTGGTCCAGTGGCTGCTGGGCGGGCGGCTGGCGAGGGAGCTCTTCCTGTGAACTGACTGCTCAGTTCCCTCGCGAGCCGCAGAGTGAGGCTGGGAGCCGGGTTGATGACGTCATATTCCGGCTCCCAGCCTCACTCTGCGGCGCGCGAGGGAGCTGAGCAGTCAGCTCACAGGAAGTGCTCCCTCGCCAGCCGCCCGCCAGCCAATGCTGCCCAGCATGTCTGTTAGCCGCGAGGCTAACAAGACATTTCCCCTGGGCATTTGGGGGGCGTCTTTTTTTGCCGCCCCCTGAAAAATGCCGCCGAAGGCAAATGCCTTGTTTGCCTCGTGGCTAAAACGCCCCTGACTAAAAGACACTCACACTCACTAACAGACAAACACACACTCACTAGCAGACACACACACTCACTGACACACACACTCACAGGCAAACACAGTCAGACACACACTCACTAGCAGACACACACACTCACAGGCAAACACACACTAGCAGACACACACACACAGGCAAACACACTCACACTAACAGACACACACACACAGTCAGACAGACACACACACTAACAGACACACACTCACTAGCAGACACACACACACACACACTAACAGACACACACTCACAGACAAACACACTAACAGACACACACACACATTAACAGACACACACTAACAGACACACACACACTCACTCACACTTTTTTTTTTATTTAACCCCCCCAGCCTCCTTACCTTTGGGAATGCTGGGGGGTTCTCTTTCTCCCTGAGGGTCCAGTGGCTGCTGGGCGGGTGGCGCTGGCGGGCGGCTGGCAAGGGAGCACTTCCCCTGAGCACTCTGCTCAGCTCCCTCGCGCGCTGCAGAGTGAAGCTGGGAGCTGGAATATGACGTCATATTCCGGCTCCCAGCCTCAGTCGGCGGCGCGTGAGGGAGCTGAGCAGACCGCTCAGAGGAAGAGCTCCCTCGCTAGCCGCCCAGCATGTCAGTTCGCCACAAGGCTATCAAGGCATTCGCCCTGGGCATTTGAGGGCGGTGTTTTTTGCCGCCCCCTGGAAAATGCCACCTCACGGCCAAAATGTCCCTGCACACACAAAATTAAAATAAGACAGTAACACACACATACACACACAGTTACAGGCAGACAATGACAAACACACACAGGTACAGACAGACAGTCACATACATACAGCCACACATACAGTCTCTCTCACACACACACAGTTACATGCAGGCTTCACAGACAGAGGCAGACAGTCACACAGGCAGACAATCAAACAGGCACACACAGCCACACACAGTCACACGCACACAGGCAGACAGCCTCAAACACACACAGAGACAGACAGCCACACACACACAGATGCAGATAGTCACACACACAGCCAGACAGTCACACACACACAGACAGCCTCACACACACACAGAGGCAGACATCCTCACACACACACACACAGGTACTCACACACAGAGGCAGACAGCCACACACAGGCAGACAGTAACATACACACACACACACATACACACAGCCAGCCATACACACACACAGGCAGACAGTCACACAGGCACACACACACACACACACACACAGGCAGACAGCCACACACACACAGTCACACACACACACTCAGAGACAGTCAGTCATACATGGTTACCTCTGTCCTTTATGGTCTGGGAGGAGGGAAGGCAGTGCAGCTCTGGTTGTTGGGGAAGCAGGGACTCCTTCCTGCTTCTCATGCAGCTGTCATTTTAGCTCCGCCCCCGCCATCATTTAAGCTTCGCCCCTGCCGCAAGGTAAGCCCTGCCCCCATCGCAATGCTGGGAGGGTTTTTTCTAATCCCGGGTGGAGAATAATGTGATCCTCCACCCGGGTAGCAGGCCATGTGTGAGCTGTGTCGGCCACATGGCGCCCCCTACGGCTGCACAGCTCGCACACCCCTAAGGCCGGCTCTGTGGCCGGCACCCGATGGGCATGTGTCTTCAGGGGTCCAAAACAGTTTTTAACATTTAACATTTTAACAAGGCCCACTCTGCATTAGCCACTGTGCAGCAGCTTCCCTGTACGCAAGCTCTGCCCCCAATCTCTGACTGAGACACACACTGACAGACATACATACAGTGACAGGCACACACTCTCTGACTGAGACACACACACACAAACACACATTTACAAATTGCTATTTTATTTCAATTTAAATCCACCCAACCTCCCTACCTTTTGGAAAGCTGAGTGGATCTTTCCCTGTCATCCGGTGTGTCTCCTCTCAATCTTGCTGCAGTTTCTCTCAGCTCCCCTGCGTGCTCTGTAGTGATGCGGGGCCGGAGTGACGTAATGTCACTAAACAGTGCGCAAGGGAGCAGAGAGGAACTGCAGGAAGGTTACTGCTCCCTTGAGCGCAACCTCCACGCTCCCCATGGCAGCTGGCTTTAATGTTTTCTGCGCAGCTTAGCAAAGTGCTGACAAATGCCATGGTGAACTGGCACCTGAAATTTGTCGAGCCCCATGCATGCATGCGTGCGCGCGCGCGTGTGTGTGTGTGTATATATATATATATATATACACACACACACATCTAATAAGGGCCCCCCTAATTTTGCCCCTGGCCCCATATCTGCCCCCCCTTCCTATGTATGAATCCTGGAGATGCCAATATTTATTTTTAGAAATGTTCCCTTTGATCAAGAGTTTGCTTTAAAATAAATAAACAACATTACTGTAACGGCACCCTCAGCATAAAAGGGTTAAACCACCATTTAGTAGATCTTCCCTTCCAGAGACACAGGCACAGCTACTGCAGAACACCAATCCGCCGAACAGGAAACCATATGAATGCCGTAAACAGCCGAATAGGAAAAAACATACGAATAGGTTTACACTCCTAGCAGTCAAACTGGAACAGCATACAATAAATCCCCCCAAGAACGAGACAAGGCTCTGTTTTGAGGGTCAAGCAGTGAACAGACAGAGCTGTGGGTTTATTGTCCTTATATACACATTAGTACCACCCACAGGGTTTTGGAACACAACCAATAAACACATACAATACACTCAGACACTCCCACACAAAATCCTCCCCACTGCCTGTGATTCAATTACCTTACACAATGAGTAATGTAATTATAACAAGCAGAAAAATAAAATTTTTCCACATTATCCATAACTTGAAAAGTATGCATCACATTCACATCATTTTCAGAATCAGCATACTCCAAATACAAACATACGTCAAAATCATACAAATTGGTCCAGTGATTCAAAAGATAGATCGTAGTCCTTTGTGACCAAAGGAAGCATGGCTTTTCTGCCCAAAACCAGTTCCACAGAGTCTTCTATCCTGGAGATAATTGTGAAGTAATCCAATTATCTCCAAGGACAGAGGCAAAACTCCATTGAACACATGGCAGCAAAAGACAATAAAACATATACAGTGCAGCCATTGCACAAAACAGGTACATTCAACATATCCCCAGATAGCTCAGATCTGAGAGCACATTATTACTGAAAGGCGCCAGAGCACACACATACAGTTCAATTGCCATGGAGCCAAAGTCTTTCCCACAGTCTTTCATTATACGAATGGGCTCCATGGCATAGCTATCTGGGGTATCACTGCTCAAACAGGGCAAGCACCGAATGACCCGGCTTTCATGTCTTCGCAGGGGAAAAACAAGCGTTTCAACATGGGGCCATAGTCTAAAGGCAGCAGGCGGGCAACCATGAGAGAAGGAACGTATCATTCCTTGGCAAAGATGAGACTGTGCTGTATAAGTAAGATTAATTTGTAATGAAGAAGGTCTGATAAAGTGCAAGACTTCCTTTGGCACCACCCAGCTGAACAGGAGCATCTTTGTAGGTAACTACACTTACGGCAGTAGGTGTTCTCAGTCCCCCCAAAATCAAATACTTTTCCTAGACCACAAGATTATTTTTAGAAAAGGGAATTTGGTTATTACGACAGCTACTTTAATTCATATGAAGTTTTAACTAACTCATTGAAATTAAGAATTTTCCTGCATTATTTTAGTAGGTGACCCAATCACGACTACTAAACACTACATTTGGGCACACATTTATTAAAGGGAAACTATAGTACCAGGAAAACAAACTTGTTTTCCTGGCATTATAGATTTTCCCTCTGTCAAGGCCCCCTCCTGCGGCAACGGAAGGGTTTAATAACCCATTCAGTCACTTACCTGGGTCCAGCGCCGATGTCCCTTGATGCTGGCTCAGCTCCGCCCACGCTCCTCTCCCGCCGAGGTCCACCGGTAGGGGAGATCAAATGCGCATGCGTGGCAATGGCCGTGCTCGCTTAGGATCTCCCCATAGGAAAGCATTATTTAATGCTTTTCTTTGGGGAAAATCTGACTCTGGAGGTCCTCATGCAGAGCGTGAGGATGTCCAGCATCAGATTACGGACCAAAAGTCAGTTTCAATTCCAGAAGTCCCTCTGTAACGGACCGCATGGCACCCCTACTGGGTACCTCCGTTACTGGATGCTCCTAGCGCTTCCAGAGGGTTCCAAGCGCTCCGCCAGACACCACAACCACCGCAGACCCCACGAACTGCCGTAGCTTGGTTGGGGTCTCGCCGTCTCCTACCCACCCTGGACCTACGACAAGGCTCCAGGCTCCAGTGGGTGAACTTATCCTCCAAGAGAGGGAAACAGGAACAAGCTCTTAAAAAAGAGCTTAGAAGTGATTAGCCAAGGGAGCATGCAGAGCATATAGCCAGTTACCCCCAATAAGAGACAGGACTCTAGATTGAGGGTGAAGAAGAAATCTGTTTTACTTGGCACCAAAGGGCCTTCTTTTATGCAGGTTTAACACATACAGGGCCACCCACAGGGTTTTACAGAACAACCAATAAACACATGGTATACAGTACAAACACTCTCATATAATTACTGAACACAATGGGTTAAAGTAATTATCACAGGCAGGAAAAATATACTTTTTACACATACACTGTAACTTTAAAAATATACATCAAATCTTCACAAAACATACATTTGCAGAACCAGCATACTTTAAAAATAAACATAACCAAAATTCAGCCAAATCTGTCCAGTACTTAAAAAGTTAGCTGGAAGTCCTTTATGACCGACTGCAAGCACATTTTCATGCCCAAAACAGTTCCATGGATTTGGGCTGTGCGGTCGGTCTATTTTACACTGAAAATATGACTAAGTCCCATTTGAACGAGCAATTAAATCTTCGAACGGGACGTAGTCTCCAGCCGCAGTGTCGAAGTGCAGGAGAAGGTAGGGGTCAGCGGTTTTTGTTGAAATGTGTAGCCAATTTCAGTTCCATTGATTTGGCTACACATACCGCTGACCTCGTTCGAATGAACAAAGATGGCTGCCGCCATAAGCACCGCACTGGACACCACAACCACCGCAGACTCCACAACCGCCGTAGCTTAACTGGAGTCTCGCCATCTTCCTTCCACACTGGATCAGCCTCTGTCCTCCAGGACCGTGTGGGAAAGACCTTTCCTCCAGGAGAGCGTATCAGGAACAGCTCTTAAAAGAGCTAAGTGATTAAAGCTCATGGAAATAGGTAAGCCTGGGAGGTAAATTGGTTGCACATTCCACTTGTGTGTGGTCCGGCTGTTTGGTAATTCGAACTTCCACTTCAACAGTTTAAAGGGGCATTGTGCCAAGTCTCAATATGCCCTAATAATGTTCCTAAAGGGCAATACACACCAGGGTCATAATCACAGGGCAACAGGCTAGCCATTAGTCCTCTCCAAGAACAAGTGGTGAAGGGCACTTCATCACAGGTGGGTTAATTGTAATGTTGAAGTCCCTAATAATTAGGGAAGGAATGCTAGGTGGAAGGAAGTACCATTTTACCAGGCAGCAGAATAGTCAAGGTAGGCAGTAAATAACAGCAATGCTTGAAGAGATAGGTTTGAACTGGCGAATTGAGTGAACTTCAAATGAGGAGAGAGAGAGGGAAGAGGGATGGGTTGAGATTTTAAGGAGCAGTAGCATAAAGGAGAAACCCTGTGTTGCACCGTTCCTGTTATATTGTCTTGAGGTGTGAGTTAATTCGAAGACCACCAAAGGATGATGAGCCAGAGGTAGGGGAGGGATAAAAAGGAAAAGCAGGAGCAAAGTTGAGACAATGTAGAGAGCTCCTTCCATGCAGGACTTCAGAGGTTGTATATGGTACCCATTTATTCTATGTGTCTGAGTATCTGGAATTAGTTTTCAGAAGCTGTGGTAAGCTCTTCCATGCTCTTTACAGTGGTCTGTGAAAAGATGTATGGTCGGGGCTGATTCCTCCCCTAACCTCGGGTACAGGTATGGGTTAACGGACGTGCCCACTGAGCCAATGGCCAGCTAGTGGTTAGCATTATGTTAACATAAGGTCTTGAAAAAAAGCCATTGTGGTGTTTGGGATGAGGGGGGAGGACCGGTGCTCAATGGATTGGTATGACAAATGTTGGGATAGTTTACAGATTTACCCAACATAATTCTGGTCTTGTGCAGGTAATTGCAAATAGTAAACTGTCTATTATTTCTTGATATTTCCTTGTGTGCACAGGAGTATCACCATGATCTAGCCTTTGCTCACAAGCTGACCATTGTCAGAATCTTCTGGTTTTAATCTGAGCAGACGAACACTCTGTTTGAAGTCAATGAGTAGAAAATGTTTGCTTCTTTCAAAATCTTTTGGCTGTGAGCGTTTATTTTCAATCCTTGAGTATTTTTTCAGTACTTTTTCTACCTAAATTATCAGGGTTACCCTTCCATTTCCATACAACATGATGTATATACAAAATGGCCAAATTCCCACATGGTAATACTCATATTTGGTCAGGTTACGAGTATGTGAAACAATTATTATTATTAGTATTGTTGATGTAATAATTGAATAACCACCAGGTTCAGTGGAGATTTATTGATCTGTGAAGCAACTGTGATCCAGTGAGACCTTAACAAACAAAGTCTAACATGGTAATAAAAGCAAAGATTTTTATACATGGGGAAAAAATGAGCCATCTCCTTATATGGTCATTGTTCTTACAATTTTAGTTTAAGTGTACGCTACTTTTAAAATATACAAAATCTCTCCTGGATATGTGCCTTTGCACAGGAAGGTAGAGATTAACCCCTTTAGGTCTATTTTGAACTAAGCAATGCTCAAGTTAACATGGTCTGTTCATTCTTCAGTAGCCTCTCTCCTACTCACATCACTACTGTAGACTCATCTTACTCAACTTACAACAAAACCACACATCCTGTCCCTGGGTCTGCAAACACTTCCTCTCTCTGGTTAACCCTGCGATACATAAAAGATGAACATTGTTACAATATAGTTCAGAAAAAAGAAAAATACATCTTTTAAAATGTAGAAGAGAAAATAGTTTGTATTATATAGAACAGATTCCACGTTATCAGCATTTATACAGTGCCAACTTATTGTTACAGAAAGAAAGCATTTTCATGTAAGTCAATAAATCTGAATGATCATTAATTGAATGTATGCACTTTATACTGTTTCACCCTTGCTTATATTTGCACATACAAACTTATTAAAGGAACACTATAGGGTCAGGAATACAAACGTGTCAAAAACACGTGTGCAGAATTGCCCCAGGAAACACCTCTAGTGGCTGTCAGAGGAGTGGCCACTAGAGGTGTTTCTATGCACTAATGTAAGCATCAAAATGCTTGCAGGGACATGGTATATATACCAGAACGACTATGTTAAGCTGTAGTTCTGGTGAATATAGTGTCCCTTTAACTAAATGTTTTTCTATATATACACACACACATACACACACACACACACACATACATACACACACACACACACAGTCATTTGCACTTTTTAAATATATTTTATTTTGCTAATCGGATAAATGTATATATTGGTTTCATTCACTATATTAAAACTGTTTAAAGTTACTTAAAGGAATAGAGCAACTTAATTGTACATATTTTTGGATAAATGCTTCCTTTTATTACAGTAGCAAACATCACAGCATGCTGGCATCAGACGGCCAATGGGGGCACCCCCAGTCTCCCATGCTGCCCTTGTCCTCCTCTCAATCCATGTTTTCCACCTTTAGCTCTTCTGCCACCTTTGATTTTCTTTCTGGCACAATTGAGATCCCGTGCAGTAAATCAATCATTGTTGCAGGAATCTATCGCCCACCTAGCTCCCCGGTGCATTCCCTATCTGACATAGCACATCTCCTTAGTGAAACCATAGCTCAAAAACCCAAAAAGTGAACTGTTGGTCTTTGGAGATTTTATTATTGATTGGCTGAATCCTAAAAATAATAGTTCTTGCACACTGTTTAAGACTTTGCAGCTAACGCAATTCATCTCCTCCCCAACTCACATAAACATTAAAAGCCATAACCATACCATGCTCGATTGGATTCTCTCCACTTCTGCTGATAGAATCCAGGAGGCTGGTGTTCTCCCAAACAGTTTCAGTGATCAGGGCTGCCATCAGGGGGTGACAACCATAATGGTTGTCACGGGCCCGGCGGTCCTTGGGGGCCCGGCCGCCCGGGCCCCAAGTGTAGCGGCGGAAGTTCCCTTCTTTTGTGACCGACCGCAGGGCCTCATCTCATGGAACCAATTTCGGCTGTTCCCTCTAGCGCAGTCGGTCTTTTTATTACCTCCATAGATTTCCCGAACCCCTGGTCCGATCTGGGTGATTTTTGGATATGTCTCTCACCCAGATCAGGGCTACCAGGGTATGTAACATTTAAAGGGGTACCCCTAGGTTTAGGGGTACATCCAGAAACTCAGGGAATGTGTGTGCTGTATAAGGGGATTATGAGTCAGGCTAAGGGGAGGAGATGTGTGGGAGGTTACTTAGGTATGATTGGACACTGTACTAATGACTGTAAATCCCTCCCTTGCATGGGAGAATGCTTTATAAGGCCACTGTGTGAATAAAAGTTTAGTTCTGCTCCTGATGCTGTGTGTCGTCCAGTCATTGGGATTGCTGTTGGGATATTGTTGGATTATTTTGCCTGCTGGAAACCTTGCCTTATGGATTTATAATACTTCTCCCTGAGCCTCACTGGGATCTTAAGCGGAGATAACTTGTGGAATACCAGGTCTCTGCTACAGAGGGCATATACTGAGGCTGTGTTTTCACAGCGACTCAGAGCATATAAAGAACACACACTGAGGCAGAGTCTCCAGATCAACTCATACATAGACAATATAGTGGATACATATACTGAGGCTGTGTCCTCATAGTAACTCATACACAGAGCATCTAGTGGATACATATACTGAGGCAGAGTCCTCATTGTAACTCATACATACAGCATATAGTGGGTACATATACTAAGGCTGTGTCCTCATAGAACTCATACACAGAGCATCTAGTGGATACATATACCGAGGCAGAGTCCTCATTGTAACTCATACATACAGCATATGGTGGGTACATATACTGAGGCTGTGTCCTCACAGTAACTCATACATAGAGCATATAGTGGATATATATATACACATGCTGAGGCTGTGTCCTCACAGTAACTCTTACATAGAGCATATATATACTAGAGCATATAGGCATATACTGAGGCCGTGTCCTCATAGTAACTCCTACATAGAGCATATATTGTGTGTGTGTATATATATATATATATATATATATATATATATATATATATATATATATATATTGAGGCTGTGTCCTCATAGTAACTCATACATAGAGTATATAGTGGATACATATACTGAGGCCGTGTCCTCATAGTAACTTATACCTAGAGCATATACTGGACACACACTGAGACTTCATACCAATTCATACATTAGAGCATATAGTGGAAACATACCGATGCTGTACCACCACCAGTTCATGTACAGATACTGAGGCCCAGTGGTCTCCTGTGCAGTATATTCTTCCACTGTCTGCAAAGCCTGCTTATTTGTGATAATGCAATCAATGCAACATACCTTGATAGAAACAAGTGTGTGTGTGGACTTAGTTAGGTTTTTAACCCCATAAGGACAGAGCTTCAAAAGATTGTCTTTCACTTAATGACAACAGCATTTTTTTAATTTTTTGCTGTTTGCGTTCAACTGCAATTTGCATTTTACAAATTTATTGCACCGACACATATTATATACCGTTTTTTAAAGGACAGAAATTAGTGCAGAAAAAACACAATTAGTGCAGGTTAACCCCTTAAGGACGGAGCCAAATGTACACATGAACAAAACAAAATGTAAACAAAACCTGGCATTTGCGCTACATGTCTGTCCAACCGAAATTCACCTCTTTCATAGTAAATGCACCCAGCCTTATTATATATCATTTTATTCAGGGAAACAGGGCTTTCATTTAATATCAAATATTTAGCTATGAAACATAATTTAATATAAAAAAAATGGGAGAAAATAAGATTTTTTTTAGTTCTACATGACATTTTAACTGTCAATGTCATAATACTGTTTGCTTTTACTGCAATAAAATACACATATTTGTATTCAGCAAAGTTTCACATGTAAGAAAGTACCCCCTATGTACAGGTTTTATGGCATTTTGGGAAGTTACAGGGTCAAATATAACACGTTACATTTGAAATTGAAATTCACCAGATTGGTTACGTTGCCTTTGAGACTGTATAGTAGCCCAGGAATGAAATTTACACCCATAATGGCATACCTTTTGCAATAGTAGACAACCCAAGGTATTGCAAATGGGGTATGTCCAGTCTTTTTTAGTAGCTATTTGGTCACAAACACTGGCCAAAGTTAGCGTTAGTATTTGTTTGTGTGTGAAAAATGCAAAAAATGCCATTTTACTGTTTTGAAACACTAATATTTGTGTTCAGCGAAATCTCCCGAGTAGAACAGTACCCCCCATGTTCAGGTTTTATGGTGTCTTGGAAAGTTATAGGGTTAAATATAGTGCTAGCAAATTAAATTCCCTTTACTTTCGGCATGGGTTGTCAGACAAGTCCCGCTAATTGTAATTAATTAAGATACCTAATTATGTAAAAATATTACATACATATATATATGTAGAATTAATATATATATATATACATATATGTATATATATGTATATATAATTTTTTAAAATATTTTTATTTATATAGTAATATATACGTATATATTTATGTATATAGATATATATATTATTTCGTTCTACATGTATTTTGATATAAATATATATATTAATATCACAATACAGTTGGAACGAAATAACATACATCTATATATTTTTTAATTATTTAATTTTTAAATCTTTTTTACATTTTATTTTTTAACGTATTTACATTTTTTTTTATATTAGATATAAATATATATCTAACAATAATTATATATATATATATATATATATATATATATATATATATATATATATATATATATATATATATCGCCGGCAACACACAAATGGGGGCATTATAGTAGGCTTCAGGGTTAAAACCCCGGTCAACCTATCTTGCACAATTTTAAAAAGGGGGGCCATGGTACGTTCCGTTGCTGGCTGACCCTTAGTTCAGCCAGTTTGCAACCTTACATGATTATAACATACACTTTCCTTTCAAATACTTTACGGTTCCATACCTTGCTGTTATTTATACATATACTGCTAATTAGGACACTGGTTAAATTAGTAAAACGCTGGTTATACATATATGGTATGATATGCTTGATAAACATGATAGTACATGATATATGTTTACCTATGGCTGATTAGATATATTATGAGATATCTGCATGTATAGTTACGGTTAAAGTACATAGCCTACTGGTGGCATTGTGTACATTGTGGGGACAATACTCGCTGCAATCCCCCCCAGAACTCTTACTACGTCAATTTATTCATATTATGTATATGTTCCACATTAGAGTACATTATCTAAAATTCTCATACGCCCAGGAACCCGAATACCCTCGGACGGGTCACCTAAGCTAACCCCCCCCCTACTCAAGAGACATCTGAATTCTCTTACACAGAACCAGTGCTCAATTTTTCTGCAGGTATGTTGATTTGCACGTTTTCTTTTTCAACACAGCCATGTTAGTTATTTGCCTGCCCCTTAATCCTAGCGGTCCGCGAGGCCAACTCCCATCCTCCACTTCAAGGTACTATACACCCCTCGGGCCAAATCATAGTTAGCCGCCTCGCAAATTATATAGAGAGGGCGACACCAGTCACCGCCAAATGCCTCCTCCCCCCCACACGCATGGAGAGGCCAACGACCCATCACCGGATAGGCTACCACACCCCTCGCGCCAACTCATAGATAGAGCCTCTCTAGCCACTTGGCACTAGCAGCGCCTCACCTGTCACAAACCTAGAATAATCTTTCGCCATCTGGCACTAGCTAGCCACCCGTCAACTCCCAACCCTGGTTACCATACATGTCTATTATATTTTTCAGTATGTCCCTACTCCCAGACGATGGTGAGGATATGTCAATCCCTAGCACCCCTGCTAGGTCACTTACTCCGACCCGCAAGGGCGACACGGGAAGCCCCTCGTCCATCAGATCATGGACTATCCCCCGCATCACTGCAGAATTACATAAACGCAGTATTCCTTTCCCAGCTACTGCCAGGAAAGCAGAACTGTTCAAATTGCTAAGAACCAATACCGTTAATACAGATGCAGGGGAAGGCACAAGCAGCTCCCAAGATCTGACTCTCCATGCTATGGTTGCCTCCCTAATCTCTTCTATGGGGAAGGTCAACGACAGGCTGGAGAGGCTGGAAGCCCGTAGCTTCCCCGCACAACCTCCGGGACCTCTGTCCGAATTAATCCCCGCCATACCCACAGCAATAACGGGTAATTCCATAGCCACAAAAGCAGCCGTCCACGTTATTAATCCTGCCCACATGGTCCCGGCAAATCTAAAAAAGGACATTCTGGAAGGCAAGTACGTTAACTTAGTCTCACTGCTCATTGCCTCCCAGGATATCGTGGAAAACCGGTCTTACGACTACGGGGACATCTCGGTGGTTTTAAAAGCCAGAGACCCCAGACTCAGTAAGAAACTTGCCATTCCTGATTTCGTGCTGGCTTTCGGTATCTTTAGAGATATTCTATGCATGGCTCATCCCCATAGAAGGGAGGAACTCGATCTATATATGCATAAGCTGGTGGACCTCGGTAATTAGTATGGTGGCTATACTTTTTACGATTACCACAAGTCCTTTTCATCAAAAGTGTCTGCCAGATTGTCTCAGTGCGGCATCCAGATGGATTGGAGCCAACTGGACAATGAGCCATTCCTCAGACATTTCGCAGGTCTTAGGACACCAGCTTGTGCCATATGTACATCTCCCGCAGCTAATTTTTGCCTGCTCTGTCTTGACAGCACTCCCGGCCCATCCTTGCATCATCCCACTAAGGCTGAGAAACAGACCAGAGACAAACTGGGTCATCCAGTAGTGTATCTAGGCAAATCTCAGATTTGCAATAATTTCAACGAGGGCTCCTGCGGCTACAGCGCCTGCCGCTTATTGCACGTGTGCTCACATTGTTTCAGGGCACATGCGAAATCCATGTGCTCTAATAAAATGTACCAGAAACTTTATTTGTCTCCGGTAAACGTTCCTTTACTTGCATGTATGCTATCCACTCACCCCTCCAAACACCTTGTTGATTTTTTTATGTACGGGTCTCACCCAGGGTTTTCACACAGGGGTCATTTACATGCCAACTGGGGTATTAGAGTGTCACAATTTACAGTCTGCCACTAACCACCCTACGGCGGTCACCACACTGTTACAACTGGAAGTGGATCAGGGATTTGTCATTGGGCCTTTTGTTAACCCCCTTTTCCAGCTGGAGAACTAACCCTATCGGGCTGGTTTCCAGCAAAAATTCTGAGAAACTAAGACTTATCATTGACTTATCCGCACCCCACTCCTCTGCCATCCCCAGCCTAAACTCATTGATACCATCTGAGGAATTTTCCCTACAATACTCCACTATTGATGACGCTATTGCAGCTATCAGATCTGCAGGGTTGGGGGCTTGGCTCAGCAAGACGGATATTGTGAATGCTTTTAAATTATTACCTATACACCCCTCTTTGTGGCACCTGCATGGAGTTAAGTGGCAAGACTCCTACTACTTTTTTACAAAGCTCACTTTCGGTGCCAAGAGTAGTCCCAGGATTTTTGACACGTTTGCAGAAGTTTTGTGTTGGCTCCTCCTCATTACCTGCAGGTGCCCAAATGTGATACACTACTTAGATGATTTTCTTTTCATCAAATCTAATTCCACCCCCCCCCACGTAGCCTAGACAAAGCAACCAAACTATTCACATCTCTTGGTGTTCCCGTGTCACCCACTAAAACCGAAGGACCAGATACATTGATTAACTTTCTGGGTATTCTGCTGGATTCATCAACTACGATGGCCAGCCTCCCTAGAGAAAAGGTAGTTCACATCCTACACAATATTAGCCACTACATGCACAGGGGGTCCTGCAATCGTAAAGAACTACAATCACTTCTGGGTTCACTAAATTTCGCCATGCGCATAATCCCCCAGGGCAGGGCTTTCATTGCTAGGCTCCTCGCCCTGTTCCCCACTTTCGCCAATGACCATGTCCGCATATCCTTACTGTCCTGCGACCGCTGACCTCCAGATGTGGTACAAATTCCTCTTGGAATGGAATGGGAGGAGCATGTTCCTCCCGCAGATTGATTCACAGTCACAGGTCATTTGGATAGACGCAGCGTCATCAGCGGGATATGCAGCCATTTTTGGCACAGAATGGCTCTGGGGGACCTGGCCTACAGAAACACAGGGCATTGAGGGTTTTCACACTAACTCAGCCCTATTTGAACTATACCCAATAGTTGCTGCAGCCGTCACTTGGTGTAGGTTGTGGAAAGGTCAGTCCGTACGCTGCTTTTCCGACAACCTGGCGATATGCCACATTATCAACAAGGGTCGCTCTTCCTCCTTGGCGATTATGAGTTTCCTTAGGAAACTGACATGGCTGGCAGCTACCCATCAGTTCCACATTGTATGCTCTCAAGTTCCTGGCATATACAACACGGCAGCTGACCAACTCTCTCGCTTTCAATTTCAGGCTTTCAAACTGTCCCTACCCTCGGATAGACGCAGCGTCATCAGCGGGATATGCGGCCATTTTTGGCACAGAATGGCTCTGGGGGACCCGGCCTACAGAAACACAGGGCATTGAGGGTTTTCACACTAACTCAGCCCTATTTGAAGTATACCCAATAGTTGCTGCAGCCGTCACTTGGTGTAGGTTGTGGAAAGGTCAGTCCGTACGCCGCTTTTCCGACAACCTGGCGATATGCCACATTATCAACAAGGGTCGCTCTTCCTCCTTGGCGATTATGAGTTTCCTTAGGAAACTGACATGGCTGGCAGCTACCCATCAGTTCCACATTGTATGCTCTCACGTTCCCGGCATATACAACACGGCAGCTGACCAACTCTCTCGCTTTCAATTTCAGGCTTTCAAACTGTCCCTACCCTCGGCAGCTCGTGTAGCAACCCCAGCGCCAACTTTCCAAGAACTTGACATGGAGTAGACGAATTACTTCAGCACAGTCACGTTCTTACCAAGTTAGCCTTATCCACCAGCACCCAACAAGCGTATCACAGAGCTTTTCACTTGTACAAACAATTCATGTCAGACCATCACCTAGCCGACTGGTTCGAGGTTTCTTCACTGATAGCTTTTGCATCTCTTTGCCACCTTAAATTTAAGTTTTCACATAATACTATTAAGCTATACCTCACGGGCATACAACACCATATGTATTGCTCCTTCCCTAACCACAAAGGGTTCTTAACTTCTTACCCCATCCGAACACTACTGAAAGGCATAGCCAAAGCAGACGGCCCTGCAACTCCCAAGAGACTTGCCATTGACATTAAACTGTTCAAATCCTTGTCCGACCTTCTCGACCAGGCTCCATTTGAACCCCATACGAATGCGGTCATTAAAACTGCCATTTATCTAGCGTTCTATGGGTTTCTTAGACCAAGAGAGTTCACCATTAGTGGCCAGCACCATAGCCAAGGGTGCCTCCTCACCTCCTACCTCCAGAGACATACAGACTACTACGTCTTGACCCTACCTAAGACCAAAACAAGTCAGATGGGGGTATCTGTGCAGATCTGTGCAGTGGTGTCCGGTGCAAGTACTAGACGCTTTCTTAGCTACAACACCAACACGCACCATAAAACCACTACTAAAGCTACACAACGCAATTCTAAGCACAGCGAAATTCATGCTGTATGTCCGTATGCTTATCACCCGACTTGGTCTCAATCCTAGCAACTACTCGGGGCACTCCTTCAGAATCGGAGCGGCCTCCACGGCATTTAGCCAAGACATCCCAGCACACGTAATTAAGACTCTGGGTCGCTGGAAGTCTTCGGCTTACACCACTTACATTCCTAACCCAGTCCAAGAGATTAGGAGGGCTTTCATTAAAATGTCTATTTAAATATGTAATGATGTATTATGTTTTCGATTAAATGTTATCTTTGATTTATCTCTTTTTGCCCACTTTAAGTACAGGCTTACAGCATACATCGGTTTCGGCACACCTCAACCGACTATTTCCTTGTTATGTTATTTTCTCTCCACCAGCGTATTTCATATGCAATGAGAATGCCCCGAACACAAATTGGAAGGCATGGCCTGAAGTTGTGGGAGGGGCTATAGACCTACTTAAGGGACTCCCCCCTTCCCTTACTTACCTTCGTTGGTCTAGACGAACACGCCCACCCTCCACTCCCATTAGCTATACTTTCTTTTATGTGGGCCCACTTTATTTACTGGCCTACAGCATACATCGGTTTCGGTACACCTCAACCGACTATTTCCTTGTTATGTTATTCCTCTCCACCAGCGTATTTCATTTAGAGCCGCCTAAAATAGGACGTAATAGTACGCTCTCCGGTGTTAAGGGGTTAAACTTTTTTACTTTCAAAAACTAGTTTTTAAACTTTTGTTTTGCTTATTAATTTTTTTAAAACTTTCCTAAACTTTCTTAAAACTTTTTTACAGATTTAACATTTTTCTAAGCTTTTTTTTTTTTACCGTTAACCCCTAACTAGCAGTAAGCAGCACTAACAGTAAATTCCCCATTTTCCCATAACTCCCACCCACCCCAGCTAGCAAAATATATAGTTATAAAATATTTAAATGAATTAATTAAATAAATTGAACCCCTGAGGGTTAAAAAATAAATAAAAGTTAATCCTCAGGGGTTAAAAAAAATTAGATCACAGTATAATACTGTGATCTGTATTGATCACTGTAGTGATCGACTGGCAGGGAAGGGGTTCATTTTTATTTGGACAGGATAAAGGGGTTGTTGTTTTTTATTTTTTTCTTAAACGTTATTAAAACTTTTTTTTAAGCTTAATTTTTAACTTTTTTTTTTTATAACGTATTCTTTATTGTTTTCCAATAGTATAGGGATACAGAAGGAAAGCGGGGAGGGGGACAAAAAGGGGTTAGTACATTTGGCACTTTTAACATCGTTATAATGCATATGTTACATACGTAGGGTTTGATACATTACACGTTATTTCTTGTTGAGTATGTTCACTGTTTTTGTCGAACATGGGTGTTCTAGCCCTATATGTGGGTCTCACCTTTGGCAAATTACCTTTAGGGGTATGATGCTAAACTGGTGTTTGCTCCCATTGTGTGTTAGTGTGTTGATTGCCCACTATGTCCCCAAGGTAGAGGGTCATCAGTTCTAGTTACATGGTGGTTGCATTTGTTGTAATTGCAATGGGATTCGTGATGTTCTGTATCTTAGTGACCTGGTCCCTGGGAGATACTTGTATATGGTAGCTTTCTCGCATCATGTGCGTGAGATGTCATGTTGGGGCCAAGTGCGTGTTGACATGTACCCCTTTAAGGCTCGTAGTCGAGGCTCGAGGTTGGAGGTGGGGATGGAAAGAGAGGATAAGGGTAGAGAACCTGGTGCGGGTAATAGTGGTGACCCTAATGAAGTCCGTCTCTGTCGGGGGTGTCTGAGGGAATTTTTAACTTTTTAAAGTTTATTTTAAAACTTTTTTAACGTTAACCCCTAGTTAACCTAACGCCAAATCCCCCAGTTCCCCACTAACTTCCACCCACCCCAGCTAGCTAAATATATAATTTTAACCCCTGAGGTTAGTGATCAATTGGCAGGGAAGGGGTTAATTTTTTATTAAAATGGGTAAAGGGGAGTGGGATTTTAAATGAACTTTATTTTTTTTCCAACAGGGGGCAGGATCTTCACTATTCCAGCTCCCTGCACTTCACACAGAACCAGGAAGTGCAGGGAGGCGGAAGGTAAGTATACTAAGCATATG
This sequence comes from Pelobates cultripes, assembly GCA_933207985.1. NCBI lineage: Eukaryota > Metazoa > Chordata > Amphibia > Anura > Pelobatidae > Pelobates > Pelobates cultripes. Next base: position 118,636,529 of record OW240913.1, on the reverse strand, counting down.
TGCTCGCTCTGACATGCGGTCAGAGCGAGCACATGTGCTGGGCAGCCTGGTCGGGTGCTCCCGGTCTGCCTCTAATACAGACGCAGATCGGAGCACCATTAACCCCGCGATCGCCACAATAGCGGCCTACCGGGGTTAATTTTACTGCGTGACGGACAAGGTCAGTCACTCGTCATTAAGGGTTTCCCCTGAGTGACGGACCTCGTGTGTGTACCTTAATCAGACACCCAAGAAGGTTCTCTTACCTTGGATATTTCTCTGTCTTCAGGCTGTGGAATTCCAGCAGACTTTATACAGCCAGGATATCCATTATTAGCACTCTTTTTCACAGTGTCTCATTGCATTATCAGCACTACTTTGCCCAATGCATACTTGTATTATCAGCACTCTTTTGCACCAAACATCCTTATAAACTTACCTAAATGCTCACCACACAAATCTCCTAAATGTGACCTATTTTTTAGAAGGAAGCCTAATGTAAGTAGTGATGTACCGAACGGTTCGCCGGCGAACATAGCGTGTTCGCGTCCACCGCGGATGGCGAACACATGCGCGGTTCGATCCGCCCCCTATTCGTCATCATTGAGTAAACTTTGACCCTGTACCTCACAGTCAGCAGACACATTCCAGCCAATTAGCAGCAGACCCTCCCACCTACTGGAAGGCATCCATTTTACATTCATTCTCAAGCTGCATGCTTAGTGAGAGGAGGGAAAGTGTAGCTACTGTTGATTAGATAGGGAAAAGCATAGCTAGGTTAGGGTTAGGGTATGCTTTTTTTTTTTGTGTAATGTAATTGCAGTTAGTTGTCTGCCACTGCTGCCAGCTTCTGTGTCAGGCTCACAGTGGATACTGTGTCCATTTGCCTAGTCAGTGCCACCACTCATATCTGGTGTCACAATAGCTTGCATTTAAAAACAAAAAACTTTTTTCACTGTTATAGATTGAATAGCAGTCAGTGTTCTTAAAGCGGGTGTGTTACGCTAACAGTGGATACGGTGACCAGTGCCACCAATTAGATCTGGTGACACAAAGCTTGGATTTAAAAAAACAAAACACTTTTTTCACTGTTATAGATTGAATAGCAGTCGGTGTCCTTAAAGCGGGTGTGTTACGCTAACAGTGGATACGGTGACCAGTGCCACCACTCACTGGTGTCATAATAGCTTGCATTTAAAAACAAAAAACTTTTTTCACTGTTATAGATTGAATAGCAGTCAGTGTCCTTAAAGCGGGTGTGTTAAGCTCACAGTGGATACGGTGCCCAGTGCCACAACTAACTCATATCTGGTGTCACAATAGCTTGCATTTAAAAAAAAAAAAACTTTTTTCACTGTTATAGATTGAATAGCAGTTAGTTGTCTTCAAGCGGGTGTGTCAGCCCTACAGCGTGTACTCTGCCAGTTTACAGTGCCACTCATATCTGGTGTCATAATAGCTTGCATTTAAATACAAAAAACTTTTTTCACTGTTATAGATTGAATAGCAGTCAGTGTCCTTAAAGCGGGTGTCAGGCCTCCTTCAGCGTGTGCTCTGCAGACCTCTACCTGTGTACTTTGCCACTCATATCTGGTGTCTCTGTAGCGTGCTTTTACAAAGAAAAAAAGGTTTCCAGTGTAAGTGAATAGCAGCCAGTCAGTGTCCTTCAAGCGGTTGTGTCAGGCCTACAGCCTGTGCTCTGCACAACTGTGCCAGTGCACATTGCCACTCATATCTGGTCTCACAGTAGCTTGCACGCATAGTACCACTAATCCCCAAGAAAATGACAGGCAGAGGCAGGCCACCCCGCAGGGGCCATCGTGGTCGTGGTTCTGTGATTCCCTTTGGCCCTAGAATAATGCCCAGTTTTCAGAGGCCACGTACCCTGAACTTGAAAAGTTCTGAGGACATAGTTGACTGGCTAACACAGGACACCCAATCTTCTACAGCCTCCGCTCAGAACCTTAACGCACCATCCTTCTCCAGCTTAGCTTCAGGCACCTCTCAAGATACCACTCACCCGCCTGCCGCCACCACCAAAACTAGCACCACAGCCGCTTTACTTGGTATGTCAGAGGAGTTATTCACACATCCGTTTGAAGAAATGAGTGATGCACAACCATTATTGCCAGAGGATGTAGATAACAGGGATATGTCTCAGGCAGGCAGCATTACACACATGGACGTACGGTGTGATGATGATGATGATGTTGTACCAGCTGCTGCTTCCTTTGCTGAGTTGTCAGATACAAGTGAAACGGTTGATGATGACGATGCGTCCATGGATGTCACGTGTGTGCCCGCTCGGCAAGAAGAAGAACAGGGCGAAAGTTCAGATGGGGAGACAGGGAGGAGGAGGAGGCGAGTTGGAAGCAGGGGGAGGTCGTCGCAAGGAGCTAGTGGCACAGTCAGACAGCATGCATCGACACCCGGGGTCAGCCCGACAGCACGCCAATCAACGCATGCTGTGTCCACCACCAGAATGCCGTCATTGCAGAGCTCAGCGGTGTGGAATTTTTTTTGTGTGTCTGCCTCTGACAACAGCGATGCCATTTGCAACCTGTGCCAAAAGAAACTGAGTCGTGGGGAGTCCAACACCCACCTAGGTACAACTGCTTTGCGTAGGCACATGATCTCACATCACAAACGCCTATGGGATCAACACATGAGTACAAGCAGCTCGCCTACTCTAAGCCGCCAGCCTCCTCCTGGTCCAGCATCTTCAGCCACGTCAACCACTGCTGTCCTCCTTGTCCCCTCTCAACCATCCGCCACTCAGCCTCCCGCCTTGAGCAGTTCACGCTCATCTTCCCACAGTCATGTGTCTGTCAAGGACATGTTTGAGCGTAAGAAGACAATGTCAGAAAGTCACCCCCTTGCCCAGCGTCTGACTGCTGGCTTGTCCGAACTATTAGCCAGCCAGCTTTTACCATACAAGCTGGTGGAGTCTGAGGCGTTCAAAAAATTTGTAGCTATTGGGACACCGCAGTGGAAGGTACCCGGCCGAAATTACTTTTCGCAAAAGGCAATCCCCAACCTGTACTCAATTGTGCAAAAGGA
>OW240913.1:118528898-118633390 GCA_933207985.1 Pelobates cultripes | reverse complement strand
GTCCCATCGCCGAATGGGACTTAGTCTCTGCAGCTGAAATAATTTCCCATTTACTGAACCAAGTGGGAAATAGCAAGGCAGGCACAAAGGGTTTGCACCAGGTCTGGGGACACAGGGGACACCGTCTTAAAGGGGCCGTGTCCCAACAAGTCTGGGGACACGGCCTTAAAGGGGCAGTGTCCCAATCTTCCTGATGTCCCAAAAAAGGTGTTTAAAGGGCCAGCACCAGTCACATAAAAAGTCCATAAGCCCCAATATGCCCACCGACAGTCTTAAAGGGCCATACACACCAAATAAAAGTGCATACATTTCACAATCTCCCAGGGGCCATAGTCATGCGGGAGGAGGCTGGCAAGTAGGCTTCTCCACAACCCAGGGAAGCAGGGCAATTTGCCATTTAAAGGGCCCGTTACAAATAGCAGTTTGTAACAAGGTGTCAATCCATATCTGCCAAGTGATCCGATGTAGGGGGACAGTCCCTATTCTGCTCTGTGTCAGTGTGTATCAGGGATCCTTAGGACAGGTGTCAATCCATATCTGCCAAGTGACCCGATGTAGGGGGACCAGTCCCTATTCTGCTCTGTGTCCGTGTGCATCAGGGGCTCTGAGGACAGGTGTCAATCCATATGTCAAGGTGTCAATATGTCATATGTCAGGTGTCAATCCATATTGATTGTGATTTAGGAATGTTAGGTGATTTCTGCCCTTTATGGATTAAAACCAGACTCTGTATCAACTGTGTAATTTTCCATGGGAGTTTTGCCATGGATCCCCCTCCGGCATGCCACAGTCCAGGTGTTAGTCCCTTGAAACAACTTTTCCATCCCTATTGTGGCCAGAAAGAGTCCCTGTGTGTTTTAAAATTCGCCTCCCCATTGAAGTCAATGGCGTTTCGGGCGGTTCGCCGGTTCGCGAACATTTGCGGAAGTTCGCGTTCGCCGTTCGCGAACCGAAAATTTCGGGTTCGCGACATCACTAGTCACTGGCAATAGCTAGTTATCTAGATAGAGCAGTAAGCTAAACGTAGTATCATACTAGAATCAATGACCCAGGCTATCTCTCATTCTCACACAAGGCACAGCAAAGTTAAAACACAGAGTATCACTGCTGGTCGCTCTCCCTCAGTCAAAGTGTCTAGGAAAGGCTTCACCAAACTCTGGCCCTCCAGATGTTTCTGAACTACAACTACTATGATTCTCAGCCTATTTCATTCATAGAATCATGGGAGTTGTAGTTCAGCAGCAATAGAGGGGGGAAGCAATAAAACAACTATACTAAGTATATCTAAACAACCAGTTTAGTACTGGTGAGTTGCCACTTGATCTGTGAATAATAGCATATTTATCATTTACTGGTTGTCCTCTAACCAACAATCCTCTTTTTTGGAACCTTTCAACTGGACAAGAAATACAGCCCACATGATTGGGCAGACCTCTTGTCTATCATTGCTAACTGTGCTGCATCTCTGCCCAACCCAACCCAAATAAACTGCCTCTTTTCTATTACATCCACCTTTCATTTTTGGGACCAGGAATTGCAGTCCGAATCATGAATGAAAATGAACATGTTTATGCTCACGCGATTCAGTCCGAGATTCTGGTGCATGGCAATTCGGAAATCAGCATTTAAAAAAAATCTGGTTACCAGATCAGCGTGAATTTGGCCGAAGTCAATGTGCTAATACATCCTACTGCCATTTTGGCTCTAGACTACCTTAGTAGATGGGATAAGTGTAATATGCAAATGATTGAGGGCCTCACTGTAATGAAACATGTGACCTAAAACATGTCTGAAACAAAGCAAAGAGCAAGTAAGTACAGTTTTTAGCCATTCTCAGTGTTTCTGTTAATTTTGTTTTGGCTTTGAAATCTCTCATTACCTATCCTCTGAATATGTCAATGCGGACAGAACAATAACTAAAGATTTGCTGCAAATGTGAAACATTTATAATTACTTGTTTAAATTATTATTTTATTTTAATGTATAAAAAAGTGGACTTCAGACTTCAACGTTGTTTAATGTTAGATTAAAGGAACATATATTGAAGTTTCTTAAAGTTGATCATGGTTTAAAGGAAGTAGTTTTGAAGAATCAATATGGTGATTCGATGTTCTTATTTTTTAGATATGTGTGCCATAATTGCACAGTTTTAAAGCAATATAGATAAGATTTACATATTTTTTTATCAATATGAACAAGGTACAATAAACTAGAGGTGTGCTCTTTAGCACAAACAATACTTTTCAGCACCAATTAGGGACAATATATCCCTGCATGTCTGGTTTGTTAGTTTAGTTTAATGCATATTTCCAAGTCTTTTCAAAGTTTAGCCCATAATACATCTAAATAGCCATTAGACTTACAATAAGTGGTGAGATAGTAGATCTGTGTAATATTCTCAAATAATTATTTAGCAAGGGATAAAGAATGACTTTCCACTTTTGTCAGCAGTGGGAATTAAAAAAACAATGCAGTGTTAATACACGCATTGATACACAAAAAACTGCCAATTGATTTAAAAAAGAAGGAATATGTCATCCAATAAAATAAGTTTGCTCTTATTAACTGCTATCATATAAATGATAATAGTAAAAATACAAAACCAAACCAGTGGTGTTTTCATTGGCTCTCTATCTTAAAAAATTATTTAATCAATAGATTGTAAACATTCACAAATATATCTGCTTTTTATACAATGTTAAAATATATGTAAATGCATGAAATAATATATAAACCTACACACCTGCAGACAGAGAAATCCACAGATGCATACCTGGGCAGAGAAATACAAAATTAAAAAATCACCTACATGCTAGATACCAGCATTGGAATGTGTGCATTAACCACAAACTTATGTAATCACTGCTAACAAACTAATACAAAGTACTTACTCAAGTTAGACCAACATAACAAATGTATTGCAATTGCAAATGTGCATTCTGCTTGACATATTTAAAAAGTTAATTTGGACAGGGACATACAACTCAGTACATCATTTAACAATATCAGAATGGTGCAAAAAGTTGGACTAACAACCAGTGTTACCTCTAGACCAAGCATGTCAAACTCAAAGGCTAGGCTGTACTAATTCACAGTCCCCCCCTCTATACTAAATTCCAGCACCCTCCTCTCCTAAAAAAACCAAAAAACAATATTAGCCAACAAGCAGACTCCACTGACATTGTCGCAACCAGTATGCAACTCCAGAGTCCAGCCTCCTGCTACTCCTTGAAAACCTGTGAAGGTGGAGTACGTTGATGTCATGTCAGAATGTGACGTGGCGTTGCGTGCCTCCGTGCACATCCAGGTCCTCCACTGTCCAGCGGCGGCCATCGCAACATTGACCAACACACTGACAGACACACACACACGCATTTACACATTCTTGCACACACTCACATAATTTTATTTAGGAGCTGGTGTGGGGTCTCTCCCTGATCTTCTTTCGGGAACTCTGTCTACCTGCTCCTCACGCGCGTTGTTTAGTGGTGCCGGAATGACGTCATATTCTGGCACCACTACAAAGGGCGCGCTCGAGGGAGCAAGAAGACTGAGCTCCCTCGATGCGACCAGGGACCTTTGCTCCCCGCCCGGGTAATTTTGGCAGAGTAGGTACCTGCAATGTGGGGCGAGCAGGTGCCTACTCTGCCTTAGTAATCATAGCAAACTCAAAAATATTAATTATGGGCCGCATGCGGCCCGCGAGTTTGACATGCTTGCTCTAGACACACTCACTTACAGACACACACACTCACACATTCATACATTCTTACCAGTGGGAATCTTCTCCATGGGGTCCAGTGGGAATTTTCTAGACATGTGCAAACCGAACCGAATTGCCGAAGTGCTGAATTTCGGAAGTGCCTAATTTCGGAACTGCCGAAGTGCTTTGGATTTCTGAAAAGTGGCAAAACAAGAGAGGGAGGGAAAATTATGGGAATGATAGCAGGATTCTAACCCTACCCCTAACCTAACCCTAAGTGGTTGTAGTTGTTAGGGTTAAGGGTAGGGTTAGGGAGAAGGGTAAGGGTTTAGGGGTAGAGGCAGGGTTAGAGAATTGCAGAAGTCCCGAATTGTCAAAGTCCCAACTTTCGGAAGTGCCGAACCGAACTGCCGAATTCCCGAATGGCCAAACTGAACTGAATTGCTGAAGTCCTGAATTTCGGAAGTGCCGAACGGAACCAAATTTTTTGCCCAGGCACATCCCTAGAATTTTCTACATGGGGTCCTTTGGGAATTTTCTCCCTGGGGTCCAGGGGTTCTTCTCTGCTTCCTTGCGCACCATCTGTAGTGATGCCAGGGATCGAGTGACGCTATATTCCTGCTCCAGGCATTACTACACAAGACGCAAGAGATCAGAGAGGAACTGGAAACAGGTCAGCACTCCCTTGCCACCACTGCCAGATGCCTTCTAAGGTTTCCTTACATTACATTTAAACGCCTGCAGGGACAGGCTTTAGACACCAGAAATACTACAGCAAGCTGTAGTTCTTCTGGTGACTATGGGGTTCCTTTAAAAATTGCATTTTTCTCATAGAAACATAGAATGTGTTGGTAAATAAGAACCATTCGGCCCAATTTTCTAAATACTTTCATCAGTCCCTGGCCTTATCTTATAGTTAGGATAGCCTTATGCCTATCCCACGCATGCTTAAACTCCTTTACTGTGTTAACCTCTACCACTTCATCTGGAAGGCTATTCCATGCATCCACTACCCTCTCAGAAAAATAATACTTCCTGATATTATTTTTAAACCTTTGACCCTCTAATGTAAGACTATGTCCTCTTGTTGTGGTAGTTTTTCTTGTTTTAAATATAGTCTCCTCCTTTACTGTGTTCAGGGCCGGACTAGGGATACAAAGCAGCCCTGGAAAAAAATATATATTGCTTTTTCTAATATAAAATATTGGTCCTTTCAGAGTAAAACTTTTAACACAGACAATCTCACTGACACACACAAGCTCATCGATATACAGCCTCATAGACAAACAATCTCACTGATATACATAAGTTCATTGACATAAAAACACAAGCTCACTCACTAGCAGGTGCACACACACATACACACATGCAAGCAAGCCCACTCACTAGCAGGCGCACACACACAGCTTAATGTAGTAAAAAGAAATAACATAAAGATAAGAACCATTCGGCCCATCTAGTCTGCCCAATTTTCTATATACTTTTATTAGTCCCTGGCCTTATCTTATAGTTAGGATAGCCTTATCCTACAAATAAAAAAAAAGTTTATAAAAAAAAAAAAGGGTTAATCCTAGCTGGACCAGACACCCAGACCACTTCAAACTGAAGTGGTCTGGGTACCTATAGTGTTCCTTTAACCTTTCCTTGTAAGTTTTATCCTGCAATCCATGAACCAGTTTAGTAGCCCTTCTCTGAACCCTCTCTAAGGTATCAATATCCTTCTGAAGATACGGTCTCCAGTACTGTGTACAATACTCCAAGTGAGGTCTCACCAGTGTTCAGTACAATGGCATGAGCACTTCCCTCTTTCTACTTCTAATACCTCTCCCTATACAACCAGGCATTCTGCTAGCATTTGGTTGTAAATTAAATTTGGTTAGTTTTTTTTTAAAAATAAAACTGGCTCCTAACTTTTAGCTGACTCCTAGATTCCAAACAAATTTGTCAAGCTCTAGAATAATATATTACTCCCTGAGCTTGTTGAATAAAATGTGGGCACCCTTCTGCAAAAACTGACATAGCAATCAAGTAGGGGAGTTAGAATCCAGTTAGATTTCAAGCTCTATTACAAACACAGCAAAAATAAATCTTAATGAATTACATTGTAAATAACTTTTTATTGCTTTGTGTAAATGTTATAGTTACTGACCAATATGCAATATAAAGCTTTGATGTACCAACCTGCATACAAGGAAGTAAAAATTGTTATCATCATATGCAAATTCATGTAATAAAATGCTTATAATAAAAGGCAAATCAATAATTTTAAGTGTGGAAAAATAATCACTAATGATCACACATACCTTGAATTTGCAGGATTCTCAGTGCTTATATCTAGTTAGAAAGGCACAACGTATGATGGAATTGGAAACAAGTAAGGTGATGTGTGCACACAGAAAGAGATATTTTGGTTTACCTTACACTCGCTATTTCTTTGGTCACCAATACATAAAAAAATATTTCACTTATATCAAAAAGTTAAAAAGCATACATTGTGTAATCTTTATATATGAAAATATATGTGTGTAAGAGCATTTCTTCAAACTCACAATTTTTAGAGCCCATTAAAAGTTAGCTCAGTATTTATGGCGTTTTTCATCTCATCAAAGAGATATATGGTGGAATTTCAAGTAGTCGCCCTCAGGAACTCGACACTGCTACAACACAGGACCTCCAGAGTCCAGGGTAGGTATCAAAAGATGATTGTTTATTGACAAGTTATTGAAAAACAAAGTAAAAATAGAACAACACGTTTTGACCTTTCAAAAGGTCTTCCTAAGGTGCATGAATTTCACAGACTGAACAAGTATGGCAAATAAGCTAAACAATTAAACAATTTAAAACATATGTGTGTAAAAACCACTCACACCCAAATATGGTCAAGGCTGGATATGTGCCGTTATCCCCAATATGGCTGTACGACCGGTCTCGAGCCTAATATCCTTTCCCACCCCACGATGTCTACAATGCTCCTACAGCCTCCTTTTTTCAGATACATTTCGTCCGTCCTTGCATCACTTCTTGTGATAATTTCTTAATGCCGAGCATTGGTCTCCAATTCTTCCAGTCGGCATAATCCTGATACGTCACTTCCTGTGACATAGATGTCATCAAACATCTGGTGGGAGGTGGTTCAACTCCTAATCATTTAGTGGGAGTAATTTGACTCCAAAGTTCCGTTTGTCCATTTTGAAGGGCAAAGGTGCCCAAAAGCTTGACTCCAAATAACCCATACGAACTGTCAAGTATGTTGGAAGAATGGTGAGGATTTTGGCTTGTTTTGCAGCCACAGGACCTGGGGACCCTGCAGTCATTGAGTCGACCATGAATTTCTCTGTGTACCAAAGTATCCTAGAGTCAAATGTGAGGCCATCTGCTAGACAACTATGGAATGGTGTCTAATTTGTGCCCAGTTTTCTTCTGTTTTATTGATCAGCTTAAAATACAGAACTGGAAATTCTACTACGAATTGTGAGCAAGAAAACAAATATGTGTAGTTTCAAAGTGAATTTCTCTCTGAAATGTCACTTTCCACGGTTACTGGCGTGTCGGACGCCTATAAGACTTTAAGGATCTTTTATGGGACTCCTGGGCACTCGGTAAAAGGAGATGCTACCTCTCAGCCTGGCAATTTTGGTCCGATTGGTGCGTGGAACGGGACTTCGATTCCTTGATCACTCTGAAATTTTAAATTGTGAAAATATTGAATGTAACAGCTTCTAAAACTGGCTGAGTAGGTAGCATTCAATAGATTACAAATAGCATTTAACATCTAAAATGAGCACACCAAAGCTTGCAGAAAGAAGGGAGCTAACTTTGATAATGCCATCTCTTTTTATTTCTCATATTCTTAAGAAGACACTCCAAGCACACTGCAGGCACCAACACATCTTAAATGCATTTGATTGGTTTTGGCCTCATCTTCCTGCTGTTAAAGCATTCTGCAGCATAACTCAGCTTTCTTAGACTTATCTCCTTATTTAAATGAGCAACTTCCTCACTAGAAGTGATACGAGCACATACTCTGCTCGGCCAATTAGAAATCAGTTTCATCTACGCTTCTGACATGACTCTGCCTTGCAACCAATCACTATTCTCTTATTATCGGCCTCTTTTCCTTTAGCATGACTGCAAAATACTATACATTTAATATGAGAACAGTAATTCACTGTAATGTGCAGTGAGCGGTTTAGCTCAAACTAATTTCTCATTGGTCAAGCTACACTTCCAATTGTAAAGATGCTTGGTGAATAGGTGTTAGCTCATTTAGACAGAGCCTTCTTCACTTCTTGTTTCGATTTTATGATGCATGCCAATTACTTGTCAAGTTATCCCATTCTGTAACAGTGAAGCATTTTATATTTTTAATGTAATAAAGATAGCATTGTGAGCTACATTTGGTTCTTGAAATTCTATCCAGGTGGATTTGAAGCAACTTTGTCCCTGGGGGACCATCATCACTGCGGCCATTTGTCGTTCTGGGATTACTTATCTGCTTTTTTAGTAGAGAGCCGACTTATATGGCTCTCCAAATTGTGAGTTTTTCCTGTTATACATATATCTGAAAATTCTCTCATACATGTTGCCCTATGAAGGTTCTGTTATATTTATTACAGATCATTGAAAAAGTATCCATTGTGTGCGCCAGCTTCTCTCTTTTCTTCCATATCTGATGTAAGTGTTTGGGGTGATACAACACTTGTGTGGTTTGAGACACACTGGGATATACGTTATCATTTTATCTATAGCGCCATCTATACACCTTTTCTTTGTTTGTTATCTAGGTAGGGTGTGCTTGTCAAAGTAACATCAACATGAATACCATGACCCAAGGATTTCCAGCAGAACATTGCCCCGAACCTCCACCTGCCTGCCTGCTTTCCATAGTGCTGCCATCTCCTTCCCAACGATGTAAATGCACCCGGACCATCCACCTGATCTAAAGGTTCATCAGAACAGGCAACCATCTTTCACTGCTCCGTGGTCCAGTTCTGATGCTCATGTTCCTTTTGAAGGCACTTTCTGAGGTGGACAGAGGTCACCATGGGCACTCATAAACTGTAAACTGTGATGCACTGTGTATTTTGACACCTTTCTATCATAGCCTGCATTAAAGGGAAACTAGAGAGTCAGGAAATCAAAGCCGTTTACCTGGCACTATATCTCTCTATAGTGCCTACCGCACACCTAAAATAACTGCAATAATTACCTTTCCAGGGTTAAGGGTGCTGCGACACTGCATCCAGACCACTTCACTAAGCTGAAGTAGTCTGGGTGCCTATAGTGTCTCTTTATGTTTTCATCAAATTGAGCTACAGTAGCTCTTCTGTGTGATCAGACCAGATGGGCTAGCCCATGCATTAATGATCTTTGGGCACTTATAACCCTGATTCAACAGGTGTCCTTCTTTGCACCACTTTTGATAGGTACTGGTCACTGCATACTGGGAACATCACACAAGATTTGTCGTTTTGGAGATGCTCTGACCCAGTTGTCTAGCCCTCACTATTTGGCCCCTGTCAAAGTCACTCAAGTCTTTCCACTTGCCCATTTTTTACTGCTTCAAACACATGAAATATAAGAACTGACTGTTCACTTGCTACCCAATATACCTTACATCTTGACAGGTGTTATTGTAACAATATAATCAATGTTATTCACTTCACCTATCAGTGGTTTTAATGTTGTGGATGATCAGGGTACAGAGGCATCTGTAGCTTCCAGAAACACCTAACACCCCTAAGAATTAGCTGTCTGACATTATAATAATAATTAAAACAAAAAAACAACCAAAAAAACCACTAGTATCCTGCTGCCCTGTAGAGATCTGTAACTAAAGAGCACCACATCCTAGGATTCAGTACCCAAAGCCATCTCCCCTCCATCATCACCTTTGCATTCAGATGCGGATCTTCTTACTGTATCTTTGGTGGATAATTCCTCATCTTTATGGTTCTTACAACAGACTCTGTTGTCTGTTGTAAGTGAAAACACCTTTCTTCAAGTCTCAATGAGTGACCTCTTGTCTGTTGTATATTCCTGCTAATGAACAGGTTAAGGTGCAATGAATTGCATAGAGACATCACCTAGCTAGTAGAATACAGTTCACATGTGTGAAAATAACTTAATCAGAAAATGTATATAACTGTTTTTGAAGGGCTGTAGACGTTATTGGAGAGCATATCTAAACAAACAATTCCATTAAAACCACTGGGTTTTGAAATCAAGTCCAGAAATAACTTCTGGACATGTATCAATCAAGAATGGCTTATAAAAATATTCCAAACTGTGAACATACCCTGAATCTCAACTGTCATTCTGCCAACAAAATGCATCCAGAATTATGCAGTTGGGTAAGAAGAGTATTTGTCATAGATTCAATCATGAAATCAATTATAACTCTGAGGGAAAAATGCATATGCTCAGATTGGAGAAACCATTAGACTTGCAGATTTGGGCTCTCACAGCCAGGGCCGGACTGGCCCACCGGGATACCGGGAAATTTCCCGGTGGGCCGTCGGCACCTGGGGCCGGGCAGACACCTGGGTCTGCTGTCGGCCGCTGGGGAGGTCTTCTGGCGGCCGCTGGGCGACTTGTCCTGGCGGCCGCTGGGGGAGCTGCGCTGGCTCTGCTCCCCAGCGCGCAGCTGAACGAGACCGGTGCCGGAATATGACGTCTCATTCAGCAGCGCGCGAGGGTGGGAGAGCAGAGCCAGCGGCCGCCAGGACAAGTCCCCCAGCGGCCGCCAGAAGATCTCCCCAGCTGTAAAAGTCCCCCAGTGGCCCACAGAAGACCTCCCCCTGGCAGGTATTAGTAATCTGTCTGTCTGTGTTATCATGTCTGTCTGTATGGTGTGTGTGTGTCTGTCTGTCTGTCTGTGTTATCATGTCTGTCTGTATGGTGTGTGTGTGTCTGTCTGTGTCATGGTGTCTGTCTGTCTGTATGGTGTGTGTGTCTGTCTGTGTCATGGTGTCTGTATGGTGTGTGTGTGTGTGTCTGTCTGTCCGTCATGGTGTGTGTGTGTGTCTGTCTGTCATGGGGTGTGTGTGTGGTGTGTGTGTGTCTGTCCATCATGGTGTGTGTGTGTGTCTCTGTCCATCATGGTGTGTGTGTGTGTGTGTCTCTGTCAGTCATGGGGTGTGTGTGTCACTGTCCGTCATGGGGTGTGTGTGTGTGTCTGTCTGTCCGTCATGGGGTGTGTGTGTCTGTCTGTCCGTCATGGGGTGTGTGTGTCTGTCTGTCTGTCATGGGGTGTGTGTGTCTGTCTGTCTGTCTGTCATGGGGTGTGTGTGTGTCTGTCTGTCATTCATGGTGTGTGTGTGTGTGTCTGTCCGTCATGGTGTGTGTGTGTCTATCTGTCCGTCATGGTGTGTGTCTGTCTGTGTCATGGTCTGTCATGGTGTGTGTGTGTGTCTGTCATGGGGTGTGTATCTGTCATGGTATATGTGTGTTTCTGTGTCTGTCATGGTGTAAATGAGTGTTTAAAAATAGTGTTTTTGCTCACCTTTTTTTTTCCCCACGCAGCGTGCTGGTCTCCCCTCGACTGGCCCTGCCTCTATAGCTGAGATCATCAAGCTTGATGATCTCAGCCAATCCAATGCTTTGCCATAGGATTGGCTGCAAAACACCACTCCAATCAGCATCTCCTCATAGAGATGCATTGAATCAATGTATCTCTATGGGGAACGTTCAGCACCTACAGAGTGTGGAGGCCCTGAATGTAGGTGCACTAACACAGGAAGCACCTCTAGTGACCGTCTGAGTGACTGTCACTAGCAGTGTCACTTTGAAGCAATGTAAACACTGCCTTTTCTCTGAAAAGTCAGTGTTTACGTTGAAAAGCCTGTAGGGACATGCTATAGACACCAGTACCACCACATTAAGCTGTGTGTGTGCGTCTGCTAGTGAGTGAGCTTGCTTGCATGCGTGTCCCTGCTAGTGAGTGAGCTTGTGTTTTTATGTCAATGAGCTGATGTATATCAGTAAGATTGTTTGTCTATGAGGCTGTGTATCAATGAGCTTGTGTGTGTCATTGAAATGTCAGTGAAATTGCCTGTGTCTGCATGTGAGTATGCTTACTTTATAATTAAATGTTTTACCCTGAAAGAACCAATATTTTATATTAGAAAAAGCAATATATATATTACTCAATCATCTGTCCTGGCAAGACATAGCCTTACATATTACACGCGACAATATATGGCGCAGTGACTTATGGGGCTGGCACAATTTTTTTTTCCAGGGCTGCTTTGTATCCCCAGTCTGGCCCTGCTCACAGCCCCCACCTATAATTTAGTTAATCAGCCATGATGTTGATGCGATTGTCCACGGGCTTTGCTAGAAAAAAAATCCATCTTCATTTATGGTGGGCCCTGCACAGAATGAGCTTACAAGACGGAGAAACCCCTTTGATGAGGGCTTTACAATGCTTTAGAAGCCATCCAAACAGAGCATTCTGACTGAAATTACATAGAGTGGAAAGTCCTATGCAGTACGATTATTATTTGTTTATATTTATATATATATATATATATATATATATATATATATATATATATTTTATTTTATTTTTTGAAGATGGATTTTTTAAAAAAATTGTTTTTGCAAATTAAGTCATCTTTTTATTATTAAGAGCCTTAATTTTTTTTTTAATGGTTTTTGATTTGGCCTTTTGGGGGCTAAAGAAAAGATGATTTAAGAAAAAAAAAAAAGCTATCTAAAAGTATATATATATATATATATATATATATATATATATATATATATATATATATATTTTTTTTTTACTTTAATTTACAGGTATTAGATGTATTGGGCCTTCCTCACTATTGAGGGAGTAGGTAGATTTTTTTTTTTTTGGGGGGGGGGATTTGGCTTGGTTCAGGAGGGAGGGAGACATTACCCACAACATGTAAATATGTGGACATTGGCATGTCAACCCCCCTTATCATATTTAATACCCTGCCTGAAGTCCATGGGTGGGTGGATGGACAATTGCATGTCTGCACCCCATTGATTATTCATTATGTCACCAATGTGTGGGCACTGGGGGGAAATTAGTTCCCTTAATTTTTCAATATGAGAGCTCCCAACACTCTGCCCATGTGTGGTGGTCGGGAGGACACTAGTTCCAATTATCAAAAGCACCTACTGCAACTGGACTTATCAGACACCAGTCTTTTCTTTTTTTTAAATTCTTTATTTTTAGTTGACATAAAGTACAAATACGTTCCGGGCAGAATTTCTGACCCAATGTGAACTTAGTACACAAGGTATATAACGGCAGATACAAATCGATTTCACATCGTTAGGCAAAAGGCGGTACAATAGTAAGAGATTTACATATCCTTAGGCAGTATACATTGGTCTCATCTTATCTGGCCTTGTGGTGGTATAAATCTAGTCAACATTAGTTTTTATGTTAATATAAACAATACCTACGCATATACTGGTTTTGCTGTATGATATACATCTTGGTGATGTATAATCTGGAGGTCGTGACCCTGACCCTTATGGTCTTATTCTGCGCTTTGTTTTTGCGGTGTTTAATTTCTGGGGGGTCTGTGCCCCATCCTTCGTCTATTGGCCCAGACTCTATAATGTGTCAGCGTTCCGCTATGGGTCGCGGTGGGGTCACAAGGTACCTCCACCAGATAGTGAGGGCCCATAGGAGAGGCTGATGTCTGCCTTCTCAGTGCCTCTCATACACTATCACCAGTTCTCGGTAAGACCTCCCCATGAGGTTGGGGGGTTAGGTACTGCTAATAGAATATAGAAAGAATAGATAAAGCAATAAGTGATAGAAAGAGTGGGGGGGGAGGGGGGTGATATGATGGAGATTTCTAGCTCTTGACTGCCCTGAGTTACAAAATTATATCTATCAGATGGGGGGGGGGAGAGGTGGGGAGCTAACATTTAGACACTAGTCTTTTAATACAGTGAGTGTAACAGATGACAGCCAACACCTACCTTTCCTGGGGTGCACGCGGGCATTAGGGCATCCGTTGGCTTGGAATTTAGTTGCTTTGCCGATCCCCTGAAATTCAGTTGAATCTTTATTCTGTCAAATCTAAATCTCCTAGTCTAGAAAATGTTCAGTACAGGCACTTTTAAAACATACTACTATTCAAACTCAAGTGGTCTATTCAACTGATGATAGAGTTGCTTATAAATGGCCATTTCGCAAAAGTGTGAGATTTCTGCTTTTATAGTCTAAAGTTTCAGGTTCCTTCTCAAGTTACCAATCAGTGCTTTAAGAATAAATTTACTTGAGAAAAAACAGAAAGTAGATTTATCATAAGCATTTATACTTTTTTATGCAAAAGCCATATCTCTGTGTGAACAAAAGACAGCATTATTTGCTCAGCTAATTACCTATATGTTCCATAAACACTTTTTATGACCATCTCCTCCCACACAATTTAAACAGAGAAAAATGACTTTACTTCTTAGTGGAAGTGAAGGCTCCTGATTCACCATGTTGCAAATGTGACCATATGACTTTGGAGACAGAAAACTTGCAAATATGGGAAATATTTGGAAAGTTGCATTCATTTTTTTCATTTTTAAGTTCTTTATTTTAAAGACTGAAGGGTGAGTGCTGTTACATATTTATTTTATTTTTACCTTGCGGTAAATTTTAACTATTTGTAATTATCTTTACATTTTTGAAACATTTTAATATATTGGAGATTATTATGTATTATGATTCTACTCAATGTAATATTGAAATTGCATGCAGAACATCGGCTTGGTGCTGCAATAATTGAAATATCTCTTTGGATAATATATTTACGAACATTTGAAGAGTAATTCTACTGAGATCTATTTGAAATATAATTGCTTTTAGTTAAAAGAACATGTTAGGCACCAATACATATTTATCCAGTGTGTTGATAAGGCTACAGTTAGATATGCTGAGTGGGTTTTAATTAATTGTAATAATATTTATTGAAGTATTGATCTGTTTGCACCACATTACTATAGTACATGGTTTTGTATTTACATGCTACTGGAAACTGTAGTTCTGTGTTAAGTTTTCCAAAATATGGTAATGGGTAGTCTGTTTTGAGGCTGGGATCTTCTCTCAAAATTTGTATTTTTTCCCTTTTCTAATATTTGTTCTTTTTGGGTTATGCCCATATTACCCATTTTGTTCCACAAGACTGTGGATTTAGACTTTCTCTTTCTCCTTAGTCTTGGTTTTTCAATTTTCTGTTCCTCCTCTAACTCTACCTCTTCTGATAATCTCCCAAAATTCTATAAAAAAAAGATTAAATCAAGTTTGGAGATATCTTCATTGGAGAATTATATTAAAAAACAAATGATTCCAAGGGGATTAAGTGTCCGGAACATAACATCTTCTTATACTGAGAAAACTGAGCGAGTGGGAGTCTGCGGCGTGTGCATGTTCAAGACGCTTTATGGAAATTATAATTAAATATGAAAAAGAGAGATTGCTGGAAATTAATTCAAAATTATAGGAAGAGATTGACAAGGTTAAACGGTATCGAGCTGATCCAGAATTTATCCAATATGAGACCAAACTAAAGAATAATCTGGACAAATTCCAACACACTATAAAAATATGGAAACATCAGAAATGTGTAAGAGACTCTAAGGACTACCAAAGTGGCAATGTCTATAGGCATTTTACACGCAGAGTGAGAACAAATTCTGAAAACTATCTCACCTCAGACTATGAGTCCTCAGACACTGATAATGATGAATCAGCAAGACAGTCACAACCTCACCTCCACTCTCAGCCACAGACTCCCACTCCCTCCACACAGCATAACCCCAAAGGTATCATAAAGAAAGGTGTCAATTTTTTACAGGAAGGGATACCAATTTGCAAGAACTGGTATCCATCACAAGACAGGGGGTGCCAGAAGGGGAGAAAGAAAGGGGGGGGAGAGATTCTAGGTTCCAATCGGCATACAATAGTTGCTGCCAATTTGAGAATCATTAATCTCCTACATTTTTTTTCTAAGTCATGACCACCTTGCATTGCTTGAGAAAGGACTATCTTTTGTTCCCGTTCCACTTTTTGACAAATTCACATGGGTTAAAGACTTACATCTTTTAGTCGGAAGTTGGCACTTCATAAGTACAACCAAATAAACAAATAGAAAAAGGCAAGATCACATGAGATGTCCACTACTAAATATGAATGATGACTCTGATGGAATTATGGGAAGAAAATAATGAGGATTATTCCCCAAACTATACTGATCTCAAACCAAAAAGTCGGTTTACCCCTACCTAGGGAACTATAGAAATATTGACCTTTTCTTAGAAACGATGAAAAAGTAAATAGAAAAGATAAATATTAGAAGCTTAGATTTTTATACGAATAATAATCTATCTAAAAAGAACAGCAGGCTTTGAGATCCCTTAAAAATGACAACAACCTTATTATAAAGCCAGCACACAAGGGGGGCAATATTGTACTTATAAATTCAAGAAACTATATTGAAATGGTGGAGAGAGTATTGGGTGATGGGGACACTGATAGGGTCCTTAAATCGGATCCCACTAATGACTTTCTACAAAAATATAAAGAAATTCTTGGCAGGGGCCGCAGTGAAGGCTTGTTATCGGGTAACGAGTATGAATTCATTCTATATCATCACCCAAGGATAGCGACCTTTTACTGCCTGCCCAAAGTCCACAAAAGTCTTTCTTCACCTCCAGGTCGCCCCATTGTGCCAGGCATTGAAAACCTGACCCAAAATGTGAGCATCTACATAGATCAGATCCTCAGACCTTTTGTTGAGGGACTCCTGTCTCTGCTGCTCTATGTAGCCTGGATGTTGAGGCACTCAACTCTTCCATCCTGCACGAAAAGGGCATCCACACATTGGTTCTTTTCTGGAAAAAATGGGAGAACAACATCTCCCACACACAAGGTTCTCTCTTGAGCTCCTTGAGTATATCCTCACACACAATTATTTTATATTTTACAACAAGTTCTACGACTAGGTGAGAGGTACAAAATCTGACGTCTCAAAATACCTCCCTTTAATCTTCTTGTGGCGTAGGTATATAGATGACGTCCTAATTGTGTGGCGGGGTAGTCTTGAGGAGTCAATGATTTTGTTAAACTTTTGAATATTAATGAGTAGAATATAAGGTTTACAAGCTAGTTTTTTGGCCCATCTTTGAATTTCTTGGACTTGACAAGAACTATTACAGATCAGAATACCATCCATACTACACTTTTCAGGAAGCTGTCAGCCTCCAACAACCACTTAAGATGGAACAGCTCCCACCCCAAACTCCTAAGACAGGGCAATACCTTAGGATTAGATGGAAGTGTAGCACAATTGAGGAGTTTTATATCAAGGCTAGACAGCTAAGACAACAGTTTAAAGAGAAAGGATTCCCAAACAAAGTCTTAAAATGTGCCTATACGAGGGTGTTGGAGGCAGATCGGAGTACTCAACTAAAAGAGGCTGAATCTAAGAAATCTCCAAGAGGGTCCAACGAGACCATCACGGGTGACGGACACTTAAAAGAAGTACTCGCCCCTAATGTGACTATTACAGCACGTATTACTATTACTGGCACCCAGCCATTTTCAACGGAAACAATCATCGTTATCAACATGGCTTAGGAATCCTCCAGCTGGCTCATTTGGCTGTGGCAGATGTGTAGTCTGCAAATTGAAGGACTCAAAAACAGTCACAGACAGTAAGGGCAAAAAGGAGTTCAAAATAAAATCCTTTTTTAACTGCAATAGAGAAGGGTTAGTATATTTACTAATCTGCCAATGCAATCTAAAATATGTTGGTAAAACGTTTCATCCCTTTAAACAACAAATTCAGGAACATATTAGATCTCAAAAAAAAATCATCATTATCAACATGGCTTAGGAATCCTCCAGCTGGCTCATTTGGCTGTGGCAGATGTGTAGTCTGCAAATTGATCAAGAAGGACTCAAAAACAGTCACAGACAGTAAGGGCAAAAAGGAGTTTAAAATAAAATCCTTTTTTTAACTGCAATAGAGAAGGGTTAGTATATTTACTAATCTGTCAATGCAATCTAAAATATGTTGGTAAAACGTTTTGTCCCTTTAAACAACAAATTCAGGAACATATTAGATCTCCCATTTTGAGACATCATTAGGGATTGCAAGTCGCCATAACTAGGGGTTTATTTTTATTGGTATTGTTTTGTTTTCCCCTGAGGAATAAGCACGAATGGATGCTCTATATCTTGTACAGGATAATCCTTTGTGATTACATAAAACTATGGGTGGATCATTTGGACCCCCCCACATTGAAGGTTCACCTATTTTTAAACATACCATATTATCCCATTAGAATTTTTTCGATGGGATTTTAATCATGTGAGCAACTACATTTACGGGTCAATTTAGGTTTCAATCTCCCCTGTAGGGGTTAATTCTATTGGAAGCACATTCCAAAGTCTAAAAGGGATGTGTACTGCCCTACAGACCCTAACCACTCCCCCGATGACGTGCTGACGTATGATTAGCCGTATCACATCATCCAATGGGCGGCGCTAAAACCTTAAAATGACCAGCAAGCTCGATATGGTGGGATTATCCTTGAAAAAGGCATCTGTATCGCGCCGAAACGCGCGTTGCGCGCTACAGCAGAAAGGCAGCAGGAGATTAGAGAGGTCAATGCATGGCTGAAGTCTTGGGTTTTGGGGTTTTAGAGCACTGGGACGATTTTGGGCTTGGGTACAACCTGTATAGTCATGATGGATTGCACCTAAACAGAAGAGTTTCTGCTGTAATGGGGAATAAGATGGCTAGAAGGTTGGAGGAGATTTTAAACTTGTAGTGGGGGGTGAGGGTCAAAGCAATCTAGAAAATGATTGGAGAAAAAGGATCGGAGATCGGATAGAAAGGAGATGGGCTTTAACTCAGTATAAGGGGGGTGGAGATGGGGAGAGGGGAAAACAGAGGAAGTATGCAATACTGATGAAAATTCACAAAAAGTACAAAATGACTCGTGTTAATATTAAATCTATGCTTACTAATACAAGGAGCCTATATAACAAAGTGGGGGAACTAGAGGCAATAGCATGCACTAAACAATATGATATAATAGGCATAAGAGAAACATGGTGGGATGAGACACATGACTGGGCAGTTAACTTAAATGGGTAATCATTATTTCCTTATTAGGAAGGATAGGAGAAACAAGAAGTGTTGTGGGGTATGTTTGTATGTTAACCATGAGTTAAAGTCAAATCTTAGGCATGTGGAATGTGACAAGGAAAATGTGGAAGCTTTATGGTAGATATCTGCTTGGGGCAAAAAGAAAAATAATAGCTATCTAATGACAATTAGAAAAAAATGAGACATCAGTAATGGAACATAATAAAGCGTTTAATGAGGACAATGTAATAAATCTAAAATAACAAGAAATATGGAACAACACAAATAGGTGTGGAAAGAGGGTGGCGCTTTTTAGTGAAGAATAAAATTATTTGGTTTAGCTGCTAGTTACACTCAGTGGGTACTCCAAAAACCTCACTATAACATTTAAACACAGAAAAAAAACAAATTACTAAGAGTAGGTTGGTATAACTACCTTCCCAACTCTTAGTAAGAGTGCAGAGCTATAGCTGTTATTACAGAGTGATTAATGCAAAACATACACTTACCCCTCAGAATGTACAGGGGTATATATGTATATATGTAAAAGACAAAAACAGAGAAAACATACATAGAGTAGTATTGAATAACACCAAATTTTGCTAGATTACGTGAATAGAAATAAACTCCAGAGAAAGACAAGAGAAAGAAAGGGGAACTTGTGGGTGCAGATTTAACTGTAACAATAGTGAACAATAGTGAACAATATTTTATAGAAGAGATACGTGCTCACCTCTCTTAGAGCCTTTTCATAACTGGTTCTAAGTGTTTGTAGTATTGTGTCAATTTTAGGGTGACACTACCCTCTACTGGACCCAAGATGCAAAGTAGAGATGGAAGTAGGTATTTAAAAAATATTTATTTTGCACTGCTTTAAATCAACTAGATGAGTTTCTCCTGGGAAGTAATTATCTTTCTATATATATATTTTAAAATAAACATATGTATATTATGTGCTTTATAGTATATGCTGTTATTACATGTTGTGCCCAGGAGATGGCACTAGGAGTACATTTGAACAGTCTAGGGGTCTATTCACTAAACTCGTAATTTTAGTGCATTAAAATCCAAATTGTAAAATTTAGCTATTTTAGCCTAAGACCATTACAGTAACAGCTTGCACTAAAAAGAGTAATTAGGGGCACTTTATAATTGCATGCCTACAATATTTAGACTAGCAGTGTGATCTGTGAAGCTGTGTGTACACATCACACAGTACTAGTCTTAAAATGAATGTGAGCTGGTCCAAAAAAAAAAAATATTTTAAATAACAATAATTATTGGTGGATCTTTTACAAGCTGTCCCTGTACTCACTTTGCTAATCTGGGATTAGGAGTCTCTTATCAGCCCCTGTTGTTTTCTATAGTGTAATTTGTACCTTGTTCCATGGGCAGATAATGGGATTGGAAGGGAGCCTCGCCCTTCAGTCTGAGGTCTCAACACATAATGGGGAGGAGGAAAGCCCTCAGCAGCCACAAGCCAGCACAGTCATACTAAGAATGGGTGGTGGAGAGAGAGCCTCAAAGAATCCTGTGATAAAACTATTCCTGTTTTATGTGTAGAAGAGATCCTATGATTATTAGACACTCTGTGTATGGGAGAGCTAGCTGGCTGGCTAAGCCTGATAGGAGTTATACGAACTTAATGATCAAACTCTTCCATGCATAGAGTGCAAAGAAAGATAGAATAGAGATGTGGAAGGAGTAATAAAGAAAGATGTTTAAAGAGACAGATACACAACCCTAAAACAAACCATATTAGTAGCTTTTCCAATGCCAAAAGATGTTTTAATTTTATTTATAGGTGATTGAATTGTACAATTGTGGTTAACAAAGGAAGTGTTTTGCTTAAAGGAACACTATCTGGTCAGGAACAGAAAGTGAATATAAATCCACCAAAACAATAGAGACAGATAAAATAAACTATACCGGTCCTTAGACCAGTAGGTAAATAAAAGGATAATAGGAGCATCAGAACAAGCCAAGGTCAAATGAAGACAAAATATCACAGAAACGAAAGCAAAAGACGGGTCAAGAGAGCCAGAGAAACAGAATAGTCAGGACAAACCCGGGTCAATACCAAAAAGACAATAAACAGGCAAAGTAACACACTCTATAGGGATACTAGGAACCACAAGAGAGCACTGTGCCTTGGTCTGAATAAACTTTTAAACATTTGGGGGGGTGTTTGGTGTAACCATGCCCTCAAATCGTGAGAATATGTTGGCTTCTAGTGTGTACCCCTCTGATGTCATGATGCCGTCTTGCATGCACTGCATCATAAAAAGGTGCATGAGCACAGCGGCAGGCGTCCAGGAGGCTGTCAGGATGAACAGTAGGCTCAGAAGCGATGATTGGAGTAACAGCTGATCAGCCCCCAGCCCCAGTGCCCCCCTCTACAAATTCCAGCACCCCCCTCTAGCTGACAAGCAGACTCCACTCACATTGCTGCTGCCAGTATGCGACTCCGGAGTCCGGCCTCTGGTATACCCCAAATGGTGCTGTCCGCACACTGTGCCAAAGCGGATCCTCCTGCTACTTCTTGAAAGTTGATGTCATGTTGGAATGTGACGTTGCATTGCGTGCCTCTGTGCACTTCCTGGTACTCCACTGTCCAGCAGCGGCCATTGCAACACTCACAGACACACAAACACTCACTGACACACAAACACTCACTGACACACATACACACTGACAGACACACTCACTGACAGACACACAGACACACACACACACTCACTGACACACACACACACACACACTGACAGACACACTCACTGACAGACACACAGATAGGCACACACACACACTCACTGACATACAGACACACTCACTGATAGACACACAGACAGACACACTCACTGACAGGCACACACACACTCACTGACAGACAGACACACACACTCACTGACAAACAGACACACACACACACACACACTCACTGACACTCACAGACACACACACTCACTCACTGACAGACAACACTAAGCATGTACTCGAGGCTCCATGGGTTGCAAAGATGTTCATTGTGGGCCACGAGTTTGACATGCTTGATCTAAGCCAATCACAATGCTTTCCCATAGGAACCAACTCCGCCCTAGCCAATCAGCATCTCTTCATAGAGATGCATTGAATCAGTGCATCTATTTGTTCAAAGTCCAGTGCCTCCGTGCAGGGCTTGGAGAGACTGAACATCATTGCTGCGCATTGTGCAGCACTAACCTAGGAGGAACCTGAATATCACATAAAACATGCAACATTTATAGATGCATTGATAGAAATAATTGGGGAAAAAAGAAACAGAGAAAAAAAAGACTAACTTGTAAATTACACAATTTTCACATACCTGAACTAACTTATTTTTAAAATATTAAACAGTGCATACTTCATGAAATAAAGTAAAGCATGGGAAATATTTTATGTTATAAAAGTGATAAAGTTGCCTTTTTATTCATCTATTGCTGACAAAATGTTATTTTTTTTACAGAGCAAATCAAAAGAACACAGAAAATGATAAATGTATAAATGGAGGTAAATAAGATATTTTTTATGTACTAATTATTTAACCTTTAAGAACCAATTACAATCTAAGCTTTCATTCTACTATAGTTACATGTGATTCTATGCTAAAATACTATGCTAAAATTGAATGACCATGAGTTTTTCCATTGGGAACTCTGTAATTGTAATAAAGTAGAACATTTGACTCCCCATTATGGTCTCTAAGAATTAACTCCACATGTCATTAACAAAAACATGCAAGGTAAAAAAACAACATTGCCCATATGTTAAATGATATACAGACACTTATCTTTTATAAAATATTTTTTATATAATTGATGACAGCTAATATAAATTAAAAAAATGTCACTGACATGCACAATTGGATAAATAATACCATATTTAATAAGCATCAGTGTTACTTACTAAACTAGTGTCTGCACTAAATAAAAAACTGGTACATTGACAATCATGTAAAAATGTTAAAACTAGGAAAAAAATTAGAGATGGGGAAAAATAAATAACTTATAAATGTTTAGGGAGAGATGAGAAAGATCAAAGACTCTTGTCACGGGAGTTGTACCCCAACACGCAGGAAAGAGCAAAACCACAAAAGGTGGATCTTAAAGACATATTACCGAGCCTTAGAATGGCCGGACTTAATGTATTAATACAACAAGAAACAGGGTGAGGATAAATAAAGGACAGGAATAACAGAAATACTCAAGTCAACTCGAGTCAAGACGAAGCCGGGGTCAGGATACCAGAAATCACGAGTCAAATATGAAGCCGAGGTCAAACACAGGAAATCACAAGGGAATCACTAGGAGCACTAAACAAAAACCACGATAGAGCAAAGAATCGAGGCTAAAAAAACAATAAATAGACTCTAAAGAGTTCCCATTGGTCCATGTCATCTCTGCAAAACCAAACAGCATTGAGTTGCCTACATGACGTGATCCCTTCAAGATAATGATGTCATGGCTTTATATTTAATTTCTATGGGTTGCAGTTCGTCCTGCGAACCAGCACCCTGTGCCAGAGCTGTTCCTCCAGCTACTCATTAAAACCCCGTGAGGATGGAGCATGTCGACGTCATGTTGGAACATGTGGTGGCATGTTTCTGTGCGGCTCTAGGTCCTCCACTGTCTAACTGCATCCATCACAACACTGATAACACCTCCCTAATGCATGGCACCACCCTAATGCTTGGCACCCAGTGCAAACTGCCGCCCTGTTAGTAATTAGTTTTTGATGGGCTGCAAAGATACTCATTGTGGGCCGCGAGCTTGACATGCTTGTACTACTACATAAAGGTGTCATAACCTATTAGAGATTTGTCAAAATGCTAGAGGACAACCCTTCCAATTGTCCTGCAATGGAAATACAAATTTTGCCCTGGATTTTTATATTTTTGAGTAAGCTTTTCAGATTATTTTGTATTTTTGGATACAAATTTTAAATTATTTTTTCAAAATCTTAAAATATAAAAAAAAATATGAAAATAAAAAAAACAAAGTTAAAATATTTTTTATAATATTAAATCATTTGAAAAGTTTATCCAAAAATGTTAAATTGATACTGGTGTTGTGCTATTTTCAAGTAGAGTAAAGAAAGCTGGTACTTCTTAGAGGCGTTGCTATGTAGAATAAAGTATGGGTCTAGGGCACATTGGCATGAACAGGGCACTATAATAACATTACATAATAGAGCAATAATATTAATTCACCGTAGCTGGAATAGTATATATTTTACCAAATCCATATACCCTCTGAATAATTTATTCTTCATATGAATGTTACTAGTAATAAAACAAATTGATCTGAGCATTTGATAGCAAGTTTGTTGGAACATGGCACAACTAATTTTAAATTTCCTTGTCCTATTTGACTATGAGCAAACCTCCTTTACCAGTCGTTTTTCTGAAATCACACCTTCATTGTATACTATACAAATGGTGTGTACCTGTCTTGAACTTTGTCTCCCTCTGTCGTTGCAACGTTTAAACCACCTTAACTAAGTCCACGTCCCCCATCTTTACTGGAACATTGGTTCTCCCCTGACTCTTTATTTTGTATTATTGTAACTGAGATTGTATCCCATGTTATAAAAATAAAAGCATTTCTATGTTCATTTTTAATTCAATGTAATATTCAAGTTATTTTAATAACAATTCATTGTATCATTGTACCGGCCTGCAGACCACACACAGCTTGATCCACCGAGGTCCACCAAGGGATCGCGGAGTTTACCCGCCGGTGGGCCTTTCTCAAGACCCCCCCCTCCCTCTCGATAGGAGCCGGTTCACTGCATAGGTGGATCCGGCTCATAGGGGCATGGAGGTTCACACCGGCCTTGTCATGATCATCCTCCCCCCCATCTATTGGGGACATGGAGGCATGGCACAAACAGCCCAACAGGCCCCCCTCACCTCCCCAACAACCGGGGCACTAAAGGGGTTAATCACCCATCCAAAGTACTCTCTCTCAGGGTCGGCAGCTCCCTCCAAAGGCGCAGGTCTGCTGTCGGCCAGCAAGCACGATCAAGTACAGCATTGCAACCGCAACGCAGGCTGTACACTCAAACGTCAGTTAAACACACATCACGCACAGTCATTCAAAGTGGAATTAACAATATGTGGCTGGTTTATTAAAAAATGAATAGTAAATATGTGGCTGGTTCATAAATAAGAATAATATGTGGCTGATTTCATATAGGGTATACAGGTATTATACAGGTATGTCATATATATATATATATATATATATATAGTTCAAGATGGTGCAAAGCACAACGCCACCTGGTGGGCATGCTGCACTTAGCCTACAAGTAACATCATACCATATTTAAATGTCAATTGTAGCCTATTTTTGCTTAGAACTGGTATGTGCATTGGGTATCAAGCACTAGTTTTCAAGTCTTACATGGGAAACTCGGTATTTGTCATTTGATCTCTGGATCTGCTTACAGGATTCAGAGACCTAGACAAAGTCAAGCGTATTGTGTTTCCTTCCATTGGTACGTGCACACTATGTTACAAATCATACGTTTCGTTACTCAGATACATACGGCACCAAGTACACAAACACATAAAGGTACGCTGGGTACAAACGGTACCGAGCAGACATTTACTATATTACCAAGGTAATAGGAGTAGGTGATGTGTAGAGTCCCACAAGGGGAAGCCAACATCAGGACAGTTCCACTGAATAAGAAATGAGGAAGGGATGCCCTACATTTAATCAATCTAAGGATAAAAAGGGATATGCAAACAAAATTATAACTTGAAAAAAAGGGAGATCTACTAAACAGTGCCCAGTGGATCAATTGTCTGGAGTACTAGCTAGCATCTTTTTCTTTAATCTCTGCACTTGGTAGCACTTTTTTATTTTTGTTACCACCATGGGTATTGATTTTTAGGTGTTTATTTGTTTATTTATAACTTTAGTAGGGAGAGTTGGTTCTGGTAGACACTAGTGTCGAGGTAACTTTTAGGGTGAATTGAGAGATTTATTTAATTATTTATTTTGTGTGTGAGGCTTTTCATCTGCGTTTAGACCTGACTACCTGGTCCCTTGTTCTCTGGGGACCCTGTGCCTTTTCTCTCTCCCTAACCTTGTTTACGCTACCTTCCTGTCAGTCGGACACTAGGGGAACTGGAACTTAGATGCTAGCTAGTTCATACCTTAAACACTGTTTTAATATAAAGATTCATTCCATAGAGACGAGTGGGTATGGCCACCGAGGTATTTCTCCCAGGCACCTTATGCCTTAGAGATAGAGCTCCTGCAAGGCCAACATCCATCCTCCACGAAAGAGGTAATAACGCCTATGGGCCAAATCATAGCTAGACGCCTAGGGATTCACTCATCACACCCCCTCCACAGATCTAAGACTCATTCCTCGTAAGCCCACATCCAGCAGATCACCCCCTCGTGCCAACCATAGATAGAGCCGACCCAGCCACTTGGCAACTAGTAGGGACTCACCTGTCATGTCACAAGGAGGTGACATTTATATTCCAAATACTCCAACTAGGACTGCCACCCCTACACAAAAAAAGGAGATTCCGGCAGTCCATCTTTAATTAAATTGTGGACCATCACATCACGGCCGAATTACGCAGGGTTACATACCCTTTACACCTACTGCCCGCAAAGCATAACTATTAAGGATAATGCAAGCCAATACTAACAAATCAGACACGGGGGAAAGCACAAGTGGCACGAGCAATGCCTGTATACCAGGATCGCCTCTATAGTAACATCCATGAGGCACATGACCGATAGACTAGAGAGACTGGAAGCCCGTAGCTGTCCAGTCGTGACAACAGTAACCACTCACAACTGATTTTCCGGGCCCTCCCCATTCCCAATCCGGTAATTCTAACACACCCATCATCTTAGGGCCTCAAGTCATTACCCCAACCATGTGGTACCAGCAAACCTCAAGAAGGAGATCCTGGAGGGCAAGGACGTTATCTCGTCTCACGTCTCATTGCCGCCCAGGATGTCACAGAGTACCGCTCATACACCTAGGGCGATATCTCAGTGGTCCTTAAGGCCAAAGACACAAGACTGAGGAAAAAAAAATTATTCATCAGTATAGTTATAACCTTCCTTGTCTTGTGTCAGTACAGACACTACTGCATTCCACAGGTCTTAGCCTATATTCCTGGCGATTGTGTCCTGTACGTCTACCCTCGGGTCAATTGAACTCAGCAGGTATATAGTATATTTAGTCATGGTATTTCAGCACCTCTATCATGTTCCCCGGGTAGACCTTACAATGATCACGCTGAAAGTTGCTGTACGATATCAGTATGACCATATTTCATTATAGTTACGCTGTCATAACCAGTAACTTTCAACTGATCTGCAACTTAAAATAAACCACCAACCCCACTCTATTAAATTCCACTTACATTACCTCCCAGTACCACAGGAACTACATTGGGCCGCTCTCAACCTCTTAGGCATTGTCCTCACAAAAGCCATCTATGGACCTTTGCAACATAATTCAGGTAACCTTAGTGGACAAATACGTCTTATTGGCAACCCCTCATTTGGGCACTAAGTTCACATATCAGCTGGATAGGAATGTATGCGTAAAGTGCAGCTATCTCACAGCTTTCTACCGTAAATAAACCACGCCTTATAGTATTATACTTCTGCTATATCTTGCACTGTCCACATAAGGCCACACAGTAGCTCTCCTCACTACCCTACCTACACAACATACTCCTGGCCAAATGCACAGAATGTAATAATTCCCTCATAACAGACGTTCTCCTTACCTCTCATTGTACTACTTCAGTCTAGCAAATTGTCAATTTACGATGCCCGCAACATGCTACATACATTATGATAGATACTGAAGTTATCATGTGGGTCATTTAAGTTTCCCAGGGTCGACCTTAATAGCCAGCCGCTGTTGGGCTTACATAGTCAATTCCATACTGGACTATTCCCACATCACCACTGCGTATTAGACCAGTTCAGATACATCCTGTTATACTGTCCCGCTTTCCTGGCTATTTGACTGCTCGGGCAACCATGGTACAAATGACCACATTAGCCATGCACGTGCAATGCCTATTGTACAGCCTTACCCAGCATCTAGGCTGTTAAGTAATTCCAGTTTACAGGGGCAACCATGACCTTATCATACCATGGCCAATTGTATTCACAACCACACTCTCTTGATACGTTACATATGACCCACCAAAGGGCTATTCACTATAGCATAATGGCAGCCCCTCATTTGGGCTATTACATACGGCATAGGAATTACAATTTTGACATAAGTTTGCAATTTTGTCACAACCTACCACGGCATGTCTCTACATGTGGCCCTTACTAGGCCATCACTCTCACGTTACATATGACCCACTGTGAGCAATCCACTATGACTCAATTCTGGCCAACAGGGGGACAATTACATACGACCAAGGTCACGTTAGACCACTCAAATCCTCCCTATACGACCCTTTCTGGGCATTTACAACTCCAGTCACAGACACTTACGTGATCTGCAAAATTAGTTCCCGCTGGTAAACTAGAAATGTTCCACATACTTCATACATATTGCAGGTTCTTCTAGCGGAAGGACACCCAGCGGGAACTCACCTAGGCACAATTATGGCAAAGAAAGAGGAATTATAAATGAGAGAGAATTCAAATATATAGGGGTGAGATTCCCAAGAATTCCGGTATTTTATCACCTACCTAAAATACATAAAAAATTACAGAATCCGCTTGGAAGACCCATTATTTCTGGGATTGGATCCCTTACAGCCAATCTGTCAGAATATGTCGACCAGTATCTGCAGAGTCTAGTTGTTTGCCTGAAATCGTACCTGAAAGATTCCACTCAGATCATTAATCTACTTTCAGATTTCAAATGGGAAAAAGATATGATCCTAGTTATTTTACATCGTTGTATACCGTTATCGAACATCTGCAAGGCTGTGAAGCCATTCAATATTCTCTGGCAACATATTCCGAATTAAAGAATGATCAAATAGATTTCTTAGTGTCATGCATAGCATTTATCCTGACACACAACTACTTCTGGACCGAGGGTAACTACTATTTACAAACAGAAGGCACCGCCATGTGGACACGTTTTGCGCCAAGTTATGCCAATCTTTTTATGGGCAAATGGGAGGACGAGTTTATATGGGACCATTGCCCTTTTGGCGCAAAACTGTCCCTATGGCGGAGGTACATCGATGACTGCTTCTTCATATGGAAAGGGGACCTTGAATCTTTGGAAGAATTTAAAATTTATTTGAATAATAATCCATACCATCTCAACTTCACCTTTGCCCAATCTAGAGAATATGTGGAGTTCCTTGATCTCAACATATACATAGAGGAAGAGAAATTACAAACTAAGACCTTTAAAAAGAATGTTGATTGCAACAGTTTCATTCCTTACAATAGCCATCACAGACCCATATGGCTAAAAAATATTCCTCAAAATCAATTTAGAAGAATCAGACGTAATTGTTCAAAACTGGAAACGTGCAGAGAACAGATGGAGGAGATGAAAGAAAGATTCATTACGAAAGGATACCCTACAGACCTATTGGGAGAAGCTGTGGAGAAAACTCTTAATATACCACGAGAAGAAACATTGTGTAATAAGATCAAGCTAGATAAACCACACAACAATACCCCAGCCTTCATTATGAAGTATAGTAATCAGTCACAGATGATACAAAGAATACTTAGAAAACATTGGGGCATATTGAAAAGTGATCCCACTATATCACAATTCATGGAGGATAAGCCAAAAATGATATTCACGAGAACTCCTAATATCAAGCTGATGCTGGCTCCTACTATCAAATCCGTAAACACAAAGAGAATATTAGGAAACCAAAAATGCTTTACGAGATGCCAGAAATGTATTGGATGTAGGAATAATCCTAAAGCAGGAATAAAGAATACTGGATTCATCTCATCCAATGATCAGAAAGAATACAAAATTAGGACAGACATGAACTGTGACACTTTAGGAGTGATATACCTTATCACATGTCCATGCCAAAAACATTATGTGTGACGGACTAAAAGACCTCTAAAAACTAGGATTGCGGAGCATATCCGAAATATTAAGAAAGGCTTATTAACTCATAATTTATCAAAACATTTTAAGGAGATACATAACGCAGATCCAACAGGTTTGACCTTTATGGCAATAGAAAAAGTGAATGTACACTGGAGAGGAGGTAGCATAGACATCAGCCTGGATCAGGCCGAAACAAAATGGATATTTTCCCTTAATACTTTAGCTCCTTACGGTCTGAATATAGATTTCGAATTAAATGCATTTTTATGAGATTTTTAGGACTATTTTTAATCCAATACTCTCTTATATTTTTATATGATCTCCATTTTTAGTAAACAGTCATTAATTTTTGCAATTTTTATATTTATATTTGGTTATCCATTCCTCTTAACACTACAAATATTAATTCTCTAATTGACAGTAGAGCTTGTATAGTGCAATATACTTGTTTTATCTTCTTTTGCTCTACTCTCTTTTTATTTTTTATTATTTTTTTTATTTATTATTTATTATTTATTATTTTTTATTTTTATATTTTTATATTTATTATTTTTATTATTATTATTTTTATTTTTATCTTTATTTTTATTTTAATTTTTTTTATTTTTATTTTCCCTATTTTGTATTCTTTATTCAGTTTTATTCATTTTTATTTATTTATTTTAATGTTTTTTCGATTATGGATTTTTATATAAGAGTTTTTATAGAAGTGCTTTCACATACTTTTTGATCTACATTTTCTCATCTCTGATCTATGTGCTATATCTTTGATCTATGTTTTTATCCATACTTTGGTATTATAATATATATGTTTACTTCTATTTATGTTCCCTTTCTTATGCTCCCTTACTAAATATATTTGCCCTTTTAGAACACATAATCCGTACAAAATGTAGGATCCACATTTTTATCTGGTGCTCACTATAACTAATACTGTTTAAAAACAGTTTTAAATAGTTTATGATATGGTCTGATCTGTTCACTAATACCTCTGTCTCGTTACAGGACTGAATTAAAGTAAATGAAGTTACTCTTGTTATTTTCCCAATATAAGTGATTAAACATCTAGGGATAGATGGCAGCCCCTCATTTGGGCTATTACATACGGCATAGGAATTACAATTTTGACATAAGTTTGCAATTTTGTCACAACCTACCACGGCATGCCTCTACATGTGGCCCTTACTAGGCCATCACTCTCACGTTACATATGACCCACTGTGAGCAATCCACTATGACTCAATTCTGGCCAACAGGGGGACAATTACATACGACCAAGGTCACGTTAGACCACTCAAATCCTCCCTATACGACCCTTTCTGGGCATTTACAACTCCAGTCACAGACACTTACGTGATCTGCAAAATTAGTTCCCGCTGGTAAACTAGAAATGTTCCACATACTTCATACATATTGCAGGTTCTTCTAGCGGAAGGACACCCAGCGGGAACTCACCTAGGCACAATTATGGCAAAGAAAGAGGAATTATAAATGAGAGAGAATTCAAATATATAGGGGTGAGATTCCCAAGAATTCCGGTATTTTATCACCTACCTAAAATACATAAAAAATTACAGAATCCGCTTGGAAGACCCATTATTTCTGGGATTGGATCCCTTACAGCCAATCTGTCAGAATATGTCGACCAGTATCTGCAGAGTCTAGTTGTTTGCCTGAAATCGTACCTGAAAGATTCCACTCAGATCATTAATCTACTTTCAGATTTCAAATGGGAAAAAGATATGATCCTAGTTATTTTACATCGTTGTATACCGTTATCGAACATCTGCAAGGCTGTGAAGCCATTCAATATTCTCTGGCAACATATTCCGAATTAAAGAATGATCAAATAGATTTCTTAGTGTCATGCATAGCATTTATCCTGACACACAACTACTTCTGGACCGAGGGTAACTACTATTTACAAACAGAAGGCACCGCCATGTGGACACGTTTTGCGCCAAGTTAGCCATTCTTTTTACGGGCAAATGGGAGGACGAGTTTATATGGGACCATTGCCCTTTTGGCGCAAAACTGTCCCTATGGCGGAGGTACATCGATGACTGCTTCTTCATATGGAAAGGGGACCTTGAATCTTTGGAAGAATTTAAAATTTATTTGAATAATAATCCATACCATCTCAACTTCACCTTTGCCCAATCTAGAGAATATGTGGAGTTCCTTGATCTCAACATATACATAGAGGAAGAGAAATTACAAACTAAGACCTTTAAAAAGAATGTTGATTGCAACAGTTTCATTCCTTACAATAGCCATCACAGACCCATATGGCTAAAAAATATTCCTCAAAATCAATTTAGAAGAATCAGACGTAATTGTTCAAAACTGGAAACGTGCAGAGAACAGATGGAGGAGATGAAAGAAAGATTCATTACGAAAGGATACCCTACAGACCTATTGGGAGAAACTGTGGAGAAAACTCTTAATATACCACGAGAAGAAACATTGTGTAATAAGATCAAGCTAGATAAACCACACAACAATACCCCAGCCTTCATTATGAAGTATAGTAATCAGTCACAGATGATACAAAGAATACTTAGAAAACATTGGGGCATATTGAAAAGTGATCCCACTATATCACAATTCATGGAGGATAAGCCAAAAATGATATTCACGAGAACTCCTAATATCAAGCTGATGCTGGCTCCTACTATCAAATCCGTAAACACAAAGAGAATATTAGGAAACCAAAAATGCTTTACGAGATGCCAGAAATGTATTGGATGTAGGAATAATCCTAAAGCAGGAATAAAGAATACTGGATTCATCTCATCCAATGATCAGAAAGAATACAAAATTAGGACAGACATGAACTGTGACACTTTAGGAGTGATATACCTTATCACATGTCCATGCCAAAAACATTATGTGTGACGGACTAAAAGACCTCTAAAAACTAGGATTGCGGAGCATATCCGAAATATTAAGAAAGGCTTATTAACTCATAATTTATCAAAACATTTTAAGGAGATACATAACGCAGATCCAACAGGTTTGACCTTTATGGCAATAGAAAAAGTGAATGTACACTGGAGAGGAGGTAGCATAGACATCAGCCTGGATCAGGCCGAAACAAAATGGATATTTTCCCTTAATACTTTAGCTCCTTACGGTCTGAATATAGATTTCGAATTAAATGCATTTTTATGAGATTTTTAGGACTATTTTTAATCCAATACTCTCTTATATTTTTATATGATCTCCATTTTTAGTAAACAGTCATTAATTTTTGCAATTTTTATATTTATATTTGGTTATCCATTCCTCTTAACACTACAAATATTAATTCTCTAATTGACAGTAGAGCTTGTATAGTGCAATATACTTGTTTTATCTTCTTTTGCTCTACTCTCTTTTTATTTTTTATTATTTTTTTATTTATTATTTATTATTTATTATTTTTTATTTTTATATTTTTATATTTATTATTTTTATTATTATTATTTTTATTTTTATCTTTATTTTTATTTTAATTTTTTTTATTTTTATTTTCCCTATTTTGTATTCTTTATTCAGTTTTATTCATTTTTATTTATTTATTTTAATGTTTTTTCGATTATGGATTTTTATATAAGAGTTTTTATAGAAGTGCTTTCACATACTTTTTGATCTACATTTTCTCATCTCTGATCTATGTGCTATATCTCTGATCTATGTTTTTATCCATACTTTGGTATTATAATATATATGTTTACTTCTATTTATGTTCCCTTTCTTATGCTCCCTTACTAAATATATTTGCCCTTTTAGAACACATAATCCGTACAAAATGTAGGATCCACATTTTTATCTGGTGCTCACTATAACTAATACTGTTTAAAAACAGTTTTAAATAGTTTATGATATGGTCTGATCTGTTCACTAATACCTCTGTCTCGTTACAGGACTGAATTAAAGTAAATGAAGTTACTCTTGTTATTTTCCCAATATAAGTGATTAAACATCTAGGGAACGAAAGCTCTCGTATATAATGTCTGTAACAGTCAAATTGTATACAAATGTTACTTTGTTCTTCGAATGTGATAGGGATACAATGTTTAGACTATCCTGAACTGTGTGCGATATTTTTCAGGAGGTGACTGAAAAGAATATATGAAATAACAATAATAGTTCTATCGAAATTGAATTAAGAAGTAATGAATTAATGAAACCTGACTAGGACTAAACTTTAGTGTTGCAATTAGTTATATAAAGAGTCCAAACAAAACCCATGCTACTTGTTGTTATTACTACTAACCAATATCAATTTTATGTAATGTTTACTGTATTAATAGTTCAGAATGATATTTGATGAATATGAATTTTATTTACGCGTATATACATTTATTTCCATCTTTATGTGACATATACAATTCAACTCTAATCACTGTAATATATTTAGAAAGTGACCAAATGTATTGCAATGTATTTATTAATTAATCAATTATCACCGGAGAGGTTTATAAGCACTCCCATAGGGAGTTGAATCCAGATGTCTCTGAGGAAGTAGGGCTATTCCCTACGAAACGCGTCAGACAAGTTCAAGAACGTTCACACAGCAATAGAAGGAAGAGGTTCTAGCACAACAGTCCGGCGATCAGCTTGAAGCACAGTCTTCTCAACGGCACGATCTGATGAGCAGTGCAATTCCCCCCGAAGTGAGGCTCGAGGTGGAACGCACTGTGACAAGCAAACCGGCCTCATCGGCTACCAGCATTCAGATACTGTATCAGAAATAACCATCCAGATCCATCCGTACCGGCATCTAAGGTTTTTGTGCAATATTTACCTTTTACCATCTATTGCTTCATATGTGAACTTATTTTTATTATTAGTTTAGCATATTTTTGTATTTTTCAATAAAATTGACCTTGTTTTTTGTAGCTACTCTCCAGCTATATACTTTTTTCACATTGCTTTTTTCAGCAGCCAGTTCTATATACTGGTGTTTGCTTAACATAATTTATTATAATGTGCATGATGGCAGTTTATATATCCTGAGAGGATTATGCCAATTTATCTTTCAAGCCTATATTGTGTATGGAAGTAAAGTATTAGGCAGTGGTTATCTTTATCCAGAGGTTCTGTCATTCTGGATTGATAACCTTGCCATACATTTTATTTATCTATTCTGGTATCATATATATTTTTTTGATGCTTATTTAGAAGCTCCTGGATTCCTGTTGCTGCTTTTTTAGTGGAATACACTTTTAACATTGTTTTAATAGGTTTTTGGTGGATCCCTATTTCTATCTGGTTTAAGAGCTTTGCATGTTAGGTCTTTTTTTCCCTCTATTTCTCTGTATATATTTTTTTACATGAGAATCACCTTTACTTACAATATATTTAGGTGTCTCTTCCCTATACATATATATGTCTTTACATATGTAGTCATCCCGATGCAGCAGCTCACACAGGGCTTGCTGCAATCTCAGGGGACAGTTGGCTATGGGTAGGTGGCCGGGAAAGTAAGTAAGATCGAAGGGTTCCTTAAGAACCCAGCACGCTTCAAGGTATATCCATCATAGCCGCAGCAGCAACATGGGGTCATTCATGGGCAAGCAGACCGGCTCAAGGTCTCTGACAATTTGTCAATTGGCCATGTCATAAACAAGTCCGGTCTTGTATCCCTTATTATGAATTCATCAGACGACTAACGTAGGGGAAGCCTGTCACCAAATTTTTTATCTGGTATATTACCACATACCAGACATTTACAATACAGCTGCTGACCAGTTATCTAGTCATCAGTTTCAGGCGTTCAGGAGGTCCCTAACAACTGCCTCACCGATAGCCACGATCGCTCCCCAGCTCCAAGAAATACCTATGGAATAGAAGAGTGACTAAGTCACAGCAGGAATTCACACAGTTGGCCCTGAAGAATATGCACACTGCTATGATAGAGCTTACTGCATATACCGAAGTTCATGTCAGATCACCACCTTACAAACTGGTTCAAGAATACAACATTGGGGGCTTTTGCCACTTTTTTGCCACATCAAAAACAATGCCCCACAACAATATTAAGTTATATCTCCCGGGCATTCAACACCACATATTCTCAGTTACAAACACCATTCTCAAACCGCCATATACTTGGCTTTTATGGTTTCCTACGACCCAGAGAATTTACCATCACAGGGCAACATGATTCCAAGCTTTGCCTACGGTATTCTAACCTGTACAGGATCAATACGTATTAAAATTACTATCAACTAAGACCAGCCAGAGGGGTCATGAGGTACTTATTCAGTACTACCCCACCAACAACGCATACCTCAGCCGACACAGGAATTAAAGAATGCATTTGTGAAAGGTCATCGTTAAATGCTAACTCCATGTCTTGTGTTTTCGTAATAATATCTTTGATAAATACTATATGGGTATTCCTTTTTGCCCACTTATTTACAGGCCTACCACACACGTCGGTTTCGGCAAACCTCTACCGACTTTTTATTATTGTTGATAAGTATACTCACTAGCTATTTCATACTATACTGAAATGGCCCCGAACACAACTAACATTTATATCTTCTTATAGGTGCATTATTAGATCATAATTTCTCCTAAAATGATCGCATAGACGAAATTCATCTGAACTGAAACATCATATGTTTGTCAGTTCTTTAGGATGAATCGATTCGGAAGAACCGAATATGCAGTGCATAAGTCTAATATATAACATATTTTTAGCTTGTGGCGAAACCAGCCTCGCCACTGTCCACTGGAGGAGCCTGGTTGCTCGCCTGCTCCCTTTAGACTATGGCCCAGCAGTTAAAACCTTTTATTTTCCCTGCAGAAAAGCGTATTCGTGCCTTTTTGCAGACTGTTAAAGCCATGCTACTCCAGATAGCTATGCCATGGAGCCCAGCCATTTACTGAAAGACTGTATGAAAGACTTTGGCTCCATGGCGATTGAACTGTATGTACGTGATCTGAGTGCCATCCGGTAATAATGTGTGCTCAGATCTAAGCTATCTGGGGATAGGTAGAATGTGTATGATCTATGTGATAAATGTAACAGTATGTAATTTTATGTCTTTTATTGTCCTTTGTCTGCCATGTGGCTAATGGAGTTTTGCCTCTGTCCTTGGAGATAATTTGATTACTTCCCAATTATCTCCATGACAGAGAGGAGGGATTGTGATGCATTGTGGGAGTGTTTAAAGGTGTATGTCTGTGATTGGTCAATGTCCAATGTTTCCCAGTTTCCCATCTTGTCCCTTAGGGGAGTGTCCACCAGGTGCGAGACCTGCATAAAAGCCGGGCAGGTAGCCCCAGTAAATCAGTTCCTGCTTGACCCTCAAAACGAAGTGTCATCTCGTTATTGGGGGAATTGGATTGTATGCTGATTGCCAGGAGTGTAAGCTGATTGTATGCTTTTCCTGTTCGGCTGTTTCCAGTATTCGTGTGTTTCCTGTTCGGGAGTTGGTGAATTCGTGTAGTTTGCGGTTAGGGAGATTGGTGCTTACAGTAGCTGTCGGTGCATCTGGAAAGGGGAATATTGCCTAAATAGTTATTAACCTCTTATGTGTAAAACCTCTTACATAGCTTTTCAGTATGTGTTTCTCTTTATTTCCAGGAGGCACTTGTATTGGCTATGGAGATCCTCATTACTTTACGTTTGATAACTATCCTCATACCTTCATGGGAAACTGCACATACACCCTCACAAAGC
The DNA here is from genome assembly GCA_933207985.1 of Pelobates cultripes. Taxonomy (NCBI): domain Eukaryota; kingdom Metazoa; phylum Chordata; class Amphibia; order Anura; family Pelobatidae; genus Pelobates; species Pelobates cultripes. The sequence continues at coordinate 118,595,790 of OW240913.1, read as the reverse complement.
TGTGCGAACAGAACAGCACTCTGACATATTTCAATGTGGAAGTTGCACATGAGTACAGGGGGGAGAACACCCTTGTATCTTATGTCAAGCAAGTAACAGTATATGTTCATAATTATGCTATAAGCCTGGAAAAGGATAGGCTTGTAAAGGTAAGCAGAAAAAAAAAGAAACAATGGAAATTTAATATTAATAGCTTAAAACAGCAAGACGGCTCACGTGTTTAAATATTTTGTCCATTCTCACCAATACCGATTTATTTCCAATCCCAACTCCAGAGAAGAGAAATTAAAAGGGACACTATAAAATTGGTGTACTGAAACATTTATAAGCAATCATTCATCATACTTTTTTATTATATAATTATATATAACAAATTATCTAATCATTCACATACTGCAAAATAATATTAGAACACATACAAAAATGTCTATATGGCAATAATACAATGACACATAAAAAAAAAACATTACCCAGTATTCCAGTAAATAAAACTTCTCTGTGTGCTGGTGTCAGTTAGTACAATATCTCACTCGTTCTGTAGTTCATCCTGAGTTTGTATAGTCCAACCACAGACTGCAAAGCTCAACAGACAATGTTTTTAAATGTTATTCATATTATATTATGTTTCATGTATGAATAGTTGATGTAAAGTGAAAGCCCTGTTTCTCTTGAACAAAATGATCTATAATATGTGTAAGTGCACTTAATATAAAAAAGAGATTTATTATTATTAACAGACTTATAACTGCAGTTTCATGTCTTGTTTTGATTAGAACTTGTAAGGGATTAAAAGTTGTAAATGTTTATTTTTATCCAAAAATGTAGTTACAGTAGAATAGTAGAACAATATTTTGTTTTATAGCACATTACTTTGAATAGAATTTTGCTCTATGCTTATGTGCTAAAATATACATAATGTTAATCTGATGAATACTAAATTCTAAAACTCCTCAAAATTATGGCCATTGAATACATCAGATTAATGAATTTGTAAACCACTGTGCAATTTCTTTGTAAAGGTGCAATTTGATTATTTTTGTATATGGTTGACTTTTATCATTACATCAGGATAAATAATTTAAAGTTGCTTATGCACAAATCATTTGTAGTTCTACTTAGAAAAATATTTACAGCTATTAAATAAATTTGATTTAATTGATCAATTACTAATTTCTAAAAATCAAAAAATCCCAGGTAAATGGACAGATCCAGCCTCTTCCCCTGAACTTGTCTCCAGGTGTGTCTATTGATTTGAGTGGTCAGTATGTTGCTGTCACAGTTAATGCTGGGTTAAGAGTGAAATATGATGGAGACCACCGAGTCGAAGTAACACTTTCTAAAGTGTATGAGAGAAAAGTATGTGGAATATGTGGCAATTTCAACAATGATCGTCGAGATGATACTGTCAATCTTGCTGGGCAAAAAGAAGACAATTCTATCAGTTATGGCAATGGCTGGCAAGTACCTAGTGATACTCAGTAAGTAAATTGTATTGCTTCTAAATCTGGTCTTTCTTGTCATATGCAATAACTTCTAGCACCATTATACTTTGCATTACTCTTTGTATAGATTACAGACCGACTGAACAATCTTTTTTTAGTCTTTTTTTCTTTCATGAACTTTGCATGTCTGGCATCCTTCACACACCATTAGTGTGTTTAATGCGGAATGATAGGAATTTGCTTCCTTTATTTACCCCCATCTTTGCTGAGTTGCATCATTTCCAGCACGCAAGAGTGATGTTGCTTGTGATGTCAATCTCAAATCTAGGGGTTTGCTTACATGAGGCTCATTCCTCTATTTTTGCATTGCTAGTCCATGGTCCTTGCCTGGTTCTAGGTGTTTGTGATATTGTTGCTTCTGTTCTTGATTTACTGTGTTTGACCTGGTTTATTTTTCATTTCTCTTTGTTTGTTCTGACTAGTTTGACTAAGTTGTCCTCTGGTACCATGACCTTGACTTGTATCCTGCTTTCCTCAGTTAGAGTACACCTTGCAGTGTCTTTCTACAAGTTTTGTCATGACCTGTCTTTCATAAAACCATGTTGACTCCTGCTAGATATATTTTTGTTCAAAATTAATTCCCCTTAAAGGAATTCTATAGTGTTAGGTATACAAATTTGTATTCCTAACACTACAGTTCCCTCTGGTCTCCCCTCCCTCCAGGCTCCCTCAGTAGCACATAAAGGGTTAAACAAAACAGGCCAAAAAAACTTTATTTACTCACTTGATTTGACTGGTGATGTCCCTCAGCATTGAGTTATGCTCCCCCTCCTCCGACATCTTCCAATGGGGAGACCTAATGCACATGTGTGGTGAGTGCTGCAAGTGCATTAGACCCTCCCCATAAGAAATCATTGCCTCATGAAGTGGTCTGGGTGACTATAGTATCCCTTCAACAGTCCTTCAAATATTTTCCCAACCACACATGTTAAAATCGCATCTATAGTATCCAGGTTGAACTTTTGAAGCCTTTTTAAATATAGGAGACACATCTGCTTTTCTCCAGTCCTTTGGTACAATTCCTGAAAAAAAAGAATCCTGAAAAATTAAAAAGAGTTGTATGGATATGTCTGCACTAAGCTCCCTAAGCACACGTGAGTGAATACCATCTGTGCCTGGGCTTTGTTTACATTATCTTTTTTAATTTCTGAAGCACTTTATGCTGTGTTAAAAAAATCACCTGTTTGCTGTAATGCTTTTGTAATAAGGATTTGCAAATCTACAGCCATATATTCTTCTTCCCTATATACTGAAGAAAACTAATTATTTAGAATTTCTGTCTTGTCTTGATCTTCCTTGATTAACTCACCCATCTAACTTTCCAATTGACCAACTCTTTTACTCTTAACCTTTTTGGCATTAATGTACTTAAAAAAAGACATGTTGGAGTTAGTCTTGAGTTGGTTAGGGATTCTATCCTCTGATTTCCTGACACTATTCATTGTCAATCTGTATGACTTTGTACTCCATGCTGTTAAATCATTGTTTCTACCTGACACATACAAAATCGTGTCTGGTGCGATAAGTGCATAAGGATAAAAGTCTAGTGGACTGCCTCAATGAATATTTTTGTTCAGTATTTACAGATGAAAATGAAGTAAGGGGACCTCAGCTAGGAAAAAGGACAAATAAGTCATTTGTTACATGTGAGTTTACAAAGGAAGAGGTTCTATTTCAACTGTCAAAAGTAAATACAAACAAGTCAATGGGGCCTGATGGAATACACCCAAAGTTATTGATAGAGCTTAGTGGTGTACTAGCAAAACCATTAACAGATTTATTTAACCAATCATTGTTAACAGGAGTAGTCCCAAATTGGATGTTAGCGAATGTTGGGAAGAGTTGGGAAACTATAGGCCAGTAAGACTTACTTAGTGGGGAAAGTAATAGAAATCATGTTAAAGGATAGGATTGTTCAATATATAAAATCACATGGATTTCAAGATCAGAGATAATATGGGTTTACTTCAGGGAGATCATGCCAAACTAATCATATTGATTTTTTTGATTGGGTAACTAAAATAATAGATCAGGGTGGTGCAGTAGACATTGCTTATCTAGATTTCAGTAAGGCTTTTGACACTTTCACATAGAAGGCTTATCAATAAACTGCAATCTTTAAGTTTGGATTCCAATATTGGTGAATAGGTAAGGCAGTGGCTGAGTAACAGGCAACAGAAGGTTGTAGCCAATGAAGTATGTTCAAAGCTTGGGCTTGTCACCAGTGCTTGTCACCTCAGGGATCTATACTTGGATAAATTCTCTTTAATATTTTTATTAGTGATATTGCAGAAGGTCTTGATGGTAATATATGTATTTTAGCTGATGGTATGTAAGGTATGTAACAGGGTTGATGTTCCAGAAGGGATCAGCCAAATGGCAAATGATTTAGGTAAACTAGAAAAATGGTCAGAGTTGTGGCAGATGATATTTAATAAGGATAAGTGCATCTTGGACGTAAAAACCCAAGGGCAGAGTACAGAATATTTGAGTCCCACCTCAACATCTGAGGAAAGGGATTTACGGGTAATTATTTCAGATGACTTAAAGGTAGGCAGACAATGTAATAGAGCAGCAGGAAATGCCAGCAGAATGTTTGGTTGTATAGTGAGAGGTATTAGCAGTAGAAAGAGGGAAGTGCTCATGCCATTGTACAAAACACTGGTGAGACCTCACTCGGAGTATTGTACGCAGTATTGGAGACCGTATGTCCAGAAGGATATTGATACTTAAGCGAGAGTTCAGAGAAGGGCTACTAAACTGGTTTATGGATTGCAGGATAAAACTTACAAGGAATGATTAAAGGATCTTAACATGTATAGCTTGCAGGAAAGACAAGAGAGGGGGAGATATGATAGAAACATTTAAATACATAAATAGAATCAACACAGTAAAAGAGGAGACTATATTTAAAAGAAGAAAAACTACCACAAGAGGACACAGTCTTAAATTAGAGGAGCAAACGTTTTAAAATATCAGGAAGTATTACTTTACTGAGTGGTTAGTGGATGCATGGAATAGCCTTCCAGCTGAAGTGGTAGAGGTTAACACAGTGAAGGAGTTTAAGCATGCGTGGGATAGGCATCTGATTGTCTCATTTTATGGAATATTAAATTATAGATCGTTATGTTACTATATAATTGGTTACTATACCTTTAAGATCCTGATACTTTGTTTGAGCAGACCCCATGTCTTGTTTTTTTATATGTTACTTATACATATGTTTTAACATGTGAACTTATTTTTTGGTGAGGTGGTGAACCCATGAATAAACTTACCTTCATTATCCTGGAGTGCTGCCCGTGTTCCTCTTCTTTTAATATTGCATTGGTGGATTCAGCGGTGTCCATCCTTTACCAGGGGTGGGCAATCTTCGGCCCTCCAGATGTTATGGGCTACATCTCCCTTGATGCTTTGCTAGCATTATGGCCCTAAGAGAATTATGGGGGATGTAGTCCAAAAGATTGCCCACCCCTGATTTACACTGAGCGCCTCCTTGGTGGAAGGTCGGAGCATTAATGCGGAACTCGAGTACAGGGTATACTGTTTCTGTCTGGTTTTTATCTCCCGTCACATTCTATGTTTCTATGTTTGGAATACATCTTTTATCTTTTAACTGAATCAAGTGGTCTCTCTAATAGATTACAGATTTGAAGATTACAGAGGTATTTTATAACTATTTTATCAAAATCATGTTTGTGTGCAAATCACTACTGAATCTCATGTTTCTTTTTACTCTTTAAAGCTGCTCATTAGACTCTGACCAAAAATTTGATTGCTCTGATGATGTAAGACGCAAAATTGAGAGCTATGAATCCTGTGGCATAATGCTTCCGTTTGATGGTATATTCCAACGCTGCCATCTAATAGTAGATCCAAGGGAGTACTTTGTAAACTGTTACTATGACATGTGTGCACTACAACTAGACCCACATACACTCTGTATCCACATCCAATCTTATGCAGATGCTTGCCAGGAGGCAGGAGCCATTGTGCTCCCCTGGAGAAAGGAAACTTTCTGTCGTAAGTATGATCTTAAAGACTAACAATTAAGTGAAGCATCAATACTTAAACTAATAAAGCCATAAAACACCTGGTCTATGCTACAATCAGCAGTTTAATTAATTAAGGTCTAACTGACAATTCATAATCAATTTAAGCTACTAAAAAGTCAACAATATTATGCAATTTATATAATTTCCCTTTGACTGACATTAACAATTATTTTTTCTTTAGCAAATATGTCACATTTTCTAATATAACATATCACCTAAACTATACTATATGTTTTACCCAATTAAGGATCAGTGAGGCCCTGTTTCATCATAACACTTTAAAGGGACACTGTAGTCACCTAAACATCTTTAGCTTAATGAAGCAGTTTTAGTCTATAGATCATGACTCTCAGGTTTCCCTGCTCAATTCACTGCCATTTAGGAGTTACCCAGGAAAAATAGGAAGAAATGGGATCTGTGTGAAAATGGGTGTAAAAGGGAATAAACACCACATCCACACTGATCCCATGCACCAGGAGGGCACTCCTCTAGGTTACTGTCTAGAGGATTAGCAGCACTAATAATCAAAAGTAGGACAGGTGCAAATTAAAATTGACCCATAGGTCACAGTAACCTTTCTCCCTTTAGCATTTTTACCGGTGCTCAGGAATTAAGGGGAGATCTACTAACACTCTATGCATTAAAAGGTCAGGACTCATTAAGCCAGTATATTGCAGACTTGGGCGTTTAGCACTTCATCTCCTCACTTACTTAGGCATGGGAGTTTGTTATGATTTACAATTTTTCTTCTATGCCTATCTGGTAAGTCCCACAAGGAGAGAGGCTTTCTTTATTTTATTTTACTTTATCCATCTGTCTACTTTGATTATTAGGGCTGCCAATCTTTTAGACAGTGACCTTTCTCCCTTTGGCACTTTTTCTGGTGCTTCGGTACTAAGTGGAGATTTACTAACACCCTATGCATTAAAGGGCCAGGACTAATAAAGACTATATGTATATTGCAGAATAGAGATGTCGCGAACCGTCCGAAGCTGCCTTCAACATGGATGCTGTCCAGGAAGTAGGAGGGTCTGGGAGGGAGGGTCTGCTGGAGATTGGCCGGGATGTGTCAGCTGACTGGAGTTCGCCGCGAACGGTTCGTGGCGAACCGCGGCGAACCGTTCGCGAGAAGTTCGCGGACGGTTCGCGACATATCTATTGCAGAATTAGGTGTTTAGTAACTTTATCTCCTCTCTTACTTAGGCATGGGAGTAGCCTTATGAGGCTAGTTTGGTATTTATTATTATTTGGAGTTAGTTTATTTTTGTGTTGCTACTTTCTGTTACTTCAGATATTTAGTGGTCTCCCTCTGGTTATATTATTCCATACCACTGGATGCTTTGGTGCCTACATCTTTATCTCCAGCCAGCATTATATTCAGTTTGTGAATTTTTGCTTTTTTGTTTCTGCATTTAGGAGTTAACCCCTTCAGGATGAAGTGAATAATACAAAACAAAATGTAAACAAAAACTGAAATTTGCACTATATGTCTGTCCAACCGTAATTCACCTCTTTCATGTTAAGTGCACCCACACTTATTATATATCATTTTGTTCAGGAGAGACAGGGCTTTCATTTCTCAAGAACTATTCATATATGAAACATAATTTATTATGCATAAAATTTTAAAAAACTGTGAGAAATTAAGAATTTTTTAAAACATGTGTAGTTCCGTCTGACATTTTAGCTGTAAATGTAATAATACTGTTAGTTTTTAGTGCACTAAAATGGACATATTTGTATTTAGCAAAGTCTCACAAGTGCAACAGTACCCCCCATTAACAGGTTTTACGGTGTTATGGAAAGTTACAGGGTCAAATATAGCACATTCCATTTTTCAGTTTTTTCACGTTGAAATTTGCCAGATTAGATTATTACATTTGAGATCATATGGCAGCCCAAGAATGAGAATTACCCCCATGATGGCAAACCATTTGCAAAAGTAGACAACCCAAGGTATTGCAAGTGGGGTATGTCCAGTCTTTTTTTAGTAGCCACTAAGTCACAAACATTGGCCAAATTTAACATTCATATTTGTTTTTGTGTGAAAAAAAGCAAAAAACTAATATTTGGCCAGTGTTTGTGACTAAGTGGTTGTCCTGATGAAAGTTCCTGAATGGAACTGAAACTTTGACTGTTACACTTTTTAGTAAAAGAAGTTCCTAAGAAAGCTACCTGGGAGTGCTGATTTTTTCTTTCATACATTTAGTGCAATCAAGCACCGGGTCAAATAAGGCTTTTTTTCAATATATATATATATATATAAACATATATATATATATATATATATATATATATATAAACAATTTTCGTCCCTGCACACAAGCTGAAATATTATAAATTGCCGGGTGCCAGCCAGGGCTCAAGCATATTCAAATAGCAACAGATATTAGCTGCACTCACGGTCTGTGATAAAATCTTCAATTCTTTATTGGATTCGTTTTAAAAATTAGATCGATGTTTCAGTCCTCCTTGTGGACCTTCTTCAGGATCAAACATGGAATTCTAGTATAACAGTTGTCAAATAGATACATACATAATTACAAACATAATTGAATGTAGGTGCATATTTGCTTACCCCAGGTGTTGTTTGTTGCCTTCGGTGTTCTCCAGAGTCCCAGGAGCATGCATGTGGTGACTCCACCCCCTCGAGTGACATAATGCCGTATCGGCATGATGACGGTCGGCTCGTCTCCACAGCAACGATGTTAAACAAACAGACGATGCTCGTGGAAACTGTCGATCATATAACAGTGAATTAAGAGTACTGTACAAATCCAGTACATATACTGATGATTAATATAAGATTCGGTGAAATAATAAAAGGATGAATAAAGTGCTTAAGTATTATAATAATGCTATCATTAGATCGCCATTCTAAATTGAATATTACCAATATATAAAGTGACATTGCTTATAATGTCAAGTGCACTGAGTGCTCATAGTACCAATAATAAAATTGCATTGAACAGGTGTAAAGTGCTTAAAATATGAACCATAAAGTGGCAAATAGTACAGGAGAAAACTCCTAATGTGAAAAATGCTTCTTGTGTCCCCTTCCATAGGATCAGAAGATCATAAATGTAGCGGAAATACTCTACAGCCCACCCTAGGGTTTTACAGGATTCCCTTGCAAAAGCGCAATACATGCGTGTCATCAGAAATAATTCCAATGATGGAATCAGAGAAGTCCAACTACCGGAAATGACTTTAAAGTTCTTAGAATGAGGCTACAAGAAATATGTCCTACAGAAAGCACTTAAAGAAGCACAGAGTGTCAGCTTTTGTCGCAAGGAAGTAAGCCCGTCAAGACTAGTGTTTCCCATGGAATTTCATCAAAAGAGCCCACAAATAGCCAATACAATACGACGGAATTGGCGGATGATCTCAAATGATGACACGCTGCCAAAAGTTTTTAAAGAAAAAACTCTTCTTTGCTACAGAAGGAACAGGAACCTTAAAGACCTGCTGGTTCATACAGATTCTATTAAAAGCTATACACAAGCCAATAGTGTCCAAAACCGAAGTTCAGTATGATGCGTAGGCTGTGTTACGTGAAGCCACATGTTACCAGCACGTATATTTAACCATCCTCATACTAATAAAAAATACGAGATCAAACACACTATTACCTGTAAAACATCCCACGTTGTTTACAAGTTGACCTGTCCCTGTGGTCTCTCCTACATCAGAAAAACCGAGACGGCCTTATGTGAACGGATAAGAGGACACAGGTCCAGCATCAAATTAGCCTACAGAGATGGAAAGTCAGACAAACCCGTGGCAAAACATTTTTACAACTGGACCATGCCTTATCAACCTTGAAATTTATAGGCATTGATTATGTGCCATTGCCAGCGAGAGGTGGTGACCAAGGCAAAATGTTACTAAACTGTGAGGCCTATTGGATCCATGAACTAGGCACTTTATTCCCAAAGGGACTTAATGAAACTATCCCTTTCTATTTGTTTCTGTGAACTAGGGTGAAAGGACATTCGTTTATGATGCACTAATCTTGCTTGCAACTTGAACTTTTGTTTTTAAGATAGAAGTATACTACCTAGTCACAGTGGGGATTATCAATAGGCATGTTTATAAATGTATTAAAACAAAGCCAGTATGTACTCCACTACTTAAGCATTTCCCCTGTCGCAATTGGAATAAACAAAGGGTTGCTGCAATAGAAGTAATAGCTATAATTTATATACAGCACTAGTAGACAGGGTAGTACTCTCTTCTTAAGAGAATAATCATTATTTTTAACAGATGTTATAAATAATGTAATCTTAATTTTAATTTCAAAAAGGATCTGTATCAAATTAGCACTTGGCACTTTTTTCACATTAGGAGTTTTCTCCTGTACTATTTGGCACTTTATGGTTCATATTTTAAGCACTTTACACCTGTTCAATTCACTTTTATTATTGGTACTATGAGCACTCAATGCGCTTGACATTATAAGCAATGTCACTTTAAATATTGGTAATATTCACTTTAGAATGGCGATCTAATGATTGCATTACTATAATATTTAAGCACTTTATTCATCCTTTTATTCTTTCACCGAATGTTATATTAATCATCAGTATATTTACTGGATTTGTACAGTACTCTTAATTCACTGTTATATGATCGACAGTTTCCATGAGCATCGTCTGTTTGTTTAACATTGCCATGGAGACGAGACAACCGTCATCACGCCAATACGACATTATGTCACTCGAGGCGGCGGAATCACCACACGCATGCGCCCCGGACTCGAGAGAACGCCGAAGGCAACACACAACACCTGGGGTAAGCTAATATGCACCTATATTCAATTATGTTTGTAATTATGTATGTATATATTTGACAACTGTTATACTAGAATTTTATGTTTGAACCTGAGGAAAGTCCACAAGGAGGACTGAAACATCAATCTAATTTTTAAAACGAATCCAATAAAGAATTCAAGATTTTATCACAGACCGTGAGTGCAGCTGATATCTGCTGATATTTTTATATATATATATTATATATAAATACACTTTTGCCTTATTAGTTTCCCCATAAGATAAAACCTTTTTTGTCCTTTTATCTTAACCTGTATGGGTATGCTGTTACCTTGTATCCTTGCATTAATGATCTCTTATAGTTGTCTATTTTGTGTACACAATTACTCTTGTATATTATTGCTTACAAATAGGTAATGTTGTCACACCTATTATTGCTATGTTTTAGACTAATATTTTTTCAATAATAAAATAAATCTAATTGCAAATTAAACTGTATTTGTACTTTACAGCTCTGTCATGTCCACCCAACTCTCATTATGAGCAATGTGGTACATCGTGTCCAGCCACTTGTTCAAACCCAGAATCCTCACCCACTTGCAATCTCCCTTGTGCTGAGGGATGTGTCTGTGACACAGGATATGTTCTCCAAGATAAGAAGTGTGTCCCTACAGCAGAATGCCAAGGATGCTGGGATGGCATTAAAAATCATCCAGTGAACTTTGAATTCTGGACCGATGACACCTGTTCTACAAAGTGCAGATGTCCATCTGAAGGAAGTGAATTTACCTGTACTCCTTCTTCTTGTCCAGATGACAAACACTGTGGCATAACAAATAGCATACCTGGCTGCTATGATCAAACATTTGGCAACTGCCTAGTCTATGGGGATCCTCATTATAATACCTTTGACAAAGCAGTTCATCACTATATGGGAGTGTGCACCTACACACTCTCCAAACTCTGTAGTAATTCCACTCTGCCATATTTTAATATTGAAGCAAAGAATGAGCATCGTGGTAACCCAACAGTGTCATATATTCAAATGGTTATGGTAGATATTTACAATCATCAAATAACAATTGTGAAAAATGAACCAAAACGTGTCCTGGTAAGCTACCCTTCAATGTTCTTGATCCTACTAAGTGGGCATATTTTATTATACATAATTAATAATGTAATTGTCTATGGCCATCAAATAACAATTGTGAAAATGGAGCAAAATGGTGTCCTGGTAAGCTGCAATTTAATTTATTTAAAAAAATCTGCAACGTAAAGGTAAAGTAAGTTATTTTGTTAAGTAGAAAGAAAACTAAATTCTGTTCTCTGTTTAAAGTTGCAATGTTTGATTTAAATGGTGCTAATCAGGACTTGTTTTATTGACTCTTGTTAACTGTACAATGATGTTCAGTATTATTTAGATATACATATTTTTCAATGACTCCTATTTTTTTATTTAAGCTTAATGGTGTATGGACCATTCTCCCAGTAAGTTTGGATAATGGAAACTTGACAGTAAGCCGAAGTGGAAAATATATCCTTGTGGAGACTGATTTCAAACTCACAGTCTCATATGACACTGATCATACAGTGGAGGTAAATGTTCCTACCACCTATTTCAACCAGACATGTGGAATATGTGGTAATTTTAATGGAGACCTAATAGATGACTTCATGATGCCTAATAGTCAACAAGCACAGGACACTAATCAGCTGGGAAACAGCTGGAAAGTAGATGATGATGATCCATCATGCACACCAGTTCCTCCACCTCCAATTTGTCCACCAGAGAAGGAAGAATTTTATGAGAGAGATACCTACTGTGGCCTTATAAGAAGTAAAGATGGTCCATTCCAGGCTTGTCTTTCTGTAATCAACCCAGACAGATTCATGAGCAGCTGTGTGTTTGACCTGTGTGTCCTTGGTGACGCTGCTCTGTGCAATGCATTAGAGGCATATGCTGATGCCTGCCAACGGGCTGGAGTTAGCAGCACTTGGAGAAACTCAACATTCTGCGGTGAGTATTGGGTATGGTTTCAAAAAATGTGTCGGGTACCTGTTATAACTACCCAGTGCTATTCAAATAATCTTTAGACTGCTTAAACAAACACATTTTAAATCAAACTGGAATAATTACAAATATATATATATATATGAAATTATTAATATTATTGGCATTTATATAGAGCCAACTTATTTTGCAGTGCTTTACATTATTATAAAGGAGGGAATATAAAAATAAATTAAACAATCATAATATCTTACAAGAACAATAGATTAATGAGGATCCTGCTGAACAAGCTTACGATCTATAGAATGTTTAAGAATGACTTGTAAAACACATTTTTTTTTTTTTTTTTACTATTTACTCAGCTCTCAATTGTCCTGCTAACAGTCACTACAACCAATGCACCAGTGCATGTCCTGACACTTGTCTGAATCAGAATGCATCAAGCAATTGCACTAAACCATGCATTGAGGGCTGCCAGTGTGATAATGGCTTTGTTCTTAGTGGGAGTACCTGTGCTGAAGTCAATGATTGTGGATGTTCTTATAACGGCACATATCATCAGGTCAGTTTTGGGCACTTTATTCACTTCACCTCCTTGCTGGTAGTAACGTGAAATGACACTGAGATTTCATGTAGTGCTGGGAGAACTTAAATATTGTCTTCAAGAAAATCTTATCCAAGATGATGATCAACCAACATATAAGCAGTAAATTATCACCTTGTGTATAGGTGGTGTGCTACACCCATCTTATTCTCCTTATTCCTATCCAAACAGATGTCATGTATGAAGACTATTATGGAGAGTTCAATAGTTTTATGTTTAGAAATAATACATCTGTTTGTGACGGACTGACTGATTGATTGATTGAATTACACTGTTATAAATATGTCTAATTTTACAGGAAGGAGACTGGTTCTGGCTAGAAGAATGTGAGGGCCAATGCACATGTATCGGAAATAACCATGTAACCTGCAATGACAAGAAATGTCAAGCAAACCAAATGTGTAAAGTCCAAAGGGGTGTTCTAGGATGTCACCAGTCAGACTCCACCACTTGCCATATTTATGGTGACTCACACTATGTCACATTTGATGGCAAACTGTACCATTTCCAAGGAGCTTGTACTTATACCACTGTGGAGTCCTGTCGATACTCCTCTGTTAACTTCTCAATCACAACGAGGAATGAGCACAGGGGAACTTTGGACTGGACAGGTTTAAATTCAGTTGCTGTTAAAATTGGGGACCAGAACATTGTACTGGGGAAGCAAAAAAATGCTTATGCGTCACACATAGAGGTAAGCAAATTTGAAATGTATTATGATTGTTTGCAGGTAAATTCATAATTATTGAGGGTTTAATATATTTAATTTTTATGGACATCTTAAACTGTGTTCATATGTTTAACTTATTTTATTTTTTTAGGTAAATGGAAGAAAGATTACTTTTCCAGCACATACAGGCTCTGGAATCTTAATATATAATAGTGGACCCTATGTTGTTCTCCAAACTGATTTTGGCCTGGAGGTTAAATTTGATGGAAAACATGAACTGTTTGTTAAAGTGCATGAAAAGTTCAGAGGTCAACTCTGTGGTCTTTGTGGAACTTATACTGGTAATATAATGGATGATTTCTTAAAGCCTGATGGTTTAATGGCACACACCTCAACTGAGTTTGGAAACAGCTGGCGAATTTCTGATGACGACTGGGAGTAAGTATGACATAACAATAAAGCCACAGCACAACACATCTAAATAGAACCACAATAATTGTAAAAAGAGTACTGAAAACACAATAAATAATATATCCAGTTAATGTAGTTTTGGTACCAGCAGAGTCCTTTTCCCATACCTAAGCTTGTTGCTGTGGCTCTCAGCCAATTCATGTTACCTAAATATGGACAAAAATAAAGGAACACACTAAGCACTATTCTCAGCCAATTCATGTTACCTAAATATGGACAAAAATAAAGGAACACACTAAGCACTATAACCACTACAGCCTGTTCTACTGGTTATGGTGCCAGGTGTGCCTTGACGTCCTCCCATAGAAAATATTGATATGACAGCATACCTGAGGTCCATTGAAAGCCTTTTACCACCTCCCAAAGAGCTAGAAGCTCATCCATGGAGCTGTTCTTCTCCACTGAGCTAAACCCTGCTGTGTAGTGCTGGAGTAAAGGTTGAGACTGTACTTAAACAGTTTGACAATCCTGGCAATCCTGGCACCATAACTATCACAGCAGGTTCTTGTAGTTATTGTACATATACTGTTTCTTTATTTACTTATTATTACTGAATTTATTTATTTACTTATGTGGAATTGTATCTTTGGCAATATCAATATGCTATTCGCTATTGGCTGGATCACAGACTTCTGGAGTACCCTAGCTTTGTGTCAATCTTTTCAAAAATGGTTTGACACAAAACCAGGGAACAGAGGCCATACTGGCACCATAACCATTATAGAGGGCTGAAGTAGTTTACAGGTTTAGGCTGCCCATTTCAACAACATTGCAAAATATGTTAAAGCATGATGTATTGTGTGGATTTACATTAAAGCAGGGGAGGTCCAAGGGTGCAAAAGACTACGGGCTTTTGCCCAAGGTATATTTTTTGTCCCATCCTGTATATATTAATTTAAGTCCCTCCTAAAAACAGCCCTAAAAGATGTCCTAAATCCATTCCTAATCCCTGTGTTCTGACATTGGGACCCCAAGACATGCTGGATTAACTTGTCAACCCACTGCATTAAAGCCGTAAACCCACATCAATATCCCCACATTGTGCTTTATAATAAAATATCTTGCCCTAAATATTACACAGGACTTGATACGAACAATGAAATGGTGCTAGAATTAGAGTGATGGCTTTTTAGGACCGCACTGAGGGCTCCAGTCCTTGACAGCCCCTCCCTAACTACACCTCTGCATCAAAGGGAATCTTTCATGACATACCTTAACCTCTGCGCCCACACCACATTGTTCTTATAGAGGTGCTTGGTATACTTCTGTTACATATTTAAACATTGTTACATTTAAAAAAATGCAAATGTATAAAAATGGATAATATAGTAAAACTACATTTTCCTTTAGGTGTGAAGATTATGTTATAATTCCTCATCCTTGTAACCCTGCTGATGAGAAACTCTATGAAGAACAATGCAAAATCATTCTCTCAATCAATGGTCCTTTTGAAGAATGTCACTTTTATATCCTACCTGGGATGTACTTTGAGAGCTGCGTCTATGATCAATGTGCCACAGGAGGAGACATAGAACAGTTTTGCAATGCCTTAGAGTCATATGCTGCCGCCTGTGAGAATGTTGGTCTCAACCTTGAAAACTGGAAAGATGACGCTATCTGTATGGAGGGAAAAAAATACCCTGATATTTGAGATCCTATAAATGTTCAGCAGTGTCTTCCTAATACATGCAATTATATATGTTATATATCATTTAAAAATGTTTTTCATATTGTAAATTTCAAATTCTATTGTGATTTAAATAATATTTAATTGTATTTTTACATTTATCTTATCACCTGAATCTCTTATATCTCTGGAGA
Organism: Pelobates cultripes; assembly: GCA_933207985.1. Classification (NCBI taxonomy): domain Eukaryota; kingdom Metazoa; phylum Chordata; class Amphibia; order Anura; family Pelobatidae; genus Pelobates; species Pelobates cultripes. The sequence goes on along the minus strand of OW240913.1, from coordinate 118,579,884 downwards.
CACTCACCTCTCAATAAAAAATAAATGATGAATTATTGTAATCACTTTCTGTAGCAGTCCTAGATAACCTGGAAGAGTTTTTAAACATTCTCAAATTAATTACAAATTTCCTAATAATTCTCTCGAAAAGCCTTACTGCAGACCATGAAGTTCAGGAATTTGATGTACCACTACCACAATATTCTGGAAAATGTAGTGAACTGGACTGAAGACAGACTCAAGATAATACAGGTGTCTGTTAAAAGCATACATTTATAAATTTATAATTATTTTTAGTGTTCCATCTTTGTTAACTTCTTCAGAATCTGGTTGTATGTCTCTCTGGAATCACAACATAGTATTCTAATAGAACTGTAGCTAGAAATCTATCATTGTCAATAAACCCTCTCTACTACATCCTAACCATATTTTATTTTGATGTAAGATACATTTTGCTTAAAGCCATTTTTTCAAGATCTATGATAAATAATATAATTCCCCTTGAGTAATGCACAAGAAAGCCAAATTAGTATATCATGGTTTTGTTTTTTTCTATACTTGTAGAATACATTTTGCAGGCAATCATAATTGGCTATTTTTAAAACACTGAAACCCTGTGGTTTTAAAATGCTAAGGGAAAATAAGATACCCATTCCTTGCTTAAAGGGACATGCATCACTTGGCATTTTTGTTTTTAAACCAGCAAGCAAATACACTTACATAAATATACAAACTAAAAAAAGTTTGAAAGTGTGTGATAAACATTACTTACTATAAACTTTTTCATATTGATTTTTTCTGGTGCAGCTTACAGCGAAGGTAGTTTTTTCAGCCTTTTCCCCTCCTCTCACCCACTAGTCACCCATCTCAGTTTTACATGAACTAGCACTAGGGCCCACCAGGTTAATAATGTAATAAAGAGGGGAGTGGTGGGTGGGTCAAACAATTGGCAGCAGCCCAGGTAAGAGGGTTGCCTGATTTTTAATACCAGGGTAACCCCTCCCACAACTACAGACTACATCCTTTATATTTGTTGTCGTGGGCAAAAGTGACATTGTGATAATACAATGTCGGTTGTGGAGCAAATTCGGTGGTGGTGTTCTGAAACCGACATACTCGTAGGCCTGTAAATAAAGAGGGCAAAAAGATACCAAATTACACACTTTTACATAAACAACTAACATGCCAATTTCTTAATGCTTCCTTAATTTTTCTCGGGTAGCTTTTGAATCTATTTCATGGGGTTTCCAGCATTCTATTCTTTAATATATGTACTGAAATATCCATGTTAGAAGTAGTCAAAGCTGCACCGATACTGAAAGAATGTGTTGTAAATGTAGATGGGTCAGTGCTAAGTATCATGAAGAACATCGTAAAATAATTGACGAGTGGTACATGGACAACCTGTTATTGTGCAAAAGTAGGGGTCTAGTGTTTCTTGGGCCCCATTTTTGATGGATAAAGGGGATTCTATTGGAGGGCCTGTTTCTTGGTATGTAGTGTTTTAATATAGAGTACTTAATGAACCACTATTTAATAAATTCATAGATAGACAACTGGATGAGTCTGATAACGTTATTATGTAACTTCGTATGGCGTGAGAAACCATAAATGTCATGTAACAGACTGCCTTAATTGAGCTATTAGTGTAACTTTTCAACAAGTACTGTCAAGTATCTGATAGATTGTTGTTTGGGTGTTAAGGCTGGTCTAGTCATTATATACCCTTGAGAAAGTTTAATAGGGAAAGTAAGCACAATGGTTGTGATTAAGAAAGCAGTGAGTAAATGATGTTGAATGCCTGTCAGGTAAGTTTATTGTTTATGTTATAGGTTGGCTTAAAGTGGCAAAAAGGAAGTGAACGTCATCCTAGTCTTGATGGAATAGATTCAGTGATCTGAAAGTCAAATATGAATCCATTGAAATAGTCAGGGCTCTGTTATATGTACTTTGTATGATTGGGGATAGCACACGGGCAGCTTTTGTGGCCAACCTGCTATGACCCAAGTCTGGTGAGATAGCTCAGTGGGCTAATGCATCATAAGAAACTGTTTATCTCTTGTGGGTCACAGGTTCAATTCCCAACTAAGAATAATTCATTTGGTAACAAGAAAATATCTGACTGTTCCTTTCTTGGTTAAACATCACTTATTCTCTTTGTTCATAAAAGGGATCAACACAGTAAAGGAGGAGACTATCTTTAAAAGAAGAAAAACTACTACAACAAGAGGACATTAATTCGAAGTCTTAAATAAGAAGGGCAAAGGTTTAAAAAAAATATCTGGAAGTATTACTTTACTGAGAGGGTAGTGGATGGAATAGCCTTCCAGCTGAAGTGGTAGAGGTTAACACAGTAAAGGAGTTTACGCATGCGTGGGATATGCATAAGGCTATCCTTAGCAGAGAGTGATAATAAAATAGGGAGAAATTATGTTCTTACTGTACGAAAAATATCTGTGTGATACTATTCAGTTTAGGGAGAGGATGTAGCTGACCTAAATGATAGAAATATTACTGACTAAAGAATAACTGACCAATAGTAATTGCATTGTAATATGATAATTAGAGTATGTATAACAGGATAAGTCCTATTGTTATAACAAACTCAATTCCTCTAATTCATAGGAGTTTACTGTAATAAGCAACAGAATATTGTCTATAATTTATTAAATGATAACAGTCATGAATTCTAGTGCAAGCGATATATTCAAGTCTAACTCTCTGCTAGACCCGCTTCAGTCTGGTTTCTGCGCTAAGCACTCTGTGGAAACGGCAATGACCAAAGTATCCAATGATCTACTAACTGCAAAATCTCGTGGTCACTACTCTATCCTAATTCTCCTTGGCCTGTCTGCGGCTTTGACTCTGTTGATCATCAACAGCTTCTACTCATCCTCCGCAATATCGGTATTAAGATATTGCTCTCTCCTGGTGCTCCTCCTAACTCTTCCAGCGCTCTTTCAGTGTTTCTTTCTCTGGCTCTGCTTCTTCTCCCCAACTCCTCTCTGCTGGTGTCCCTCAAGGTTCAGTCCTTGGTCCCCTACTGTTCTCTATCTATACTGCCTCCCTTGGTAAACTCATTAGCTCCTTTGGCTTCCAATATCATTTCTATGCGGATGACACGCAAATCTAGCTGTCCTCTCCTGATCTCTCCACGTCCCTCTTGACTAGCGTCTCTGACTGCCTCTCTGCTATTTCTAACTGGATGGATGCCCACTTCCTTAAACTCAACTTGACCAAAACTGAAATTCTGGTCTTTCCTCCCTCAAGTGTTGCTACTGCTGTGTCTCCCTCCCTCCAAGTCAATGGTGCTACCATCAGCTCCACCACGCAGGCTCGCTGCCTAGGTGTTTCTTTTTGACTCCAACCTCTCCTTCATGCCTCATTATCAGTCTATTGCCGAATCCTGTCATTTCCATCTCATTCCCAGATGCGATTGAGGTGTTGGTCCATTCCATTGTCCTTTCTCGCCTTGACTACTGTAATCCACTTCTTAGTGGTCTTACGTGCTCCCAACTTGCGCCGTTACAGTCCATAATGAATGCTGCAGTGAGGCTCATCTTTCTGTCCGCCCGCATCTCCCACGCCTCACCCTTCTGTCAGTCCCTACACTGGCTTCCTGTAAAATATAGGGCTCAATTTAAAATTCTAGTTCTTGCTTTCAAATCTCTACATAATGCTGCTCCCACCTATCTATCCTCACTAATACACAAGTAGGTCCCGTCTCGGCCCTTACGCTCTGCTGAAGACTTACGTCTATCTTTTGTCCCTACTCCCACCTCTGATGCTCGGTTTCAAGACTTCTCCAGAGCTGCACCGTTTCTGTGGAACTCACTTCCCTCCTCCTTCTTCATAAAAGCGTATTAATTAAACTGTTAATAGCTCCCGACTGATTCCTCTCTTGCAACTGTCATTAGTCTAATACTAGCTTTACCTTTTATGTCACGTTACTCCACTCATGTAAGCTCATGTAAGCATGTAAGCTCATGGAGCAGCTTAAGGAAGCAAGGTGAAAGGTTAGCATAGGACCCACTTGAAGGGTTTGCCTTTACGTGGAAGGTGGGCTAAAGTCTCTCATGGCCATTGGAGAAACGAAATAACCTCCATTTGTTTAAATATGCATAGGGATTTGGGAAGAGCGCAGGAAACTTTTTTCTTTTGTTTTTACTGTATGTATTGGGCCTGATATGTACTATGGTTCTTGCTGCCGCCCAGGAGTGATGGGAGTTTGAGCGCAGGACTTGTTTTTTTGTATTCACATAACTAAATGGCACTAAGGCCTAAAAGCAAGCCTAGGAGCATATACATGTACAAATTATTATATATTCGTGGGACAAACACAGGCCGAGTTAATTGAGACAAGAAACCTTGAACCCAGGACACTGGGTTGAACTGGCCTTCTAACTTATGCTAGGTGTCAAAATACTAACTATCTGGGGGGAAGGTAAGGCCCTGCAAGGTGCTAAGCACCTGTGAGAGGCTCTATCTATGATTTGGGATGTGGGGCTGATGCTACCGAGTGTTGCAATACTTACAGTTTGATGAGGGAGCTTCTGAGATGTTACATAGACTGATGGAGGTGGTGTAGTTTGTTCATTAAATTACCACCAGGCTACTGGTAGCGTTTGTGGCCAGATGAGGCCTGAGAAAGGGTGCCTGAAGGCTGAATTACACCTTACTGAAACCTGGATGTCGGACAGGAACTAAGGCTTACATAGTATTTTGAGTTTGGGGCACTCCAGGAACATATTACTTATGCCTGGTGATGGTCAATGAAAAAAGATACACAAAGCATAAGGATAGCACTCTTAGGACTTGAAAAAAATCTTATATATGATTTATAAAACTTAACTTTTATTGCAGATTTGTTAAAAAAATACAATGTTTCAGTTTTGCTGTGAAGTCTTTCCTGGGGGGGCAGGGCCAGACAGCCAATACGACAGAATGTGTATTTTGCTAGCTTCCAAGAGATACAGACTAAGTAAAGCTTTTAAGGCTGAAAACCCTGTATCAAGCAGAATGAAGATACTCACTGCGGTCCAGTGCTGTCATGATTACTGTTATAGATACACTGTGCAGCACTTCCTGGTTCACTGATCAGGCCCCACCTATGCTTTTGATGTCATCCACATCTGTGTTAAAAGGAAGCTGCAGGTAATCTGAAGTGCTCAGTCAATGTGTTACCAAGTGCCGTCTGAGCTCCCGGTCTTACCAAGCTGTGTACCGAACCTCTGAACCTCCAAACTAACCTTGCTGAATTATATACTCCCCGGACTCGGAACAGACTTCGACTACTCTCATTTCTTTACTCCCAACTGACATTGCTGAACTACTACTAAGTTCTTCTGTTATACTGAGAATTGCTGTATTGTTCAAGTCATTCAGTTTCATCCTCTCAAAGGGTGAATCCAGTCAATACTAAAGTCAGTTCACTGTGCTTTAATATATTCCTTTATTTAAATTGCTACCTGATTATATCCTGCACAACTCCTGCATATATACTTCTTGTTTATACTCTGTATATAATTCTATTGGACATTGTTTAAGTATTCAAATAAAGATCTGCATACTAAAGATTGAATTGCTACTAAAGGTTATTCTGTTATATCAAGACCTAAGCAATAAAACACTTACTTTATATATTCTTAAAATATTCTTAAAGTGACAGAATGTATTTATTTCTAAATCTGCAATTGAGTTCCAACAAACTTTTATTCCTAAGTATTGCACGCGCATCCTCTCGACCCCTTTTTTTTAGGTGTTCCATGGAATATTTCTCCCGTTCGAGTCCGAGGCCATCTGTGCTGACCGATTGCAACATGGCCTATCTCCTGACCCTAGTCACACATCCCAACACTACAAGCCAGCAGCCTCGTTATCTTTCCTTTGGACCGGCAATGGTTATCCCAGTCCACCCTGGGACCTTCCACTTAAGGGCTTACTGGATATTTATTCAATATTATTTTATTTTAAAATATTGAGTTTATGTATTTGTTGCTCATTGTGTTAACATACCACGTTTATGCATTTACTGCTCATTGGCATAAATGAACAGTAAATGCATAAACGTGATATATTATGGCAATAAGCAATAAATACATTTTTGCATTTACTGCTCATTGACTTGATAAACAAGGGTAATGCATTTAATGCATCTTGCGTTTTTCTAGATTTTTTTTTTGTTATTCTGTCTCTCACTGTTAAAATACACCTGCCATTAAAATTATAGACTAATGGGGGGGCGTGGCCTGACGCATGGCGAGGACGGTCGCAAGGCACTAGAGCTCCGACCGTAACGGCCCGTAAAAGCGTGTTTTACCAGCGATTCCACAGGAATAAACATCCTAATCCACAAAATAAATGATGTCTCAAGCGAAGAACAAAACCAGACTCCAGGACAAAGGAGAAAAAAGCGCGTTCTTCGGAACCAGGCAGCCTCAAACGAAGCAAGCCGTCTCCCCTGGAAGTGACCAAGATGGCGACGGAGATGACACACTCCCAATTCAGAAAGACCCAACAGGGAACTTACCGGTGACACAAGAAATACTACAAAAATGCCTTGACGACATGTCAAACAAAATCCTGACCAACATCAACAAATCCATAGCGGATATTAAAAAAGAAGTACACGATTTGGGAGACCGCACAGCGAGAATAGAAAACAGAATGGGCGAATACGCTGAAGCCCATAACGATATGGCGGACCATGTACAAAAATTGGAACAACAACAAACTCAGATGCAAATGAAAATAATGGACCTAGAAGACCGCTCGAGGCGCCAGAATATAAGATTAAGATGCATTCCAGAAGAAGTTAAACAGCCCGAATTAAGAGAATACCTGTCAAGCCTCTTTCACACTATGGTACCGGACCTACCCGCAGACCTGTTACTAATTGACAGAACCCACAGGGTGGCCAAACCTACCTTCTTGCCGGCAGGGACGCCGAGAGATGTATTGGCAAAACTTCATTACTACCACACAAAGGAGGCCATTATGCAAGCCTCGAGGTCAGGTAGAGACTTACCAGGGAAGTTCAGGCCTGTGCAGCTCTACTCGGACCTATCAGCCCTAACGCTACAAAAACGCAGGGAATACAAATACATCACGGAAGCCCTGAGAGAGCACAAACTCCCATACAGATGGGGGCACCCTGTGCGCCTGCTAGTCCACAGAAACGGGACAATAACGACCATCAACTCACCAGAAGATGGCAGGAAGGCCCTACGGAACTGGGGAATAGCGATGCCACAGCAGACGGAGAAAGATCAAGCAACGCAGAGGCTGTCCCCCGACTCGAAACGGCAACGCAAATGATCCGGTACCACACAAGCTCCACGCCATCGAGGCCGACGCCTAGGGATTTGACGACACACATAAGTACAAAACGCTATAAAGACTGTACTTAGCATATAAGTTTTAATTACATTTATGTATCAGTTACATTTATATTTATATTTATATTTACGTTCATGTTTATACCGACACCTAATGCAAGAAGCACCATGTATAAGACACTATGTGTGGAAGGAAAAGACTAGATAGGATTTTGTTCACACGGTGAAGTGTTCAGATAATTAACAGTAAGAGTCTGAAAATGTGTAGCAGAGCACGTAACACCCCAAGAGATGTATAACCTGCCGAGTAGTAGACTAGGATTGAGACGTGAGCGAGAGACTGCTCAACTAATTGATTGCTCAGGGGAGGTACTAGCACAAAAAATATAAGAGTCACACCTCAGCAAGGAAATCCCTACCAAGCAAACACTATCACAATGCCCTATGTACCCCAAGTTACTAGTAACAACAATTGAACGAAAGTATAGGAATGTTTAATTATCAGGACCCAGCCTGCAGATTATATCACGACACCACACTAAACTCGGGAAACATCGCAGCTCTATAAGTCAGACATATACACGGGCGGGCCAACACACCCGTGAAATTCCAAAACAAACGACACACCCCCACAAGGTCACGACGTGCAGTGACCAAACCCAAAGTTGGGTATTAGTAGTGACAACTACAGTTATGTTACACCCCGGTTACTCCCCAGTTCACCACCCCCTGCCCCCCACCCACACCACCACTCCTCTACCCACACAATGTCAGGGTAACCCTGCCCAAAGCAAAACACATCCCAGACACCAACGAAGACTTGTACCACAAAAGGAAACACAGTCGGAACTTAACGACCATACTTCCCAGCGAGTAGCAAGAAAGGGAGGAAAACGATATAATCCAAAGTGCACACTTATATTGAAACATCACCATGAAAATATACTCCCATAATGTTAAAGGGTTGAACACCCCATACAAACGCCACTGCCTCTTTCGAGACCTGAAACGAGAGCAGGCAGAGGTGATATGCCTCCAAGAAACACATTTCAAAACTGGACCAACTCTTAGGCCTGACCTCTTTCCACACCAATATCATGCAGTAACAGGACACAAATCCAAAGGAGTGTCAATAATGATTAGCAACAAAGTAGCATTTACTCACCATGACTCCCACTTAGACCCACTAGGCAGATATGTAATTCTGGTGTGCACCATAAACAATGTACTTTACACCATAGTCACAGCATACGCTCCCAACAATGACCAAAGGAACTTCTTGCATAAACTTCTAACGAAAGAGATGTCAATACAGAAAGGAATGTTGATTTTGTGCGGGGACTTTAATCACATCATAGATCCCCAACAAGACACCACAGCACAATGGAACTCCACAAATAAAGCAAAACAAAGCAAGGCATGCAAAAATTACAAGAAATTACTAGACGAACACCAACTTTATGATACATGGAGACTACTCAACCCACAACAAAAAGACTACACCTATTACTCGGCCCCGCACAGAACATACACTAGAATCGACAGGTTTCATATACATAGAACGAGTTTAGATCAACTAACCGACAGCGCCATATGCACCATAAACTGGTCGGACCACGCTGCTATCACACTCACAATAAAAGATCAGTACGACTACAAGCACAAAAGCCCATGGAGACTCAATGAATCCATACTACACAACCCACAATTCACGGAATTTATAACAGAAGAACTCACCCAATACTTTAAAATAAACAATTCGGAACAATCAGAGACACACACAATATGGCAGGCACACAAAGCGGTCATGAGAGGCCTACTGATACAAAAGGCGGCTCAACTCAAACACAGTACTCAAACACAATGGCTAGACTGGAACAAACAGTTGAATGACATTACTAGCCAAAACAAAACACTTCCGAGTGATACGCTGCAAGAACAAATTAAAAACCTACAAGACAAAATTAGAGACCACACACTACAATGTGTGAGCTATAACTTACGCAAGCTTAACCAACTACAATACACTCAAGGCAATAAGGCGAGTAAACTGCTGGCATCCAGACTTAAACAAAAAACAGTAAACAGTAAGATACCATATATAATAAACCAAAAGAACGAAAAAGTCATATCCCCCGTGGACATAAGCAACGCGTTCGCGTTATACTACAAGGAGCTATACAACCTCGAACAGTCCACCCAAATAACCCGACCGAGTAGCGAAGACATAAAGAAATACCTAGAAGACATCCATTTACCGACACTATCGAACGCCCAGATCGAAGAACTATCAGCCCCTATAACAATACAGGAAATAGAGAAAACAATTAAAAGTCTGCCAAAAAACAAAGCACCAGGCCCAGATGGATTCTCGAATCTCTATTACCAAAAGTTCCAACACATCCTCTCACCTCACCTTGCACAGCTATTTAATCAAGCCACACAATCAGGAACACTACCCAGCGAACTCCTGATGGCTCATGTAATCACACTCCCCAAACCAGGCAAACAACCAACACATTGCCCCAATTTCCGCCCAATCTCACTCCTCAACACAGATGCGAAATTATATGCCAAAATACATGCACAGAGACTGAGCCGAATATTACCCCAATTGATCCACAATGATCAGGTGGGATTTGTAGCAGGGAGGCAAGGATCGGACAATACACGCAAAGTTCTAAACCTAGTACACAGCGTGAGGAGGATGGGTACGAGGAGCCTCCTAATATCACTAGATGCAGAGAAGGCCTTCGACCGGCTCGGCTGGCCATTCTTATGGGAGGTGCTCAAAAAATTTCAATTTCCAACACAATTTAACAACGTAATCCAAGCCTTATACAGCCACCCCACCGCCAGGGTAGTAACAGCTGGATTCTGTTCAGACACATTCCAAATAACTAACGGGACAAGACAGGGATGCCCACTCTCGCCCCTTTTATACGTTTTGGCGCTGGAACCGTTAGCAGCCAAAATTAGAGGAGAACTTTCTATAAAAGGAGTCACATTAGGCACAGAAGAATATAAACTAAGTTTGTTCGCAGACGACATCTTTATAACCATGACTGAACCATTCATCTCCCTGCCCAATCTCATGTCACACATAGCCCACTACGGAGAACACTCGTACTACAAATTGAATATGACGAAGACGCAAGCCATGGGAATAAATATACCCAGACAACAAATGGAAACCATGCAAGAGAAATTCCCAATGGATTGGCGATCCGATTTCCTAACCTTCTTAGGCCTCAAAATCACGAAGAACCCATCCAACTTGTTCAAAACCAACTACAAAACCATGCTGGGACACTTTAAAGATACACTGAAAGCCTGGGAGGGGAAATATATATCATGGGTGGGACGAATAGCAGCCTTAAAAATGTCACTATTACCCAAACTACAGTATCTCTACAGAACCCTACAAATCCCACTACCTTGAAGCTTCTTCACGGAGACTCACAACATGTTCCTAAGATTTGTTTGGCAAAACAAAAAGATAAGAATTGCCACAAAGATTATACAACGAGACATAAATGAAGGTGGACTTGGATTCCCAGATGTACAAGCTTATTACAAAGCAGCAATCCTCCACACCGTAGCGCAAACCGCACCCCATCCCGAAAGTCCACAATGGCTCAAAATAGAAACCCACTGGGCCCATCCAACATCGCTCCATACCTACCTGTGGACCCCAGGAAAACACAGGCGCCCAATACAGCATTTACTCCCTACATCCCAATTACTGTTAGAAATATGGGATTCAACTAAAAGTAACCTAACTGCTTTCTACCCGATACCACTAGCGACACCGATAGAAGCCTTGGCTATAATAATACCCACAATAGACAAAAATAAATGGTTGGAACATGGCATCGTACGAATAGAACAACTATTTGACGAAGGAGCAATGATGCAGTTCCCTACCCTGCAAACTAAATACGACCTACCGCACCGCATGCTGTTCTCATACCTCCAAATCAAATCGTGCCTCAAGAACACACACCCCACAAAACAAAACAAAAAACCATCCCAGACGCTATCTCTTTACGAGAAATTCTGTACAAACGCCTTGCCCCCAAAAAAAGTAATATCATGGTGTTACAAAACACTCACACGCGCACAGAAAGAAGAGAAAATCACGTATAAAATAGCCTGGCACAAAGAACTAAACCGAACAATAGACGATGAACAATGGACAAGAGCGTATTCGTCACACAAAGGTAGCACAACCTGTACGAACCACCTAGAACTGCAAAGGAAAATACAATACCGCTGGTATTTAGTACCAGCCAAAATACACAGAATATGGCCACAATCCTCTACGAATAAATGCTGGAGATGCAACACTCATGAAGGAACAATGCTACACGTATGGTGGTCGTGTACCGCACTACAACCTTTCTGGCACAAAACGCACCAACTGATTAAGCAAGTAACCAAGACCGACATAAGACTCACAGAAGAAATGTGCCTACTATTCATTCCACCAGACAACATGGACAAAACCCAGTGGACAACGACATACCACATACTGATCTCAGCAGCCATGGTGATATCTAGATTATGGAAATCGCCCACGACACCGAATTTCAAAGCTCTTCTCAACCAAATCAACCTAAACTGGCAATATGAGACCATGCTCTCGAAACAACATGGGTTGAAGAAAACGATTTCCAAGGCAAACCTGATGTGGAAAGAATATTGGGAACTCCAAGACAAGCAGAAAGATACATCACCACCCAACCAACAAAACCCGACATCACCTACCCAGCTTAGCACACCCACACCCAAATGAAGACTATAAGCATACCCTACAATACAAAGGCAATACTATAAAGAGACTACCAAGCAAGGAACAAGTCCGATTGAATGCAGAAAAGTATAATAGGAAGACAAGAAATAAGGTCACAAGACGGAAGAGCTATGACTAGCGTACAGACAGGCAATACACCCCACGCTTCCCCCCTTCATATTTAATCATACTTAATCATATTTAATCATATTTAATCATATTTAATCAATAAAATAACGCATAAGAATACAATCACATGCGACACAGACAAATCAAGAGTTAGACCACGACTACGCCAGCATAAAGAGACAACACAGTACAAGCAGCCATACACCAACCCAACCTAGGGCAAGAGAGGCAAGTAAAGATATATCCAAGTCAGGACTGTATGAAGCTATTGTGAATCTAATGAGTTTTGTGATTTGCAATGTCTGTATAATGTTCTTTACCCCCCCTAACCTCCCTTTCCTTTCTGTACCCCCACCTGCTTTAAGACAAATAAAAATTGTCAAATTGAAAAAAAATTATAGACTAATAATTTCTTTGTCAGTGGGCAAACGTTCAAAATCAGTAGGTGATCAAATATTTGTTTACACTCATTATATGTTGTTTGTAAGTCTTTCACTTTGAGCAGTCTTATGACCAAGGGAGAGCTGCCAGCTTGTGGCCTGGGGGGGCAAAAACAATTTAGTAACCCATAGTAGAATTTTAGCAAACCACCCATTAACATCGGCAATAGACACAAGTACACAAACAAAATAGATGAGTTAATAAGGCATACAAGATAATTAAATAGAAAGAATCAAAGTGCTATGCACATTATCACTAGTCAATAAAGATCTCCTCAACCAGAGAAGCATTTAGTAAAAGGAGGTCTGAAGGATTTTCAAGCAAGGGAATGCTATTGATGCATTACATTCATAACCCTTGTATAACAAGTCAATGAGCAGTAAATGCAAAAATGTATTTATTGCTCATTGCCATAAAATATCACGTTTATGCATTTACTGTTTATTTATACCAATGCATAAATGTGGTATATTATAACAATGAGCAACAAATACATAAACTTGGTGAATCATGCCAATAAGCAGTAAATATATACACTTTGCATATCATGCCAAAGAGCAGAAAACATTTAATTTTGGTAGATCATGCCAATGAGCAGTAAATGCATAAACCCTGAATATCATAACAAAGGGCAACACATTCATAAAATTTGTGCATCATGCCAATGAATCATAAGTGCCTGCCTCCATATATCTGCCAGTGCCATCTGTCCCCTCAAACAACTCTGCCATAAGTCTCTCTGTGACATCTTTCTGCCTCCAATCTCTCTTTGTCATCTCTGCACCACCCAGTCTCTCTGTGCCATTTCTCTGCCTCCAGCAGCTCCGTGCCATCTCTCTGACTCCAGCATATCTGTGCCATCCCTCTGCATAAGCAACTTTCTCAGGCACTCTGATAGCATCCCTTGCAGCTTGATTAGGCACCAAGGTGGCATCCCCAGCACATGCTATGCACCCATATGGCAACCCCTGCTCTTACTCTGCACCCAGATGTGTCCCCATGCCTCCCAGTGTCCCCAAGTGTCTCAGTGTTCCCATGTCTCTCAGTGTCCCCATATCTTACTGTTTCCCTTAGTGACATGGGGACACTAGGAGACATGGGGACACAGACACTAGGGGACACTGGGCAAAATGGGGACACTGGGAGGCACTGGGAGTAATCCATCTATACAGCAGAATCAAACTGTAAGTAGTTTTTTTGAGGATTTTACAGAATTTTCTCTTATGTCACTCCTTGTGATTTACATATTGTGATGTCACGCATACATAATTAGTTATGCAAATTAGTAAGGCCTGTATTTTTTTCCAAGAAAGGTGGTAACCCTAACTACTCTTCACATACTCTTGCTTGACCCCTTAAGGACAGAGCCAATTGTACAAGTTGTGATCAAAACAAAACCTAAACAAAACCTGGAATTTGCACTATATGTTGTTCAACCATAATTCACCTCTTTAAGTGCACCCACACTTATTATTTATAATTTTGTTCAGGAGAAAAAAGACTTTAATTTCATATCAAATATTTATATATGAAACATAACTGAATGTGAATAAAATCTAAAAAAGAATGAGAAAGGATATTTTTGTGTTATTTTTCAAGTTCAAGTTTAACTGTGAATGTCATAATACTGTTAGATTTTACTGCAATAAAATACACGTTTGTATTTCAGCAATGTCTCATGTACAGGTTTGATGAGTTTTTGGAAACTTACAGGGGTAAAATATAATACTTTCCTCTTTTCCATTTAAATTTGACAGATTGGTTTGCTGGGCCTATGTTGCCTTTGAGACTGTATGGTAGCCCAGGAATGAAAATATCTTGGCATACCATTTGTAAAAGAAGACAACCCAGGATATTCAAAATGGGGAATGTCCAGTCATTTTTAGTAGCCACTTAGTCACAAACCCTGGCCAAAGTTAGCGTTTATGTTTGTTTATTTGCATTTTTTACAAATAAACTGCCCTTTCACCGATGATATCATCAGTGTTATAAATGTTACTGCTCTTAAACACTTATATTTGTGTAGAATAATGTCTCACAAGTACAACAGTATCCCTCGTGGTTTTATGATGTTTTGGAAAGTTACAGGGTCAAATATAAGATTTGACAATTTCTGTTTTTGCTATTTGAAATTTGCCAGATTGGCTATGTTGCCTTTGAGAGAGTATGGCAGCCCAGACAAGAAACTTAACCCCACTATAGCATACCATTTTAAAAAGTAGGCAACCCTGGGTGTTCAAAATGTGGTGTGATCAGTTTTTTTTAGTAGCCACTTAGTCACAAACGCTAGCCAAAGTTAGCATTCATATATGTTTTTTGCAATTTTTTACACAAAAACTGCACTTTTACTGGTGATATCATCGTCTTGATAAGTTTTACTGTTTTATAACACACATATTTGTGTTTAGCGAAGTATCCTGAGTACAATAATACCCCCCCATATCCAGGTTTTATGGTGTTTTGGAAAGTTACAAAGATAAACATAGGACTTGCAAATTAAATTCTCTGGGCTTGCTGGATTGTTAGGGTGGTCCCTCAAATTACAATTAATAAAATGACTTATCTATGTTAAAAGGTTACATAATAATACACATAGAATTTAAATATATATATATATATATATATATATATATATATATATTTGTGTGTGTGTGTATTTAAATCCTACGTGTATATCTATGTAATTATTTATGTAATTATATCTATTTATATGTATATATTTTTTATTTATTGCTATTTATATATATATATATATATATATATATATAATTTCATTCTAAGTGTATTTTGATAAATAGATATACTATATTAATATCAAAATATTTTTAGAATAAAATAGCATTTACATAATTTCTTCATTTTTAATAATTATTTAATTAATTAATTTAATGTATTTATTATATATAAAATGCGAATAACAAGGCACACACCTGGATTTGAAATAGTGTTCAGTTTACTGTGTCCAAATATTAAGAGTTCAGCAGATCAACGTTTCGACCTATTCAGGTCTTTATCAAGATCAGAACAATGTGTGTAACAATAAGTGTGTATTTATAAGATAAAAGCATATTTGCTTACCAGGTGCGTGCATAGAACCTCCCCAAACAATCGAAACCCGGAAGTGTGAAAGAGCCGCAGGTGACGTCATTACGTTACGTCCCATGGTGATTACAGCGGTTGCTCGGCAACCTAAGTGATAATGAGTAAGTGAGTAGGGATAGTGTAAAACTATCATTCTAACACCAGAGGATTTTAAGAAATACAGAAGAGACACACAAAAAAAAAATACAATCTGTGAATGTGCAAAAAACAATCTAGTGTACAGAGTGTAAAACTAAGGTGATAAAATAAACACGACGTATGTCTCTTCTGAAAAAAGAAAGAAAATACTATATCTGTACGGGACAGAGTTCTGTGAATTAGAAGGATTCCAAAGAGATATACGGTACTCAAATATGTATGTGTAAACCATCTACACTAGGCTAGAGACTGTCTAAGCTACAGACACTAAGGGCTAAACGTTACCCAAATTAAAGGGCCAGTACGGAACTATTTATTGGAGAAATATTAAGGCTAGCCAATAGGAATATACAAACCACATCATGTATGTTAAACGATTAAAGGAACATTGATAGAACTATGTTCTCATTCAACCCGTTAGGGACCACGGTGTTGGACACAGTAAACTGAATACTATTTCAAATCCAGGAGTGTGCCTTGTAATTTGCATTGTATATTTTCTCGCTGGTTTTGCACCTTGGTATGTATCTATAATTTTTCCATTGGAAGGTAGAGTGCCAAACGTATTCTTAATTTTGTTTTATATATATATATATATATATATATATATATTTTTTTTTTTTTAATTGTCCTGATTGCTTTATTAACATTTTATTTTTCATTTTCCACCAGCAGGAGGACTGCCTGACTGCCTGCCTGTTTTTCAGAGCGATCACATGGCCCCCGGGGGCCTTAATTGCTGAGGGGGACTACATGGGCTGTCAGGCTTTCCCCCTGAAGAGAATCGCGGCGGAGGTGAGTTGTAGGAGGTTGCTGGGGCTCAAAGAGGTTAGGATGTTCTATGCCACCGTAGCGGCTTTAAAGCCCATTATAATGGGGACGGTATAGAACGCCCTATCGCCATTGACGGTCTAAGTATGGAATCTTAAGAGGGATATATGGAAACAAAACTTGTGTGGACTAGCTGAAATTAAATTAGTTAAGGTAATGCTGACTTTGGTCTCTCTAACACCGTGGCATGTGGCATGTTCCCTTTCTTCTACACTCACATCCACCTTTTCTCTATCTCAGGCTGTATACCAGGAGCTTCTGCCTGCTAGTAAGAATGTAATGAGACAAGTGGACATGTGAGTGCTAGGGGACAGTCCTTAGAAAGCATGGAGCGAGCGCATTATTGGATGCATTTATGCCAAGCTCAGGATGCCGTTGGCCAGCATGCATGATTGGCAGGCAGTGTGACATGCATTCATGCAAGGCTAGCCTTCCAATTCTTTAAGCAGACATGCCTCCTTTTTGGGCATGTTCCTCCCTTTCGCGAGTTCTGGTTACATGACAGCGTCAGTGGCCCATTCTTTTACACCGCCCATTGACTTCCTGCTTCACTGGACACTGCTGTTAGGGGGTATGGATTTACTTGAAAGATGAAATTAGAGAGAGATTAGCATATTTTAAGAGATTCTGAGTTTTCTCATAGCTGCATCCTATGAGTGTCCCTCCAGCAACATCTCCACCAGATACATAACGCTTGAGAGGTATGACTGTTTTAATGTTTTTGGTTGATAAGATTCTGTACTTAGGCCCCTCATAACTGTCAGCACCAGGCCCACTGGGCTCTTAATATGTCCCGGCCCTCCAGGCAGCAGTCAGTCTCTTTTTGAACTTTTGTCTTTTATCGTCATGGCCTCCTCCTTGAAATTTTCTGTTGTGATGCATTATCTTTATTTGCATTCACTGACCATCCTTGTCATTGGAGGTTTTCTGTATCTGTTATAATGAAGGGGAAGGGGATGGTGTGGGGGAATACACAGAGTCCTCTTCACACATCTTTAACTCCACGTTGTCTCTCTCGTCTATACTATCATTGGCTTACCATTCATATGAGATGGTGATTATGACATTTAGCCATTATCACTACCTGATCTATGGTTATTACTAGCTGTTGCATTTCAGGGGCAACCAGTAATAGTCTAGTGATAGTTGATCTCAACATCACTGGGATCAGCTAACACATAGGACTTTTGAAGTCTGTGACTAGTTGTCACAGTCATCAGAAGCCCTGTGCAGCTAGTTAGAACAGTTGCTAAATGCCACTATGTAGAGGCATGCTGAGATCTCATAAATCCCAGCATGTACAGGTTGTTTGAGTGATAGAAGTGTGATTGTTAGCCACAGTTTCACTTCACCTATCACTCTGAGGCAGTCATTATACACGTTGCAGGGATCAGTGAGATTCCATCATGTACCAAGCTATTACTGAATGCTACATAGCAGCATGCAATAATAGCTCTAACTTCTTAAAGCCCTGTCTGTTCAGAATAGCGTGGAAGATCATGATGGACTTAAGGGGTTGAACAAAACAGCAATGCTTACCTTTGCATGAATTTTAGAATGGCTCTTCTGCAAATGTTGCTTCAAATTAATTTAGTTTTTCCAGTGATTGTGGTTCCACATGAATTACAAAGGGTCATGTTTCCCTTGATAGCAAATGAAAAAATTGATCCAGATGTCTGTTTCTCGAAGATGTTGGCATTCCTGTACAGTTTATAAGATATGATGCATGCAGCATAAATGTATGCTAATGCTATGTGGCATCCTGTTGGGTAGATCACAGTTGTGTGCTGCGCAATCATGTGCATAAAATCTTCCTACCAGTACTGAATAAAGAGAAAGATTAGTTCTTGAAATGGCAAAAGAAAAAAGAAAAAAAATGGCAAAAAAAAAATAAAAAAATATGTATATGTGTTTCAGCAATTGTGGTGGAATGGAGTTGCTAATTACAGAGGGCCAGAAGAGGGCTCCAAAGACCATGATATGGTATTTCAATGCTAGGTAGAAATGTAATGTGATTGATACACAGAGCATTATGATGATCATGAGGTCTGTATAGATGAGCAGGAGTGAAGATGAGTGCTGAGATGGGACTGGGCGTGTAAGAGGTGAAGTGCAACATCCTTTGGGGACTTACAACCCAATGCTATTCAGCTGTCCCAGGGATTCTATTACCCCAGCATTAACACCATTTTATCAAAAGCTTGTTTGACCTGTAATTGATATAGGGTATATAGCCCTGCCAGTCCTATTTCTCTATCCTGATTGGCCCACTCCTGTCCGTCTTACTATTCGTTCCCAATAAGCAGATAAGCAGTCTCTTTTTGGATTTGTGTATTTCATCTTCATAATATTTGTCAATCAGATTGCTTAATTTACTTTTATTTTAAGCCTTTCAGCCTCCTATCTACAGACATATTCCATTATTTTAAAAAAGTCCTCATTTTTAGTTGTTATGACTGGTAATTTTACAACATGACAGGAGGCTTCATATTTTGCATTAACTTTCTTTACTAACTCCATAGCAGCAAAGAAAAAACAGTTGAAATAAAGAACCAATCAAAACACGGTCAGAGTGTATATAAGTGAAAGCGCATCCAGATCACTTCCACTGGTCAAATGCGACATCACAAGTCCATAAATAAACCTTAACTTTGTAAGAGATCCCACTGGAAACCAGTAAGGGAAACAAATTCCTCCCATTCATGTTGATGACTTATTAAGCTGAAAGAAAAGAGACTAGTTTTCGTGATACGGAACCGACCGTATGAATATATAACTATGAGCATACTTAAGCCGATATTAGTAACTAAGTTATCTAAACATAAGGTGTTATCATAAAAGAGGCAATCCCAATTGCAATAACAATACTCAACCCATAATAATTATCATACCAGTAAATAGACATAAATCAGAACTAGAATTCTTCAACATCCTCAGACTTTGTAACTTACCTCAAACCAGGGTTGGGAACATCCATAAAAAAAGGGGGGGGGAATACTCACCTCCTGTCATTATTAAAATTACTCGCACGGAGTGAGCATCGAAAGACGGGTCTATTCCGGCTAGAGTGAGGAGCCATCTAATCCATCTGGACAGTGTAGTGACCGAAACCGGACCGTGAGGGCTAACATATGACACCAGTAGTTGCCGGGATGTTGATGAGCGTAACGTCTCCATTGCCGTCACATATGCCCGCAAATCCTCAACTACACATAGTTGAGGGTCCGAGGCGAAGAACTTGTAGAAGACTGATGACGAATCAGATTTAGTCAGTCGTGAAAGCACAATATGAAGCACAATAGGAAGCACAATAGGAAGTAAATTTGGCTGTCAATTGTCGTAAGGATAGAAGCTTGTTAGGTGGTCATCTTCTCAGGAATCAGAGTACCACGTCCACATCCCATAGATGTTGATACTTGGGAGCTGGAGGCCATCTCAATTTGATGCCTCATAATAGTCGACATATCAGGGGGTCTTGACCAACCACTCTCCCCTGGGACGATACATGGGCTGCCTATATAGTGGACCTGATGACATTGATGGTGTCATATGACTTACCTTCCTCGTAGATTGAAGAAAGGAAGTTCATGATCTCAGAAACAGGAGCTGTAAAGGGATCAAGGTCCTGTCCCACGCACCAACTGGCCCAAGATCGCCAGGCAGATAGGTAACTATTTTTCGTAGGTTTTTAGTCGTTGACGATAAGTCGTTGGTACACCATGCTCTCCTGAAAGAGTCCAGGCCACTAAGTACAGGCGCCTGTCCAGCAGCATAGGGTGTGGGTTCCCCACTGGCTCCCGGAGTAGGGTTGAGTCATCCGGCAGGAGAATTGGATCCTTGCAAGACATGTCGAGGAGGTCTGGGAACCAGGGTTGGCTCGGCCATAGTGGTGTCAGAAGAGTTATCATCAATTCCTGTCTCCGTATGTGGTGAAGTACTCTCGCAATCATTGCGAATGGGAGAAAAGGCATAAGCCCCTTGTTTCGGACAGTGTTGGGTGAAGGCATCCACCATCATGCAATCCGAGTCCGGGAGCCATCTGTAAAACCTTGGTAGTTGATGATTGTTGCGCGAGGCAAACAGATCCAATTGGAATGGCCCTCTCAGTTCATTCAGGCAAGCGAATATCTGCGGATTCAATTGCCAATCGCTGGCGTCTCTCCAATGTCGGGATTACCAATCTGCGGTAACATTCGACTCCCCTGGTAGATGTTCGGCCCTGATCATGATGTTGCGTGGGAGGCAATAGTTGAAAATTTCCTTTGTTAACTCCACCAATGTCTGGGAGCGAGTCCTTCCCAGATGATTGAGTATCGTACGGCAGAGACGTTGTCCATCCGAAGAAGGATACAACAGTTGGATTGTCCCTTTTTGGTCTATGGGGTTCTGTGTATCTTCCATGGCATTTGGAATACTAACCGGCACAGGTAGGAGAGGTAGAGGGAACGGTTGGAAAGGACGTGAAACAGGCCGTAGGCCGTAGGTTACGCACAGCCTAATGGCGTGGAAAAGCAGACTCTTATAATCACTGGGGCTCACCCAGGAGATTACCCAGAAGATTGGAATTTCTTCAACAGATTCCGTTAAGCAGTACTCTTGGAATTACTCAAATAGGGGCTCACCCCTTGCCAGATTACTAGGGTATACCTGACTGGCAGTACCACTACCCAGGGGTTAGTACACCAACCTGAACAGGTCCCTGTGAAAATCTGCAGAAAATCACCACTGGATTGCAAGTTGCAAGCTTCCAACGCCAAGAGCCTCTTCTTGATGAGAGTTAACATCCACCATAAAACACACCAACAAAATGGCCACCGCAGATCTCGCAAGAACCAGGCTAACTGGCACAGAGAAAGGTGTTCGTGGGAAACATGTGAACATCAGGGAAAGAATGGACGCAGTCGGCAGAATTCTAACGAACGAATCGTTTGAGATGAACGAACTGCCGAACGCATACAGTGGTTTGAACTCTGCAAATGGAGATCCATGAACAATAGGTTAGATCCAAAATCTAACATTTACAACATTTATAACGTCAAGGTCACAAACCCCCTTTCGAAGGATAGATAACAGTCTATCGTCTACCTTATTGCACAAACAATACAGGTATTTTAGAAGTTTACAACTAAAAAGTTCAGAAAACATCAAGCTCTAGTTGCTCCCTACTCCAACCAGAAGATCTCAGAAGGATGAATAGGATTTTTTTTTGTTTGTTTTTTGGGAGATTTGGCATTAAAATATTTTGTGTCAGCTTGAATTAAAGCTTAGGTGAAATTGTAGATGGCTAGATATAACTAGCCACTTGAAAAGGAAAACACACATACTGTTTATACCATAAGTTAGCTTATATTATTTCTTACATAGTATTCTGTAGACTGATTGTATTAAACGAATCTCTGATTATTATTATTATATAACGCCAACAAATTCTGTAGCATTTTACAATGGGTGGCCTAACAAACATGTAATTGTAACCAGACAAGTTTGACACACAGGAACAGAGGGATTGAGGGCCCTGCTCAACCTTGTAACACTACCGAGTCACATGACACCGGGGAGAGAAAATGGCTAATTGAGCCCAATTTAGACATTTCCATTTGGGGGTGTACTCACTTTTGTTGCTAACAGTTTAGACATTAATGGCTGTGTGTTGAGTTATTTTGAGGGGACAGCAGATATACACTGTTATGCTGGATTTACACTTGAAAAGATATAATAAAATATTTACAAAAATGTGAGGGGTGTACTCACTTTTGTTAGATACTATATATAAGATTGTATGCATTGTTTAATATATTGTTTAATGCATTCTAAATCAAGCGCACTCGCTCATTCACTAAACAGTGATTGTGATAGTTTTATTTAAAAAACCCTCACCTAGGCAAAAAATAATGGTGGTTTAGTTACAGTATATGATCATATATTGCATAAGCCTGTCACAATGTCAATGTACCCCATTCTCTAGCATCCAGATGCCTGCCCTTATGAGATCAATCCACTTACTTCTCCTGAACATGCTTATGTTATAGGGTTCTGCCAATTTATATAACATACAAAATACATAATCCAGCGCACTCGCTCATTCACTAAACATTGACGCTGTGGCAGGCTTATGCAATGTGAGATCATTTACTTTAACTAAACCCCTATTGTTTCCTAGATAAGTGTTTTTAAATCTGTGAGACTTTAAATCACTGTTTAGTGAATGAGCGAGTGCGCTGGATTATGGATTTTGTATGTTGTGTAGCTTGGCCCCAGCAGCACCCCATAATATAAGCATGTTCAGGTGAGAGCAACCCTTGCATTCATAGGTTTCATTTATTAATGCATTGTAAAAACACTGTTCACAAAATGTTAAATATTAAAATAATAAAAAAAATAATAACATAAAAGTAAAACAAAGGCTTACGCAGTTTCTATTTTTTTGTTAAAAAAAACATACAAAATAAGTACTTTATTATATTTTTATTTATATAGCGCCAACAAATTCTGTAGTTGTAACCAGACAAGTTTGACACACACGAACAGATGGATTGAGGGCCCTGCTCAATGAGCTTACATGCTAGAGGGAGTGGGGTAAAATGACACAAAAAGGTAAGGATGGTATTAGGGAAGTAGATTGGTAGAATAGTATTCAATGAAGACGTAGTGTCCTTTTTAAAATGACAGTTGCAAAAGAGGAATCAGCTGGGAGCATTATCAGTTTAATTGATACACTTTTGTGAGTTTTTAATGATTAAGTAGGAGCTGATGAGCGCAATGTTTAAGATGGAAGCGGCAGCATTTGGCAGTCGCCTGGACATGAGGGGCGAATGAGAGGTTGTTGTCATGGTTCTGATCAGGTCAGACAGACTTATGCCGGGGTTTACTTCAGGTAGTTTATTTGAATTATTAGGCATGGTTCAGACAAATGAAACAATATAAATAATAAACAAAGAGGGGGGAAACAGAATCTAGAAACAATTACAGGTGAGTAAGAAAATAGACATTTAGGTAATATGCCCCAAAACAGGATTACAGGAGATAGGAAAACAATTAGTTAAAACTAAACAGGAATATAAGAGGATAAAATAAAAACAGGTTAAAGTAACAATTGAGGTGATCATCCTCTTTGGTTGGAAAACGGAACTGCAGATTCAGGGTGGTTGAGGATACTTGCAAAATGATAAGAATGTCAGTAATATACAGGCAGGTTGGGGGGAAATCAATATGAAAACAAAGTCCAGTTTAGAAATAAAGAAGTGTTGCATTGGATGAATCAGGATGGTTGTAAGGGTGAAGCAGGTTGTCAGGATTCAGTTGAGTCAGGAACAGGTTTTTATCAGTATCAGATAATAAACAAATTTCAGTAAGAGCCAGGAGCAGAACACAACTTCTCTCTCAATGTAAAAGCCACTAGGCTTGTCAGGTGTGGCCTTTTATAGCAGACTTGGAATTTCATGCAATTCAGGTGAGAGTGACTGAGGAGACTAGTGACTAGGGAGGCCACTAGAGGCGAGAAACAGGTATTGCATGAAATAAAACAGAAGAAAATGAAACATGTCCCTGGTTGTCAGGATAGGATCCTGACAGTTGTAGTGAAAGAGAACACCTGGGCAGCGAGCCTGCATGGTGGAGCTGATGGTAGCATCATTAATGTGGGGGTAGCAACACTTGAGGGAGGAAAGACCACAAGTTCTATGTTGGGCAACTTGAGATTAAGGAAGTGCCATCCAGTTAGAAATATCAGAGGAAGATCCAAAACAATTGTAACCAATTAAAAAACTAGTACATCATTACATAATTCTTGTGTCACATATTGCCACTTGTCTCATGTTCTGCATCATTCTTCTGTCAAAATTGACTTGGATTTCCCTTTGCCTCCATTTCTCCACCATTCTGGCATAACTATGGATACTGAGTGCTCAAAACCTGTGTCTGATGCATGGCCTCCTGCGTCATTCGTGTGACATCACACAAACATCATTTGGTATCACTGAAATGAAAAATACCAGTCATTACTGAGTTAGACATATTTAGGCTGCCTTTTTTGTCTTGACATCTGGCCTGTAGTGGTTTCGCTTGTGATAAATCCAAAAATGCTATTATACATATTTGTTTCTGATTTCTGGTTTTGAGTTCAGTTTGTATTATTACTTGTTTTTGCTGTATTCTGTGTATCTTTTTTTAAAATATTTATTATTCACTTTTATTTGGTTTCCTTAAGGTGTTCACATATAGCATAACAAACTGTTGATTATATCAATAATTCGTAACTACAATTTCACTAAAATAGTCTCGTAATTGGTGTTTCTGCAATTTCAAAGTTAGATAGTATGTATACCCTGTCGCCACTAGAACAAAGTCGAGTTATCACTTCAACAGTTGGGGTTTAAATATAATGAGAACATTATATTCAGATCAAATAGTTGTGTTTTCTACCTTAGGGTGAGGCACTGACTGAGAATTCGGGATGTGCATTACTCGAGAGTCGACTCCCGTGTCCCTGTTAACTACGGTTGAGTGTTAGTCCAAGCAGTCTGGAGACGTCTGCCTCTAGTAAGAGTTGGTTTCTGTTGTGGACAACAATATTAACCCAATTAATGTTAGTAAAATGCCTATTTATTCAGCATAACCATAATCAACATTATTCAGCATTATACATGATTTACCTAAAATGGCCGCTAGGGTGCTTCCCTTGTCATCAACTAACACCTTCATTAACAAGATGGCGCTGGAATCTGGGGGAGATCTCCATGATGCCAGTGACATCACACCTGGTAGGAAGAGCAATAAATGAACCACTTAACACCTAACCAATTATTGATGTATTATTCTCTGTTATCTCTGAGAATGCATATGATGTAATTCTGCTTTATAAGGGGCATGTCGTCCCCCTGAAATAAACTCTTCCTCAAGTTTTTCATTAACCTGAAACCTGTGTCTGGTGTGAATTACTTCAGGAGCGTGCACGCATACTTTAATTTGGCCGGGCGCAGATATGCAAGATTATCAATTACTTGATTGATTCCACAACAATTTGGCGCCCAACGTGGATCACCGGTTTTCACCGGTTCGGACCCCTGGAAAGTGGGATCACCTCCTGAATACAGTAGCTTGCCTGTATTCTCCTGTTTTGTGTTGGTCTGCCTCCGTGTCCAATTCCGGCTTCCAGAAGGCTACAAGACAGGTAACTTCTTATCCGGTGCCTCTTTAAATGAACCTGTCGATTGTCTATCTGCCTCCTGAGTGTGTTTATGAATGTGAGACTGCTGGTGTGTGGTTTGAGTTAGACAATATTATAGCTAGACTGCCTAGCGGGCAGGGAACGCATTTGCCCAGAGAAGGGCTGGGAACTGCCTAGTAAGAGGCAGGGAATATAGTCCGCCCGGTGAAGGGCTGGGAGCCGCCTAGTGAAAGGCAGGGAATATTGTCCACCCAGAGAAGGGTTGGGAGCCGCCTAGAGAAAGGCTGGCAATTTAGTCCGCCCGGAGGGGGCTGGGAATTTTGTTGTACTGTTCAGAGTGGAACAGGGTTTTATTTACTGTTTAGTTGTTACTATGCTCGTTGTTTTATTGTTCTTTATTATATTATGTTTTTTTGTCAGCTGTAGTTATAGTGTGGGTAACCTGGTTACGTGTGTGTGTGTTGTGTGGCTCATCCTTGATTACGGATTATGAGCACATCTTTACATCTGTGACTCTTGAAAATGTCTTTTAATTAATCGCTCCACTTTCACCTTTTTCTTTATTCTCTACCTCTTCTGTACTTTTTGCCCAAAGCTGTGTTAGTCACCCATGCTCGCCCGCTCAGATCCGTGACCACCATCTCGGGTGGGCGGATCCTGTGACTAGTCTGCATTTAGGGAAGACGCACGAAGACTGCCTCGTGGCAGTCGAGCACTGTAGACATTCCTTCTTTTTCCTCTCTCTCTCACTGTCCCTCTTACGTGGGAAGCCTTGTTTGGTAAAAATGAGACAAGAACATGCCAGACCTTTCAAAGGCTATTTTGCTTGAGACATTGTTAAGGAGAGCGCAGGAGAAGAGGCTATGTTAAAAATAAAGAAGATTGCTAAGATTTGTGGCTTTCAAATGTCCCCAAGTGGTAGATTACAACCAGAATTTTGGAGGAAACTGTTGATTGATAAAGAGGGCTTGTTGTTGGATAATGGGTTAATGAAAGCTGTGGAGGCTTGGTATCAGCTAGCAAGAGGACTCAAGTGGGAAGGTTGGTTAGAGGAGGAAGTAGATTTCGAAGGACAACTCCAATTGGCATAGTCTCCTCAGTACCCACCCCTCTGTACCCCGTCCTAGGGGCAGACAGATCCTTTTATTATTCCACCCCCTCCCACCTCCCTCTGTCATTCCTTCTGTTCCCGCCCCTCTCCCACCTCCCTCCATCATTCCTTCTGTTCCCGCCCCCTCCCACCTCCCTCCACCATTCCTTCTGCTCTCGCCCCTCTCCCACCTCCTTACGTCATTCCTTTTGTTCACCCCTCCCACCTCCGTCCGTCATTCATTTTGTTCCCCCCTCTCCCACCGTCATTCCTTCTGTTCCCGTCCCTCTCCCACCTCCCTCCGTAATTCCTTCTGTTCCAGCCCCTCTCCCACCTCCCTCCATCATTCCTTCTGTTCCCACCCCTCTTCCACCTACCTCCGTCATTCCTTCTGTTCCCGCCCCTCTCCCACCTCCTTTCATCATTCCTTCTGTTCCCGCCCCTCTCCCACCTCTCTCCGTCATTCCCTCTATTACCACTCCCTTCAGACCTTCACCCGTCATTTCCCCTGTCACATCTCCCTCCACCATATCTTCCCCTGTCCCACCTCCATATGCCATTCCCTCTGCTCCTGAACCTTCCTCTTCCCTCCCCATCACTCTTCCTGTCCCAGCCTTAGTCTTCTGTTTCGTCTACAAGCTTCTATCTCCTTCACCGCTGATGGCCAGGTTCAGTTATTAACCACTCTTTCTCGCAAAGATACTTCTGTTCTCTGCTCCCTGCATTTACTACTACACATGACATTGCCCACTGAGGCGGTAAACGTCCCAGATGCCCCCAGTGCCCTGGATAGGGTCCCAACCAAACTTTGGACATTGGACACCTATGTGTCCCACCTGTGGTTGTCACACTAATGGAGAGAGCAAAACCACCACAGAGACCACAGTACCCATTGAAACCTCATGAACTCTCTGACATATTTTGAAGCACCCGGAATCACAACATTGACAAGAAATTACTGCAGATCCTGTACCATCTGCGCCAGATGATAATCCAGGGAAAATAATTAAAGCAGCACCAAACCATTTGGCCAAACCGCAGTACCCTTTCCAAAGGATCCAAATTGATCATATCCAAATGCCAAAAAGTGGCCGGTATGAATATGCACTAGTCATAGTGGACATGTTTTCATGATGGCCAGAAGCTTTTCCTGTCGCTAATCTCACCGCCAAGACCACAGCAAAGCGCTTACTTACCAAAATCATCTGCAGATATGGAGTTCCTGAAGTAATCGAGAGTGACCAGGGAACATCCTTCACCGCGTTACTGACCAAGGAAATCTGAGCAGCACTGGGGGTGACCCTTGCATTCCACACACCCTATCACCCACAGAGTAGTGGTAAGGTAGAACGCATGAATGGCACTCTGAAAGCCAGGATGCTCAAGATGGCCCAAGAAACTAACCTACCCTGGCCAGAAAATCTTCCCATAGCACTATTTAGTGTAAGGTACACTCTAAGAGGGTGATTTAGCTTGTCCCCATACAAGATTGTATTTGGTACAGCACCCAGGTTAGGCTGTTAGTTTCCTCAGCAACTTCAAATTCAGTCAGATGCAATGGTAGATTATATAACTGCACTCTATCATGCCTTGACCAAAATCCATGCACAGGTGTTTTCTTCTATTCCAGATCCAGAATCTGATACAGGCACACATAAGCTACTCCCTGGTGATTGGGTTATGGTTAAGAAATTCCTTAGAAAACATACTCTTGAGCCAAGGTTTGATGGTCCATCCCAAGTCTTATTGACCACGTCCACCTCAGGTAAAGTTGGCTGGGAAGAACACTTGGATACAGAGGAAGCAGATTCCGCTAAGATATGAGCTTCCTGTGCCTTCTTCTGCTGCTAGGCCTATTAAAGGACCAACAAGTGGCTATTACCAAATATAATCATGTTTACACATTCTGGTATAATTCTTCAAACACACATGTAGCTACTTTTACCTTTGATTACTGTCATATTGTCTCTTGCACTTTTCCGCAGTGACAACACTCAGCAATATACAAAGACATACATAATAAAAAGGACCCATACATTTGTGTGACGGGGGCCATTGGCAGGGTCAGATTAGGAGCCCAGTGGGCTTGATGCTGACAATTATGAGGGGCCTAAGTACAGAATCTTATCGACCCAAAACACTAAAACAGTCATGCCTCTCAAGCGTTATGTTTCTGGTGGAGATGTTGCCGGAGGGAAACTCAAAGGATGCAGCTATAAAAAAACTCAGATTCTCTTAAAATATGCTAATCTCTCTCTAATTCATGCTTTCATCTTTCAAGTAAATCCATACCCCCTAACAGCAGTGTCCAGTGAAGCAGGAAGTCAATAGGTGGTGTAAAAGTGTGGGCCACTGACGCAGATTATGTAACCAGAACTTCCAAAAGGGCCGAACATGCCCAAAAAGAAGGCGTGTCTGAAAGAATTGGAAGGCTAGCCTGGCATGAATGCATGTCAGGCTGCCTGCCAATTATGCATGCTGACCAACAGCAGTCCTGAGCTTGGCATAAATGTGTCTAATAATGTGCAACCTCCATGCTTTCTAAGGATTGTCCCCTAGCACTCACATGTATATTTGTCTCCTTACCTTCTTACTAGCAGGCAGAAGCCCCTGGTATACAGTCTGAGACAGAGAAAAGGTGGATGTAGTGAGTGTAGAAGGAAGGGAACATGCCACATTGTTAGAGAGACCAAAGTCAGCTTTACCTTAACTAATTTAATTTCAGCTAGTCCATACAAGTTTTGTTTCGATATATCCCTCTTAAAGTTTCCATACTTAAGCAAGAGTATGTGAAGAGTAGTTAGGGTTGCCACCTTTCTTGGAAAAAAATCACCAAAAAACTTCTTAGTTTGATACCGCTGTATAGATGGATTGCTCCCAGTGTCTCCCTGTCACCCAGTGTCCCGTAGTGTCTGTGTTCCCATGTCTCCCAGTGTCCCCATGTCACTAGGGGACACTGAGACACTTGGGGACACTGGGAGACTTGGGGACATTGAGACTATGTATCACAGTGTCTCAGACATTGGGACACTGAGACTTTAGGATATACTGGGACACTAGGGAAACTGAGACACTAGGGACACTGGGAGACATGGGCAATGAGACACTAGGGACACTGGTATACATTGGCACACAGACACTAGGGACACTGGGAGACATGGGAACACTGAGACACTAGGGACACTGGGAGACATGGGGACACTGATACACCAGGGACACTGGCCTGGAGACATGAGGACACTGAGACACTTGGGGACATTGTGTCCCTAGTGTCCCCATGTCTCCCAGTGTCTCAGTGTCCCCTTGTATGTGTCCCCACGTGTGTCTGTGTCCTAATGTCCCCTAGTGTGTCAGTGTTCCCGGTCTCAGTGTCCCCTAGTGTTTCAGTGTCCCCATGTGTGTGTGTGTGTGTGTGTCCATGTTTCAGTGTCCCCATGTGTGTCTGTGTCCCCATGTCTCCAAGTGTCCCCCAGTGTCTCAGCGTCCCCAGAGGTCTCCATGTCTCATAGTGTCCCCCAGTGTCTCATTGTCCCCATGTCTCCCTGCTGCCTTTTCCCCCATCCCTCATTTCCCTGAGCTGTAGGCTGTCTCTGCAGGCTGTGAGCTGCTGTCTGTACTCTCTGTGCTATGTAGCTGCTCCACTGCGGATCAGTGAGTAGAGCGATGCAGGTATATGTTGTAACTTCCTATCTCTGCCTCTCTCCACACAGTGACCCCTACAGGCCGGTAATGGTATATATATGTTTGTTTATATTGAGAAAAATACCGGCATTTGTATTGCCAGTATTACTCCAATATCGGCACCGGCCAGGCAGCCTCAAATAAATACCGGCCAGGTGAACGAAAGAGTAGTGTGTAAATAAATAAATAAATATATATATATATATATGTATTTATTTTTATTTTTTTAAATCAATGGGCCTATTCCATGGGCCTGGGCCTGAAGCTGCAGCTCCATGAGCCCCTATGTTAATCTGGCCCTGGCCATTGGGGAAATCACTGTAGTACCTGGAGAGCAGCGGGATCGAACATAGGCCGACCGTGGGGCTACAGACCACAAAGTGCCTTGGATAGGGTGGACAGTCGTAGGAAACCCATGTTACACAGAATGACTTTATGTAAGCCCACAGTGTCAACCCCAATGAAACTCACTTTGAACATAGAACACCCCAGCCCAGGAGACACTGGAGAATATGTAATGGGAATGTATTGGAGAGGGGGTGGCTCCTATAACAAGTTGGGGAATTTCTATTTACAAGACGTGCACACATCTCCTGACTGGGTAGACTCTACACACATGACCATTAACCCTCTCAAACCACAGCTACCATGACTTTTAAAGACATGGTAGCTATTGCCAAATCTACATTCAAAGACACTATGGCGGTAGAGACTGGTTTTTCAGATTCTAATCTAGGGCTTGAATGGATGAGATATAATGCTAATTCTCATAATAAAACTAACTGCTATGTTTGTGGCGGGGCCAGACCCCATCTGGGTACAGTGCCTCTTAATCTACCTCCCGATGTTGAAACGTGTTTTCTAAGTCTTTATGTATAGTCAACAACAAACTCATCAGTATGTGAATCATGGAAAAAGGTATACCCAATAACACAAAGGGATATCAAGCCACCTGATGGAATCGCCATATACCCAGGTAATTACACTTGCTACACCACACACGGAGCCATGGGTAAATTTGTGGGTAAATTCCCTTCTGGATACTGTGCTACCTATCGAAACCCTCCCAATACCCTGTTAGTAAATCAAGTCAAATCCTTGGGAGAGATCTATTGACTATGTGGTGACATGCAACTCAGATCTAAAATGACTGGCCTGTGGTGGGGGGAATGCGCTCTAGCTAAGGTTATCATGCCCATACATATAATATCAGACAACCACCAAGGCCCTCTTTATTCGCCACACACATACTTTAGAGTAAAGAGAGAAACCCCTATTCAGGGCAGTTTCGAACCATACATATATATTGATGCTATAGGAGTGCCAAGGGAGGTACCAAACAAATTTAAGGCCAGAGATGAGGTTGCGGCAGGATTCGAATCCTTGATCCCACTCATCACCACCAACAAGAATGTTAATTGGATCAATTATATTTACTATAACCAACAACGTTTTGTCAATTATACCAGAGACGCTCTCCAGGGCTTGGCAGAACAATTACAGAATAGAATGGCCTTAGACATGATCCTAGCATAAAAAGGGGGTGTGTGTAAAATACTCCCCGACACCATGACATGCTGTACCTTCATCCCAGATAATACAGGCCCCAATGGTAAAGTGACTATGGCCATAGAGAAATTAGAAAGTCTCTCTGATGAGTTAAAAAGAAACTCAGGGGTCTCCAATTCATGGGACAGATGGTTCGAATGGATGAGTGGATGGCAGAGAGTTCTCTTCCAAGTAGGAATGGCAGTTCTAACAGTAATAATTCTCTTCCTTTTCCTGGTCTGCTGCGTGATGCCCTGTGTGCAGAAATACTTACAGAAGACTGTAGATCAGACCATTGACCGCACCACGCCTACATTCCTACATCAAGATATCAATGATATAGCATGTGACACACCACACACCTCTTCAGTCCCATCAACTCAAGCATACAACTACTTCTCTATAGGGACAGCATAGGGATAGTGTCTGTCTCTACAGGCAGGAGTCTGTTGCGGGAGATGTAATGGATTAGCTGCTACGGGCCACCCGCGTAGTGAAGCGTTCGAGGCCTGTTCAGACAGATGAGCTGCAGCCTATTAGGGTCAATGTTAGGGTTAGTTTGTAGCTGTTTACTTCGTAAATAGTCATTTTAAGGGGGGACTGTTGTGGACAAAAATATTAACCCAATTAATGTTAGTAAAATGCCTATTTACTCAGCTAACATGGCCGCTGGGGTGTTTAACAAGATGGTGCTGGAATCTGGGGGAGATCTCCATGATGCCAGTGACATCACACCCGGTAGGAAGAGCAATAAATGAACCACTTAACACCTAACCAATTATTGATGTGTTATTCTCTGTTATCTCTGACAATGCATATGATGTAATTCTGCTTTATAAGGGGCATGCCGTCCCCCTGAAATAAACTCTTCCTCAAGTTTTTCATTAACCTGAAACCTGTGTCTGGTGTGAATTACTTCAGGAGCGTGCACGTATACTTTAATTTGGCCGGGGGCAGATATGCAAAATGATCAATTACTTGATTGATTCCACAACAGTTTCTGTCTGTATAAATCTGTTCCATGGCACCCATATGCTCGTGAATTTAGTGTAAGTTTTGGCCTTAGCATACGTGATTTCCTCCATGTATTTTACGTCCTCTACCCTTTGGATCCATTTCCTAATGGTTGGGGGTTCTATCCATTTCCTCTGGACTGGAATCAGTTGGTTTGCTGCTATAAGTAAGTGTGTAGCCAGGGTTGACCCCTGTCTTCTCTGTTGGCCATGAAGTAGGTGAAATAGGAGGTATTCCGGGGAAAATGGAAACTGTGTTGCTGTAATTGTCTGTACCAGTGTGTGGATTTGTTTCCAATATTTCATGATATTAGGGCATTGCCACCAGATGTGTGTGGAGTGCGCATCCTGTTGTTGGCATCTCCAGCAAGCATCAGTGGATTCCTTGTGTATTTTGTTTATTTTTAGTGGGGTGTAGTCCCAGCGAGTGAGCCTTTTGTAATTACTTTCTTGTGCAGTGAGATTTGTAGATGTCTTGTGTACTCTAAGGAATATCTTCTACCACTGGTCATGTGTGATGTCTACATTCAATTCTTCTGCCCATTTCCCGGTGAACCCTGGGAGCTCAGGTGAGTGTGCTTTTTGTAGCATCTTGTACATAGTGTAGAGTATCTTTTGCTTTAAGCTATGTGAAATGCACAGCTACGCATAGGCTGTAAGGTCCCTATCCCCACCTGACAGGAGCTTCAAACTCCTGATAAAGTGAACTATTTGTGTATAGTAGAGGTGTTGTGTGCCTTTAGGGGAGTTTGTCAAGAGGAGAGTGCTCAGTGGTGTTATGTTTTGCTCTCGCATGGAGTCTGGGGCATGTCTTGGCACAGTTGATATGGCTTACCGGAGGTACCTGCGTGCAGTAGGGGGTTGCGAGTGAGCGGGTAGAGTGGGGAGGGGTAAGAGGATAGATCTTTTGTCTGCGTAATATTTGTCCATACCTTCAGTGTGGCTGTAATGTTTGGGATGTGTTTATGTTGTAGGAACAGTTGGCCTGACTTAAGCCATGGGATCGTCAGGATGGGGACTTCAAAGAAGGATGCCTCTATGTGCACAAAGGTGATGGGAAGTGCTTGTGTTAGTCCATTCATAGATTCGGGCTAGATTAACTGGTCTATGATACGTGTCTATGTCAGGGAGTCCAACACCACCCCTGTCTCTGGATTTGGTGAGGAGAGAGTGTGCCAGGCAGGGATGTGAGCCTGACCATAAAAAGGAAGTGACCATCGCCCTAACTGTGTCAAATAATTTCTTGGGAAGTACTATGGGAATCGTCTGCAGGGCGTATAAAATGCATGGCAGCACATTTATTTTTAGAATGTTAAGTTTACAAAACCAGCCATAACATGGTTTATGCCATGTTTTCATATCCTTAAATATGGCCTCTAGTACTGGGGTAGTTCAGATCATATAAGTGATTAGTCTGATGCGGTAGGTGTATACTGTAATGGATCACCTGGCACCCCGACTGGGTACCTCCGTTAAAGGATGCTCCTAGCGCTTCCTGAGGACTCCAAGCACTGCAGCAGACACCACAACCACCGAACCGGAGAAGCATATGAATCCTCTCAAGCATATGAATGCTGTAGACAGTTGAATAGGAACCATACGAATAGGTTTACTCTCCTAGCAGTCAAACTGGAACAGCATACAATAAATCCTTCCCCAATAATGAGACGACACTTCACTTTGAGGGTTAAGCAGGAACTCTCTGTAATGGCCACACACTGGCTTTTATGCAAGTCCCCATGCAAGGGGACATCCCACAGGGTGGGACACAGTACAACCAATCATTACAGGGGAACCATAAAACACACCCACATTTACATCACAATCCCTCCTCTCTGTCCAGGAGATAACTGTGAAGTAATCCAATTATCTCCCAGGACAGAGGCAAGACTCCATTAACCACATGGCAGTAACAATACAATAAAAGACATAAAATGACATACAGTTACATTTATTCCATAAAACATAGACATTCTACATATCCCCAGATAGCTTAGATCTGAGTGCACATTACTACCGAATGGCGCTCAGATCACATAAATACAGTTCAATCGCCCTGGAGCCAAAGTCTTTCATAGAGTCTTTCAGTATACGGCTGGGCTCCATGGCATAGCTATCTGGGGTAGCATGGCTTTAACAGTCTACAGAAAGGCATGAATATGCTTTGCAGGGAAAATAAAAGGTTTTAACTGCCGGGCCATAGTCTAAAGGGAGCAGGCAAGCAACCAGGCTCCTCCAGTGGACAGTGGCGAGGCTGGTTTCGCCACATATACCTAAGTATTTAATAGAAGTGGGGGCCCAGCCGATGTTAAATTTCTGTTGCAGTTGTGTGTTTGTGTCTGGTGTCGTGTGCAAGGGAAGTAACTCACATTTTGTGAGATTGGCCCGAAAGTTGGACAAACTTCCACATGTTTGAGAGTGGGTGGGATATTGAGAAAATGAGATCGTCCGCAAACGCAGATATTTTATATTCCTCCTCTTTAATTTTAAATCCATGAATCAGCTGATTGTCTCTAGGAACGGTTCCAGAACCAGAATACAAAGCATATGAATGCTGTAAACAGCTGAATAGGAAAAACCATACAAATAGGTTTACACTCCTAGCAGTCAAACTGGAACAGCATACAATAAATCCCCCAAAGAACGAGACAAGGCTCCGTTTTGTCGGTCAAGCAGGAACAGACAGAGCTGTGGGTTTATTTTTCTTATATACACATTAGTACCACCCACAGGGTTTTGGAAAACAACCAATAAACACATACAATACACTCAGACACTCCCACACAAAATCCTCCCCTCTACCTCAGATACAATTACCTTACACAATGGGTAATGCAATCATCACAGGCAGAGAAATACAGTTTTTCCACATTATTCATAACTTTAAAAGTATGCATCACATTCACATAAAACTTACATTTTCAGAATCAGCATACTCCAAATAGAGACCTACGTCAGAATCATACAAATTGGTCCAGTGGTGCAAAAGATAGATTGCAGTACTTTGTAACCAAATGAAGCATGGCTTTTCTGCCCAAAACCAGTTCCACAGAGTCTTCTATCCTGGAGATAATTGGGAAGTAATCCAATTATCTCCAAGGACAGAGGCAAAACTCCATTGAACACATGGCAGCAAAAGACAATAAAATACATAAAAGTATATAACTGTGCAGCCATTGCACAAAACAGGTACATTCAACATATCCCCAGATAGCTCAGATCTGAGCGCACATTATTACTGAATGGCGCTCAGATCACACACATACAGTTCAATTGCCATGGAGCCAAAGTCTTTCCCATAGTCTTTCATTATACGAATGGGCTCCATGGCATAGCTATCTGGGGTATCACCGCTCAAACAGGGCAAGCACCGAATGACCCGGCTTTCGTGTCTTCGCAGGGTAAAATCAAGCATTTCAACATGGGGCCATAGTCTAAAGGCAGCAGACGGACAACCAGGCTCCTCCAATGCACAGTGGCGAGATTGGTCTCGTCACACTTACCTTTGTAGGAGGGTGGCTGGGACTGATGGGAGTCGGTGCGGGCTCCCCTGTCCTCGCGGCCTGTCTCTTTCCCCTTCCGTAACTTCCTCCCAGCAGTACTTGTGGCTGAAATTTTTTAAAGGGTCACGGTCGCGCTATTGCACGGCCGTAGTGCTGACCAGGCCCCTGAAGATATAGGGCTCACCCTGTGGGCCTATCAGCGTGCGGGCCCCAATGCTGCAGCACCAGCGGCAGTTCCGCTGCTACATGTGGGGCCCGGGCGGTGAGGCCCCCTAGGGCCACCTGAGACGTGACAACCATCATGGTTGTCAACTACTGATAGCGGCCCTGCAGCACACACTGGACTGAACACATTCAGAAAAAAACCTCTAAATGGATTTTCTATCTACAAACACTGTTTTTTTTATACAGCCTCGAAATTATGATTTTCTTCACAGATCAAGTGAGAAATGAGCAATAGTGAGAAAAAAAAGAAGTAAATAGATATGTATATGTATATATTTAATACATATATACAATATATAAATACAGATTTATATTTTGTTTTTTACCGATCCTCCTTTTTTTCCCTCTGTAACGGATCACCTGGCACCCCGACTGGGTACCTCCGTTGAAGGATGCTCCTAGCGCTTCCTGAGAACTCCAAGCACTGCACCAGACACAACAACCACCGAACCAGAGAAGCATATGAATGCTCTCAAGCATATGAACGCTGTAAGCAGCTGAACAGGAAGAGCATACAATCAGCTTACACTCCGAGCAATCAGCATACAATCCAATTCCCCCAATAACGAGACAACACTTCGTTTTGAGGTCAAGCAGAACTGACTATACTGGCACATACAGCCTCTTTTATTCACAATCCACAAACATAGTACAGCCCGCAGGGTTCTGAAATACAACCAATCAATCCGGACATAACACACAGACACTCAAAATCCTCCCCTGATATGATTACTGAACACAATGGTTAATATAATTATCACAGGCAGATAAATACAGTATTATAAAACATATCACAGGGACCCCAAAACATGCAATAACCCCATTCAAATATGTATAAATAAGTATATCCTTAGAACCGGGGGATCTGGGTGAACCACATATCCAAAATTCACCCAGATCCATTCAGTAGTTTGGAAGATATAGTTTAATGCAGATTCTGCAGAACATATACAAGCTATAGGAAAAATAATTAATGTATAATGTATCCCCTGTTGTATAGTTTAAAACTACTGCTCGATGTCTTTGTGCACCAAATACCGGCGAGATGGCACCGTGTAGAAAAGTCCAAACAGTGTCTGTGAGTTAAAATGGCCGCCATCCATTGTTCTCACCATGTGCTTCATCCATTGTTCTCACCATGTGCCTCTGATACATTAAATGGTGGCCACCCAGTAACTCCACAGTATGTCCCCAGATGGTTCTTAAAGGGCCAGCAGCAGCACAACACAAATCCATTATGCCCAAATCATGTCTTTAAAGGGCAATACATCCCAGGGGCCATAGTCACATGGCAGTAGCTGGCAATCAGTCTTCTCCAATGCCCAGTGGCGAGGTCAGTTTCGCCACAGTAATAAAGGTAAGACAAATAAGCATATGTGTATGTCAGTATGTATGTGTAGGTGTGCATGTATGTATGTGTATTTATGTGTATGTATGTCAGTACTGAGTGTATCTGTCAGTATGTATGTATATGTATGTATGTCAGTATGTGTATGCAGAGGCGTGCGCACGGGGTGTGCCAGGTGTGCCAGGTGTGCCTGGGCACACCTTAATCCCCACGGCACGCGCTATGTGCCTCCCTCAAAGATCTCCCTCACCGGCCCACAGCAGCATGGAGGCAGGCAGGAGGAGACCCGGGGCGCTCTAGCCAGCAGCTCCACCGGGTTCCTCTTGCGAGATCTGAACGTTGCCACGGCTAGAGTTCACTCTCCACTGGACCACCAGGGATGGAAGCAGCACAGTCCTCCCTCACTATAAAAAGGTAAGAAGGGCGGGATATTTACTAAACGCTCCCCCCACCTCCACCCCACACAAACAGCACGCACAAATACACAGCACACACACATACATCACCCTTACACATACA
The DNA here is from genome assembly GCA_933207985.1 of Pelobates cultripes. Classification (NCBI taxonomy): domain Eukaryota; kingdom Metazoa; phylum Chordata; class Amphibia; order Anura; family Pelobatidae; genus Pelobates; species Pelobates cultripes. Next base: position 118,541,039 of record OW240913.1, on the reverse strand, counting down.
CATACAGTTTAATGCAGATCAACTGAGGAAGACCCGAACGGGTCAAAACGTTGATCAAGCAACCTGGAAACCTTCTATGGATTAAAGACTGTTAGTATTTTCAAAAAGAACGAAGAGTGCATCTTTTTTCAATATAATTATATATATATATATATATACACACACACACACACACACACACACAATCTGTCTCTCATTTTCATCACTTTATTATTATGATTCATACCCTAGGGCAGGGCTAATGTATATCATGAATTCTTTATTTGTTGTTTGAACTAGCAACAGTGTTATATATACTAGGTAGTTTTGCATTTCAGACTATAATTTCTTTAGGTCAAGAGTTTTGCACTATCCTTATGCCTACTTAGTTTCTATATTCATTTAAATGATGACTCATTTATATGCATTTTAACAGCAGATCATTATCAGTGCTTTGCCCATTTCATAAATTCCTATTCAGTTAACTTCTTTGCTTTACATTTATTGCCTATTTGACTGAAACACCATAACCTGTTATCCTTTTGCACCACCCAAACAATCAGGCAGGTATGACAATGGCCACTGCTGTATTATAATTTTAATAAGCAAGCAAGTAAACTGAAAGGTTAACAATCAACATGCATTTAGTGCCCCCATCTTACAAAAGTTCTAAGCAGTCTGTTCTACACAATTATCAAGTTGCCAATGGTGAAGTGTGACATTCCAAAGCCTAGTTAACAAAGTGATTCCAGTTTATCCAGCTATAAGGAGCAGAATAGGTGTCTCTGACTGTGAATGAGTACAGCAGCAAGCTTTTCTTTTTCTACCTTTTATCTTCACTCTCAGAGCTGTGATTATTCTGTGTCCGGGTTAGTGTGAACTTAAAAATTGTAATTTCCCAAGAACACTTTTAAAGGGACATACTATGTTCTGGTGGAATGTCTTGTGAAAGTAGTATACAAACTGTAGAATACGTCTGTGGGGTCCAAGTTATTCTAATTATCTGCCTAGTTGTTTATTTCCTGATCAGAATAAGAATTCCCCAGGACAGGTATACTGACCTGTGTTTAAATTGAAGACAAGTTCTGTAAATAAATTCCACTAGTGGTCCTAAGTGTTTTACACTGATTAAGTATGTTCTTGTCTTGACTTAAAGTGAGCAGCTGCGTTTAAGTATTAAGCCCTAACCATGTTGAAACATCATAAGAGCAAAGAGGCAGTTAAAATGAAAAGAAGCTTCTTAAGAAAGCTATTATGCCTCCTGAAGGCTTCCTGGACCCACAGATTTGGAAATAACTTATGGCCAAATGTAAAGGATGGTTAATGGATAACAATTTAGTTGAAGTTACCTAGAAATGGCTTGATACTGCAGTAGATTGACTAAATGTGGTTGTAGAGAAACAACAAGGAATGGGGTACCCTACTACCAATGTTTTGGCACCTTAGGATCCAGCTCTAAAGCTATAGCTCCTAGTACCTCATACAACTCACCACCTTACCCTGGTAAGGATGAGAGTGACCCTAAGTTGTCTCTCAAACAGACCCCTTAAGTCCCGGTCTCCACTACTAATTTAGTTACTCAAAAATCTTACTGGATTTGCCCCAGATGTGAATGGACTAGCACTTGATGGGAAGAAAAATGTAGAAGTTGTGGGTTCCCTAGACCACCAGTTCACCACCTTACTCATGCCTCACAGAGCGAAGTACCACCAAATCCACTTTTCCCGATAGTTCTCCGTAGTGGAACCACTTTGGGTCCCCCTGATGCCTCTGGTCTCCCACAGCCTGACCAATATTGTATCATTACCATAGAACAAGATACAGGCGCTGGTGCTGCTTCAACTATGACCCCCAGAAGACAGGTAGCACTCCGCCCTGTTGTGCACACATGGGAAAAGTATAAGCCATGGACCCCTAGTGAGCAGTTAGCTATAATCCAGCAACTGCCTGATGTGGAAAAGGCTCCCCTGGGACTTGTACAATCTTTTGAGACAATACAGGCCACTTATCAGTGCACCTGGAGAGATTTGAAGCAAATTGTTGATTTAAAGGCTGGCCCTATAATGGCAAAAATCATAGTCCAAAACACTGACACCCATGAGGCATACCTTAAAGCGGGTGAAGGTTATAATACCGATTCATGGTTCAGGACTAAGTCCGCCTCGGATAAAGCATATGTTACAGGACTGGGCTAAGGTAAAAGTTGCAGAATTGGCCCACAAGCTCACTGATATAATACAGGGCAAAGAGGAACCAGTGGAAACATTCTTTGCCCGCCTTCAAATAGCTTGGGAATCGCTAGGATACTCAGAAGCAGACCCCCGGTCTATCAGACATTTGGTCTTATGAATGGTATACACCCCCCCTTGTGCACTGCATTACAGGCAGCGTACCCTGAGTGGAGAGGGCTTATTACTCTGATTTAGTTTAAGTAGCCATGGGGGTAGAGGCTAATTCTAATACACGCAAAAAAGAAACCAAAAGCCCTTATGGCTGTGACTGCCCCCAGACAGGCCAATAGCCGCCAGCAAGTAGAATGCTAGAACTGTGGCAGAAAAGGATACAACAAGCGAAACTGTAAATGTCCTTCTTGCTTCAAACCTGACTGTCACACTGTCACAATGCGCCCCTGCTTATGCCTTCTTCACAAGATACTGCTGCTTCCCCATAGGAAATTGACAACTCAGTGTCCCTGCATGCTTTATCTAATCCCGACATAGCTGGACCCTCTCCCACTGTTAATGTTACATTACCAGGTGATAGAATAGTCCCTTTTCTGTTAGACACTGGGTCAGTCTGTTCTGTTGTGCAGGAGAAATTTATCTTTCCCTATGAGAAATCTGATGATGTGTTATCATGTGTGGGTGTAGATGGGACCCCTCCAGAAATCCCTCTAACCCACCAGATGAAGCTTAAGCTCCATGATTCTACTTATCTTGTTACCAGATTGCTAGTCAGTCCTAATGCTCCTGTTAATTTGCTAGGCAGTGATGTTTTGTCTGCTATTAATGCAAACGTTAATTTCAGTCCATCTGGAAAGGTATCGTTGTCCCTGCCCCAAGAGGACAACTGCCTGATACCCCTTGCCATTTTACTAGCGACTCTCACTTTGCCCAGCCCTGACTTGACCTCAGTCCCTGACTCCCTAAGGGCGAGATGGAAGATAGATACAGACAGACTCTCTGTGCCCCTGGTCAAGCAGGTGTAATTATTGCCACCACCTCCACTTGTAATACACTCCTGTGCACTGTTAAAAAGGAACAGGAAAAAGGCAAGCCTGTAGTTTATCGTATGGTACATGACTTAAGGTCGATTAATGCTGTAACTGAATTGATTGCTCCAAATGTTCCCAACCTTAATACATTTCTGTCACAAATTCCACCTTTGTCTAAGGTGTTTACTGTCATTGACCTGGCAAATGCATTCTTTTCTGTACCTTTGCACCCAGATATCCAATACATTTTTGTATTCACACACAATCATAAACAATACACATGGATGGTGCTGCCTCAAGGTGCTCAGAATTCACCTACCATGTATAGCATGGCAATGGCACCAATTCTAGAAGCTTGGCCAAGGGCAGACGATGTTGTGTTGTTGCAAGATGTTGATGATTTGCTTTTATGTTGCCAGATCAGGAATCATAGCAGCACTGTCTTATAAAATTTTTTTGGCACAAGCAGGGTGCAAAACTACGAAGGCCAAACTGCAGGCACGCGCTCCCACTGTTATCTTTCTGGTACAATGTATTTCTCATGGTACAAAGCATCTCACCGCAGACAGGAAACATGCAGTTCAAAATATTAACCCTCCACGTAGCCTAGCCCATCTACGTACATTCCTGGGTCTAGTATCCTATTGTCGGCCATGGCTTCGCTCTGCAGCAATCTACATGCAGCACTTGCATGATTTCCTCACTCTTGACCCCTTTCATTTAACCCCTGAAGCAGAGGAAGGCTTTTGCACTCTTAAATTTCTTGTCACCTCAGCCCCGGCTCTGGGTCTCCCAGATTACAGGAAACCCTTCTCCCTATTTTGCACCGAGCAGGCTGGTTACGCAACGGCTGTCCTTACACAGGACCATGGTGGCAAACAAAGGCCTATTGAATACTACTCCACCAGGTTAGATCCAGTTGCCAGAGGTGCCCCTTCTTGTGTTAGAGTAGTAGCTGCCATTATGGCTCTACTGGACAAGGCCATAGATATTGTCCTAGACAATCATGTCTCTGTCTACACTCCACATGACATTAACAGCATTTTGTCAGAAGTTCAGCCCAAACATATACATACTGCAAGGAATCTTAGGATGCAGTGTGCCCTACTTATGCCTTCCAACATCACCCTGAAGAGATGTATGGTGCAAAATCCATCTACATTCCTTCCCATGGATTTTAAAGAGGGGACTAGTGAGAGTAGTGGTACTGATCTTTTTGTAAATTCTCTGTCACCAGATGAAGATCAGGTACCCCATGACTGTGCAGCATTAATGGCACAGGAGACAGCAGGTTTTTCGCATGTAATTGATTCTCCATTGTCTAATCCAGACTTTGAGTTTTTTGTAGATGGTTCCAGATATGCTGAGGAGAAGGGCCATTTCCACACTGGATATGCTGTAGTCTCTGCACGTGAGGTAATAAAAGCTGAACCATTCACCCCTCACTGCTCTGCACAGGAGGCTGAGCTGAAGGCACTCACTGAAGCGAAAAATCTGGCTTCTGGTAAGACAGCTAATATTTACACAGACACAGACGTTATGCCTTCGGTATAGCCCATGATTTTGGGCCTATATGGCAGGCTCGTGATTTTCTCCGCTCAGCAGGAACTCAATCAAGAACTCTGAAGCCGTGAGTGCCCTAATAGACGCTATGCTGTTACCCACTCAAGTAGGAAGATCCCCTGTTCTAGATGAACTTTGCCTTACCTTTTGTATTATGCTTGAAACTGCTGACAAGCCTTTTTCTATCCAGTTTATAAGACTATGTCTCATTTTAGCAAACTGTGCAATTTTTTACTTAAAACTTGTGCTTGCGAAAAGTACTATCAGATAAGCTTCCTGCCTCCTTTTTTTCTTCCCTCCTTTTTTTCTTCCTTTCATAAAAGGACACAGCTCCCCCTCGATAGATGTGACCTTTTATCCTTATATGTTTCTTCTTTCACATACACAGTTAATTCTAGAAGGGGGTTTATCACTAATGATAATGAAGTGTCCATTGTACTTGCTTGGGGCCAAAATCTAATTTTGAGTAAGTTATCATCTTCCTTGCCGGAGACCCAATGGACAGAAGTTTCACTTTGAAAACCTGAGTGAGTATGTTTTTAGGACTTCTGTTATGTTATCACTTTTGTTTTTTATCTGTTGTTGGTGTAAATAATTTGCTTGTCATCTATATTTTTGTATACACTGTCGCTATTTTTTGCTCATAATAAATATTCCTTTATTAAGTTTTGCCCTTGTATGGTAAAGAATCCCGTTACCTGAAGAGACTAATTAGTGTTTGAAATTGCTTAAATATTGTGTTACGTTACATTTGGTGGGTTTTTATAATTAAGTTAACTGGGGGACCAAGGCAAGCCATTTATAAATTGTCTTGGTGGCAACATTAAAATAGTAATGTTGTTAAGACACCTCTAGTGTCCCCGGCTGCAGTGCCGTCTCCGTTCGCTTAATCTGTAACACACAAACCAAATGCAGGGGAAGTGGCAATCTCCTGATCGAGGCTCCAAACTCCCGAACGGCAATACACGAACTGCTGGTAACCGTCGAACAGCAATATTCCCCAAGCGGCTTTCGTTCCATCCAGCAGTCTCTAAACGTGAAGAAGAAATCCCCCCAATAACGAGACAGAAGCTCCGCATTGAGGGTCAAACAGAATCTGGTTTTACTGTGGGCTACCTGCCCGTATTTATGCAGGTCTCCCACCTGGTGGACACTCCCCTAGGGGACCAAATGGGAGACTTAAATTACAGACAGATATGGGGACATTCCAGACACACAGTCACAGATTTTACCCACAGTGCATTATGATTCCCTCCCCTCTGCCCTGGAGTTAATTACCAAGTAACTCAATTAACTCCAGGACAAAGCCAGTCGCCATCTTAGACATAAAATAATAAAGACATAAAAATATATAACTACATAAAAACCGAACATTTCCCATTCGTATTACATGTCCCTATCTGGATCTGAGTGCATATTATTAGCGAATAGCGCTCAGATCCCACACACATAGTTCAATCGCCATGGAGTCAAAGTTCTTACAGTCTTTCGGTATACGAATGACTCCATGGGAAGGCTATCTGGGTTAAGTCTTTTCGTATGCTCTCAATCTCCCGAACGGCCGATGTTCGCATGCTTTCGTGGAGGCAGCCAGGCGTTCCGTTGTTTCAGCGGTGTTCGGCAGAAAAAGTGTCCGCTTTCAGTTCCATAGAAATAGAGCCAAACACCTCTGGGCGTTCGCTTGATTTAAAATGGCCGCTGCCTCGTGGTTGAACGACGACCACCCTGAATTCGGTTTAATTGAGAAGTGTCTGCGGTTAACCACAACGTTCTAATTGGGATCACTTCGTTAACCAGCAGCACACTCCTCACTTGGGTGGCCGTTCGTTCGGCAGGTTTGTTCGGGAAAAAAAGTCATTCGAATGGCTGGGCTATAGAAACCAGCCATTCATACGAACGGGGGACAAACGGGGGACAAACAGACGAATGCAGTAAAAATCCAAGCAGACAGATGGTTCTGTCACACGGCTCCCTCCTTGTGGGACACTCCGGCAGACCCGGCTTGACCCTGTGGCGGGTCAACTTGGGGATGACCGGACTACGAGGTGAGGGAAACGTCTGTTTGTCGTGACAACCCATCTGCATTCCCGTTCAGCTTACCGGGTCTGTAGCTGATGGTAAAATTTAGGGCTGTAGGGCCAAGCTCCATCTCAGCAGTCTCCCATTGTCTCCTGAGACCCGGTTAAGCCAAACGAGTGGGTTGTGATCAGTCACAAGGGAAAATTCTTGCCCATACAAATAGGGGCTTAACTTTTTCAATGCCCAGACCAAGGCCAAACACACCTTCTCCACTGCCGCATAACTCACTTCTCTGGGTAACAACTTTCTGCTGAGATATGCGACAGGGTGCTCTCCTCCATCTTCCCCGACTTGGCTCAGCACAGCCCCCAGTCCATACATGGAAGCATCTGTAAGGACGAGAAAGCGTTTGTTAGGGACTGGGGCTGCCAAAACAGGGGCATTCACAAGAGCCTGCTTCAGTGCCTTGAACGCAGCTTCACAAGCCAGAGACCACAGGACCTGCTTAGGCAAGTTTTTCTTGGTCAGGTCTGTCAGGGGCTTAGCAATAGCGCTGTAGTCAGGGACAAAACGTCTATAGTACCCTGCCGTCCCCAAGAAGGCCAATACCTGGGTCTTAGTAGTAGGTGTGGGCCAATTAGCCACTGCCTCTACCTTGGCTGGCTCTGGTCTCTGGCTCCCACACCCCACTCTGTGACCCAGGTACTGTACTTCAGCCATACCTAGATGGCACTTTTCTGGTTTCAATGTCAGGCCAGCGGCCCGAATTTTATCCAGCACTACCCCTACATGTACCAGGTGTTCCTCCCAGGACCCACTGTAAATCACAATGTCGTCCAAGTATGCACAGGCAAATTCTTGGAAGCCATCCAGGAGTCTATCCACCATCCGTTGGAAGGTAGCCGGTGCATTTTTCATCCCAAAAGGCATGACCTTAAATTGGTACAGGCCAAATAGGGTGACAAATGCCGACTTGGGGATAGCATCCTCGGCCAGGGGGATCTGCCAGTAGCCCTTACACAGGTCTATGGTAGTCAGATATCGCCCCCTGGCAATACGATCCAGTAATTCGTCTACCCGGGGCATTGGGTAGGCGTCAGTGGTGGTCCGCTCGTTGAGTCACCTGTAGTCCACACAGAACCGGGTGGTCCCATCTTTCTTGGGCACCAGGACTACAGGCGAGGCCCAAGGGCTGTCGGAGTGCTCGATGACCCCAAGCTGGGTCATCTCCTGTATTTCCTTCCGCATTCCTTCACGGACTGCTTCAAGGATACGATAGGGGGGCTGTCGTAACGGGGTCTGTCCAGGGGTCTCTACCTTATGCACAGCTAGGGTGGTATAACCTGGTTCCTGGGAGAACGTCGCCTGCTTCTCCCATAACAATTGTTGCGCCTGTACCCTTTCTGTGAGGTTCAACCGGTCCCCTAGCTGTACCAAGGTAGTAAGGTCAGTCTGGGAATCCCTTTCTAATAGATCGGGAAGGGGTAAATTCTCAGAATCATCTGCAGCTGGGGCACACACTGCTGCTATATTCTCAGGTCTCTCCTGGTACTCTTTCAGCATGTTCACATGAAAGGACCGCTGGATCCTCTCATCTGCACAGCTGGCTATCAAGTAAGTAGTGTCGCAGATCTGCGCCACTACCTTGTACGGGCCCTGCCAAGATGCTTGCATCTTGTTGGCCTTCACAGGTTTGAGCACCAATACCTTTTGCCCAACCTGGAAGACCCGCTGTCGGGCACCCTGATCATACCATCTTTTCTGCCTCCCCTGGGCCGCCTGGAGATTCTCCCTTACCATCAGGGACAGTTTCTCCATGCGGTCCCGGAGTTCCAGAACATATGGCACTATGGGGGTCCCCTCTTGCTCCGTCTCCCCCTCCCAGTGGCCTCTAATGAGATCTAGGGGTCCGCGGACCCTTCTCCCATACAGCAGCTCAAAGGGGGAGAACCCAGTAGATTCCTGGGGCACCTCTCTATAAGAAAATAATAGATGAGGCAGGAATCTCTCCCAGTCTCTGCAAGTGTCTGTAAAGGTCCTCAGCATCTGCTTGAGGGTACCGTTAAAGCGCTCGCAGAGACCGTTAGTCTGTGGGTGGTAGGGTGAGCTAAGTAACGGCTTAATGCCACACACCTTCCACAGCTGCTGGGTGAGCACAGCGGTGAATTGGGTTCCCTGGTCGGAGAGAATCTCCTTAGGAAACCCGACCCTAGTAAAAATTCTAACCAGGGCATCAGCAACCGTCTCTGCCTCTATGTTAGACAGCGCTACTGCCTCTGGATAGCGAGTGGCATAGTCCACCACGGTAAGAACGTATTTCTTACCTGATGGACTAGCCCTGGCCAGTGGACCCACGATGTCAACGGCTATGCGGGCAAAGGGCTCCCCTATAATAGGCATCGATAACAGCCTAGCCTTAGGGTGGTCCCCCCGCTTTCCTACCCGTTGACATGTGTCACACGTACTGCAATACATCCGCACAGCCTGGTTAAAGTTTGGCCAAAAGAAATTCTGTGAGATCCTATAGGCTGTGCGGCGGGACCCTAGATGTCCAGCTAACGGAACATCATGCCCTATCCGCAGAATCTCCTGCCGGTACTTTGCAGGTACCACTAACTGGCGATTCGGCGGAGAGGCAACACTCTTCTGGGAAGGCTTAGGGATCCTATATAACCTGTCCCCCACCCACTCATACCGTTCCCCATCTATTCCTTCCTCTCCAGCATCTGCCCTGTCTTTGTACTTTTGGAGGGTCGGATCTGCCCGGGTTTCCCTCCCAAACTCCTCTGGGGAATCCCAGCTTAAGGGGACCTGATCTGGGGTACCAGTCGGGGAAGGAGATCTTACCTGGGTCTCATCAGCAGGTGGGCTGGTTCCGGCAGCACGGGTCTGGGCACGGGTGGTCACTGGGTTCACATCTGCAGGGCCCATCGGAGCATAGGCTGAAACCAAAGGGGCCAAATCATTTCCCAGAAGAACATCTGCGGGCAAGTCTTTCATCACCCCCACATCCACATGTCTAGCGCCCACTCCCCAATCCAAATGTACCCGGGCAACAGGTAAGCGAAACACAGCACCCCCTGCTACCCTTACTGCCACAGTGTCCCCAGTGTGCTGATGCTCTGAGACCAAGTTCTTTTGGAGTAGTGTCATCGTGGCTCCTGTGGCTCTCAACCCAGTTACCCACTCTGCCATTCAGCTTCACGGTTTGCCGATGTTGCTGGCGATTATCCTGGTGAGCTGCTTGCACTGGGTCTGCCTCGTGTTGGATGCCCCAGAACTCCTCCTGCTCTATGCAGTGAGCAGCAGGCTGAGGTGGCCGCTGGTTCCCATTGGCTGGTCTCCTCCAGGACTGAGCTTGGTTGGCACTGTTCAGTGGGCACTCAGGACGCTTGTGCCCCAACTGCTTGCACCGGATGGGTTGGGAATAATCCCGGGCATTAAATCGTGATGGCTGTACAAAATTGTTAGCTGACGGTGCGGCTGGGGTACGGTGTACTGGGGGTTGGTAGGCTGAAGGAGCGGGTATTACTGCTGGACGATACTCCAGTCTGGCAGGGGCTTTGGCAGCTGTACCATCCAACTTGCGGGCATCCGTGTATTCGTCTGCCAGACGAGCAGCCTCGGGTAGGGTAGAGGGTTTTCTATCTCTGACCCACTCCCAGACCCCAGCAGGTAGTCTATCAAAACAGTGCTCCAGCAGGAACACTTGTAACACCTCTTCCCCAGTTACTGCTTGGCATCCTGCCATCCAGTGGGCTGCGGTACGATGGACTCTGCAGGCCCACTCCACATAAGAGTCCCCAACCAGCTTATTGGTTTCTCTAAACCTCCGCCTGTATGCTTCTGGGGTCACCGCATACCTGGCTAGGAGCTCATCTTTCACAGCCCGGTAGCTGGTGATCTCCTCCTCTGGGATGGCCCGAAACGCCTCACTAGCCCGGCCAGATAATTTCCCAGAGAGGATGGTGACCCATTCATCTGCAGGTACCTGATGTAGAGCACACTGCCTCTCGAAGTCCGCTAGGAACCCATCAATCTCTCCCTCGGTTTCCACAAAATTTTTAAATGCAGCAAAAGGTACCTTCTTTCTAGCAAAAACATTATTATTGTAGGGTACCTCTGCTGCTGCAGCTCCTCTTTCCCGGAGCGCCTGTTGTGCTGCTACTGCTGCCTGCACACGCTCCACGATGTCAGCTGAGGGGTTGGGGCCAAAATGTGCCAGCCTTATTTGCACTGCCCGGTTAAATTGTAATTCCTCGGGTGTTAAATCCAAGGTACTGGGCACGTTGACTCTCTCCATTCCCGTTGCTGCATCCATCTCCAGTAGCAAAGCAATAATCTCCCGTTTCTTTAAATTGCTTGCTGACCTTCCTCGGCGTTCCAATATGTCCTTAAGTGTAGCACGCCTTAATTCCTCGTACTGCATGTCTTGTAGCTGACCTCGAATGCTGTGGGATTCATCCCGTCGCTTGCCACCAATTGTTAAGACACCTCCAGTGTTTTTAGGCAAAACCGCCGTTTAGTAGACCTTCCCCGGCTGCAGTACAGTCTCTGTTCGCTTAATCTGTAATACACGAACCAAATGCAGGGGAAGCGGCAATCTCCCGAACGAGATCCGTGAACGGCTCCAAACTCCCGAACGGCAATACACGAACTGCTGGCAACCGTCGAACAGCAATATTCACCAAGCGGCTTCCGTTCCATCCAGCAGTCTCTAAACGTGAAGAAGAAATCCCCCCAATAACGAGACAGAAGCTCCGCATTGAGGGTCAAACAGGATCTGGCTTTACTGTGGGCTACCTGCCCGTATTTATGCAGGTCTCCCACTTGGTGGACACTCCCCTAGGGGACCAAATGGGAGACTTAAATGACAGACAGATATGGGGACATTCCAGACACACAGTCACAGATTTTACCCACAGTGCATTATGATTCCCTCCCCTCTGCCCTGGAGTTAATTACCAAGTAACTCAATTAACTCCAGGACAAAGCCAGTCGCCATCTTAGACATAAAATAATAAAAGACATAAAAATATATAACTACACGAAAACCGAACATTTCCCATTCGTATCACCCATCCCCAGATAGCCTGGATCTGTGGGGATATTTATGGGATAATAATAGTAAACAGTTGAGAATTGCCCACTAATTCAATTCTCAGATCCCAAAGAACGTTTATCGTAAGTGAGAAATATTTCATATAATAATATCACAACGTATAAAAATAGATTTTTATTTATAATGACAAATTAATTAATAATAATATTATGCAACATGCATGACAATAATCAATGAATATCCAGTATAAAATGATATGCAATACAAAGGAATGGGTATTACGTTTCAATGGCTAAATAGCATT
>OW240913.1:118517418-118528798 GCA_933207985.1 Pelobates cultripes | reverse complement strand
AGTCCATACACACATACAGACTGCTGAGTCCAAACACACACACAAGCTTCCTCACTAGCAGACAGACAGATACACACACACACACACACACAGACTGCTGAGTCCATACACACACACAGACTGCTGAGTCCATACACACACACAGACTTCTGAGTCCATACACACACAGACCGCTGAATCCATACACACACATACTGCTGAGTCCACACACACACACACACACACACAGACTGCTGAGTCCATACACACACACAGACTGCTGAGTCCATACACAGACTGCTGAGTCCATACATACACACACTGCTGAGTCCATATAGACTGCTGAGTCCATACACACACACACACACACAGAAACACACAGACTGCCTCCATACACACACACACAAACACACAGACTGCTTCCATACACACATACAGACTGCTGAGTCCATACACACACACTGCTGAATCCATACACACACACACACACACACACACACACAGAGAGACTGCTGAGTCCAAACACACACAGAGACTGCTGAGTCCACACATAGAGACTGCTGAGTCCATACACACATACATACTGCTGAGTCCATACACACATACATACTGCTGAGTCCATATACACACAGACTGCTGAGTCCATACACAGACTGCTGAGTCCATACACACATACAGACTGCTGAGTCCATACACACACAGACACACACAGACTGCTGCGTCCACACACACACACAAACACACACACAGACTGCTGAGTCCACACACACAGACACAAGCTTCCTCCTCACTAGCAGACAGACACAGACACACACAGACTGCTGAGTCCATACACACAGACTGCTGAGTCCATACACACACACACACTGCTGAATCCATACACACACAGACTGCTGAGTCCACACACACAGACACACAGACTGCTGAGTCCACACACAGACTGCTGAGTCAATACACACACACAGACTGCTGAGTCCATACACATATACATACTGCTGAGTCCATACACATATAGACTGCTGAGTCCATACACAGAGTGCTGAGTCCATACAAACATACAGACTGCTGAGTCCATACACACATACAGACTGCTGAGTCCATACACACACACACACACACACACACACACACACAGACTGATGTGTCCATACACACACACACACACACACACACACAAACTGCTGAGGTGATGGTCCATGCCACTGTACACTCTCACCTTGACTACTGCAATCTGCTTCTTAGTGGTCTTACGTGCTCCCAACTTGCCCCATTGCAGTCTATAATGAATGGGGCAGCGAGGCTCATCTTCCTATCCGCCCGCATCTCCCACGCCTCAGATATAGGGCTTCATATAAAATTGTGCTTCTTGCATTCAAATCTCTACATAATGCTACTCCCACCTATCTATCCTCCCTAATACACAAGAATGTCCCATCTAGGCCCCTACGCTCTGCCTAAGATCTACATCTATCCTCTGTTTGTACTCCCACCTCTGATCCCTGCCTTTAAGTCTTCTCTAGGGCTCCACCATACCTGTGAAACTTCCTTCCCTTTTCCATTGGATGCTCACCCAATCTCCATTCCTTCACAAAAAATCATTTAAAAACTCACTTTTTCACAAAAGCGTATCAATTGGACTGTTAATGGCTCCCAACTGATTGCTCTCCTGCAACCGTCATTTAAAAAAACAAGACAAAATCCTTCCCTAATACTTCCCTTACATTTTGTGTCAATATACCACACTCCCTCTAGCATGTAACCTCATTGAACAGGGCCCTAAAACTGTTTCTGTGTGTCAAACTTGTCTGGTTACAATTACGTTTATTGTAAAGCGCTATGGAATTTGTTGGTGCTCAGTGGGCCCGGCCGCCCCTGCAACCTGGTATGTACACACTGGGCCAGCCTCTTCTCCAGGGGGGCCCAGGAACCGGCCACCTCAGGGCCCCCCCCCGAGGCTGGCCCTGCTGACACCCGGCAGGCAGGCAGGAGGGCGCGCAAGGGAGCACTCTGCTCTGAGTGCTTCCTGTTCAGCTCCCTCACACACCGCACTGATACCGGAGCCGGAAGATGATGTCATATTCCGGCTCCGGCATCCCTATGCGGCGCGCGAGGGAGCTGAAGAGGAAGCACTCAGAGCAGAGTGCTCCCTCACGCGCTGGCCAGACAGCCCGCCAGCCAGCCCAGCAGCACCACTGGACCCCAGGGAATCCCCCCAGCACTCCAAAAGGTAAGGATGCTGGGGGGATTAAATTTTTTTTAAAAATGTGTTAGTGTTAGTGTGTGTGTGTGTGTGTGTTAGTGTGTCTGTTATTGGGTGTGTGTCTGCTAGTGAGTGTCAGTGAGTGTGTTACTGAGTGTGTTTGATGTCTGATAGTGAGTGTGTGTTTGTCAGTGAAAGTGTATGTTTTGTAAGTGAGTGTGTATGTATGTCTGTCACTGAGTGTGTGTCTGTCAGTAAATGTGTGTGTCTGTTAGCTAGTGTGTATGTGTCTGTTCGTGAGAGTGTGTGTGTGTCTTCAGCATTTACCTTTCCCTCTGTATCTCAGCTCCGAATGCACATGTGCGGCAAAAGGTGCGCGCGCATTTAAACCGCCCATAGAAAAGCATTACTCAATGCTTTGTTATGGACGTTCAGTGTCTTCTCACTGTGATTTTTCACAGTGAGAATCGTGGAAGCTCCTCTAGCGGCTGTCAATGAGACAGCCACCAGAGGCTGGATTAACCCTCAGTGTTTTCAGCTGCAGGGTTAAAACTAGAGGGACCTGCACCCAGACCACTTCATTGACCTGATGTGATTTGGGTGTCTGTAGTGGTCCTTTAAAGGACCACTATAGGCACCCAGACCACGTTAGCTTAATGAAGTGGTCTGGGTGCCTGGTCAAGCTAGGATTAACCCTTTTTTTTTATAAACATAGCAGTTTCAGAGAAACTGCTATGTTTACACTGAGGTTTAATCCAGCCTCTAAAGCCTCTAGTGGCTGTCTCATTGACAGCCGTTAGAGGCGTTTGCGTGCTTCTCACTGTGAAAATCACAGTGAGAAGACGCCAGCGTCCATAGGAAAGCATTGTAAATGCTTTCCTATGAGACTGGCTGAATGCGCGCGCGGCTCCTGACGCGCATGCGCATTCAGCCAATGACGTCGCTAGGAAGAAGGAGAGGAGGAGGAAAGCTCCCTGCCCGCGCTGGAGAAAGGTAAGATTTTAACCCCTTCCTCTCCCCAGAGCCCGGCGGGAGGGGGGGCCCACGGATCAATTTTCGCACCGGGGCCCCATGGGTCATGTGTACGCCACTGTTGGTGCTATATAAATATAATAATAATAATAATAATATTATTATTATTATTAACAATAATAATAATGGAAACATTTAAATACATAGAAGCAATCTAAACAGTAAAGGAGGAGAGTATATTTAAAAGAAGAAAAACTACCACAACAAGAGGACATAGTCTTAAAATAGATGGGCAAAGGTTTAAAAATAATTTCAAGAAGTATTACTTTACAGAGTGGGTAGTGGACACATGGAATAGCCTTTCAGCTGAAGTGATAAAGGTTAACACAGTGACGGAATTTAAGAATGCATGGGATAGGCATAAGCTATACTAGCTATTCGATAGCCAGGGACTAATAAAAGTATTTTGAAAATTGGGCAAACTAGATGGGCCAGACCGTTCTTATATGCCGTCTCATTCTACATTTCTATGTTTCTGTGACTCATGTCGAAATAATTTGCACAGTAACCTTTGCTTTGACAGTACCATTTATTGCCTTCCCAGTATATCTAAATGCATAAGGTAAAAAAATCAAGGAAGTGCAACTACAACTGGCGAGAAGACAGACGTCTGGCCTTGGCTATGTAGGAGAGGTTCTTGTGGTCTGTGATTACCAGGATAGGGTGTCTAGAACCCTCCAGTAGGTGTCTCTACTCTTTAAATGCTAGGACTATAGCCAGCAGTTCCTTGTTATTATTATTATTATTGCCATTTATATAGCGCCAACAGATTCCTGTTCCCCACATCATAGGTTTTCTCTTCATCAGACAATTTTTTAGAGAAAAAACAACATCAGTGTAGAGCGTCGTTGTGGGTTCTTCTCTGTGAGAGTATTGCACCAACGCCTGACTTGGACGCATCAACCTTGATGATAAAAGACAGTGATGAACTGGACCTCGTCACAGGTTTTTGGAGGGGCATACTCACCAGCCTCTTGCCCTGTGACTACGGCCTCTTATAACAAGAACAATTCAAACTTTTGAAGCGGCACTTCGAACTCCTAAAGCCATTCAAAGTGACATTTGAACACGTGGCGGCGGCTATCTTAAGCCGCGAGTACAATGAGCAGTGTTTGGTCGTCAAGTGCATGGAACTCGGGGGCGCTTACCTTCCATGGACGTTCGGCTATTAGAACGGTAGTCGAACAGCGTTTGGTAAGAAGAAACTCCCGAATAAGAGGCATACACTGACTGTACTCATGAACAGCTACGTTCGGTATTTTGAACTTTACTTCAACTTCAACTTCCCAAAATAGACCGACCGCAAAGCCTGATTCTCTGGAACTGTTTTGGGCATGGGACCATGCATGCGGTCGGTCAAAATGTGACTTCCATAGAATTCCTGAACCCAGATCAGGGCTATCAGGGGATGTGTTTTGGGGTACTTTTGGGACTTTAAAAAAAAGTGTGTGTTTTCTGCCTGGAGATAATTGAGTTAATACAGTCTCTGGGGAGGGGAGGGATTGTAAGCTATGTGTGGGAGTGTCATACATTGTAACTCTGACATTATTGGTTTGTTAGTTTTTATCACAGTCCCCAACAAGGTCCATGTGGGTGTAATCATGGGGCATGGAGTCTTGCATAAAAGGCCATTGTGGCTACCATTAAACCATTCCAGTTTTACCCTCAACATAGAGCCTTGCCTCATGTTTGTAGGGACTTGCTATACAGGCTCTAACCACTAACTCTTATAAGAGCTTCACATCTATACTCTCTTGGAGGAGAGGCCTTCCCACTAGGAGCTGGATGCAGGAGTTTGGTCCAGGGTGGGAAGGAATGGCGAGTCCCCCAGCCAAGCTACGGCAGATAGAGGGCTACAGTACTGACGGTGTCCAGTGCGGTGCTTATGGTCCTCAGCATCCATCGACTGACGGAGGCACCCAGTCAGGGTGCCAGGCGGTCCGTCACAGTGGAGTAAAACAGAGGCCTCTTTGAGCGTTTCGAATGCTTCAAGAGCCTCAGAGCCTCAAACTTGGGGATTGACCCCTTTCTTGGTCATCTTAGTTATTAGGGACACAATGGAAGAGAAGTTCCTGATCAACTTCCTGTAATAGTTTGTGAAACCCACAAATCTTTGTATGGCTCTGTGGAAGCCATACAGACCCTGTGGAAGCGCCCAAGGTTCTAAATTCTCAATGGATTCTAAAGGCATACAAAACATCATGGGAGTTGTAGTTCCACAACATCTGGGGATCTATCTATTGGGCAGCCTTGCTTTAATCTGTCATATAGTTCCGTGATAAGCGGAACCGAATAAACATTACGTATCGTGATTTTGTTTAGGCCCCTATAATCTATTCAGGGTCTGAGATCACCCTCTTTCTTCTATACGAAGAAGAAACCTGCTCCTGCTGGAGATGGGGATCTCCTGATTAACCCTTTCTTCATGGACTCCTCAATATACTCCTCCATGATCTTATTTTTGTGTTCGGAGAGTGGATAGACTCGACCCTTAGGTGGTGTAGCGGATGGCACCGGGCTGTCCTGCAAATATATTGTACATAACTGCATTCGTGTGATCTGCTGTGTTATATGTGTTTTAAAAGAAGTGTATTCCTCTGGTTGTTCGGTAGTTTCATTCCCTTAGTTTATTCGAATGAAAATACCGAACAACCAGACCTCCCCTGTGTGAAGTGTGTCCTCAATTACCCGTTGCAACATTGTTGCGAACGGGTAATTGACTAGTAAGTAGCCGTCCTTTGTTCTCGGGGGTGGCCGCCATTCAACAAACGAACACATTTTAAAACTCCCGAACAGCGGTGTTTTGCCGTCGAGTGTCTGGAACTAAAATCGGACACTCGAGTAGGCGCACACCGCTGAGACCTCCACAAGCCCGGTCCGTTCGGTTCCAAACTACCGAACGGCCCCTCATTCGGTAGATAGAAAGTACTGAACGAGGGGATTCAGGCGAACCCTCCCTAGCCTCTATAGCTAGAGGCTTTCATGGGTTTTGTTCCCTTATGCCAGGACTGACCGCAGGGCCCATTCGCATGGAACCTCATTCGGCTGTCTCAGTTAGTGCGGTCTGTCATTTTATTCCCTCCATACATTTGCCGAACCCCTGGTCTGATCTGGGTGATTTTTGGATATGTTGTTCACCCAGATCAGGGCTATCCGGGGATGTAGGATTTAAAGAGGTACCCCTACGTTTAGGGGTACATCCAGAAACGGGGGGAATTACTGTACTGGATAAGGGGATTATGATGCTGGCTGAGGGGAGGAGATGTGTGAGAGGTTACCAGGACAGGATTGGCTACTGTACTAATGATTGTAAATCCCTCCCTTGCATGGGAGCATGCTTTAAAAGGAGACTGTGGATTAAAGCTTTCAGTTCTGCTCCTGAAACTGTGTGTCATCCAGTTATTGGGATTGCTGTTGGGATATTGCTGTATTTTACCTGCTGGAAACCTTGCCTGTGGATTTACTATTTACTTGTTCCTGAGCCTCACTTGGATTATAAGCGGAGATAACCTGGGGAATATTGCATCTCCGCTACAACTGCTCCCCCTTGCCCACAAGCCGGCATACACAGTCTGATCCAACACGGATCGGCTTGGGGATGTCCGGGGAGGCTCACGGATCATTTCTCTAGATCAGTTTGTCTTGACAACCCGTC
Organism: Pelobates cultripes; assembly: GCA_933207985.1. NCBI lineage: Eukaryota > Metazoa > Chordata > Amphibia > Anura > Pelobatidae > Pelobates > Pelobates cultripes. The sequence continues at coordinate 118,521,932 of OW240913.1, read as the reverse complement.
AGCGTTTCCATTCTGTTTACCCGGGCGGTACTGGATATTAAAGTCAAAGGGCTGCAGCGCCAGACTCCAGCGCAGCAGCCTGGCATTGTCCCCAGCCAACCACTAACGGGTTGTGATCCGTGAGCAGGGAAAAAGCTTGACCGTACAAATACGGCTGTAATTTCTTCAGGGCCCACACCACAGCCAGGCATTCCTTCTCGATGGCGGCGTAGCTTACTTCTCGAGGTAACAGCTACCGGCTGATGTAAGCCACGGGATGTTCTCCGCCATCGGCCCCGACTTGGCTCAGTACTGCTCCCAATCCAAACATAGAAGCGTCTGTGTGGACAAGAAAACGTTTAGTTGGATTGGGAGCTGCCAAGACAGGGGCATTGGTCAATGCATCTTTCAACAGCTGGAATGCCTGCTCACACTCCGGGGTCCAGGTCACTTGGCGGGGAAGGTTTTTACGGGTTAAGTCAGTGAGCGGTTTTTTCAGGGCACTGTAATTCGGGACAAATTTCCGGTAGTACCCGGCCGTTCCTAGGAACGCTAATACCTGAGTCTTAGTCCTAGGGGTAGGCCATTGAGCTACAGCCTCTACTTTGGCTGGTTCTGGCTTCTGCTTGCCGCATCCTACCCGATGGCCGAGGTATTGCACTTCAGCCATTCCTATGCTGCATTTGGCTGGTTTCAGCATTAAACCAGCGGCCCTAATCCTGTCTAGGACCGCTCCTATATGGGTCAAGTGTTCCTGCCAGGTATTGCTGAAAATGGCAATATCATCGAGGTATGCGCAGGTATAATCTTGGAACCCATCCAGGAGGCGGTCCACCATCCGCTGAAACGTAGCCGGGGCGTTTTTCATCCCAAACGGCATGACCTTAAATTGGTACAAGCCAAATGGGGTGACAAAGGCCGACTTAGGGATAGCGTCTTGTGCCAAGGGGATTTGCCAATACCCCTTACACAAGTCAATAGTGGTGAGATAGTGCCTCCTCGCCATCCGGTCCAGTAGTTCGTCTATCCTGGGCATGGGATAGGCGTCAGATACCGTCTTCTCATTCAATCTCCGGTAGTCTACACAAAAACGGGTCGTGCCGTCCCGTTTTGGTACTAGCACTACCGGGGACGCCCAGGGGCTGTCAGTGGGCTCAATCACCCCCAGCTGGAGCATCTCATCGATCTCCTTGCTCATGTTCGCCCGTACCGCTTCTGGGATGTGGTACGGGGTCTGACGCATGCGAAGTTGCCCTGGGGTGTATACTCTGTGAGTGGCCAGAGGAGTGTAACCAGGTACATTAGAGAAGATATCCTGCTTCTCCCTCAACAGCTGTTGTACCTCGCTCCGCTCCTGTGGGCTCAACCGGTCCCCCAGGGTGACTTCCCCTAAGTCTCCAGATAACTGACCCTCTCCCAGCAGATCCGGGAGAGGCAGACTGTCAAACTCCTCTGAGTTAGGCGAGCATATGGTGGTCACTTCCTCAGAGCGCTCCTGGTAGGGCTTCATCATGTTCACATGGAGCATGCGTCGCCCCCCAGTACCAATGCACGAGCCTATTATATAAGTGGTGTCACACCATTGTTCTACCACCTTATAAGGGCCCTGCCAGGCGGCCTGCAGCTTATCGTGTCGGACAGGTTTTAAAATTAACACTTTCTGCCCGACCTGAAAGCTACGGTCCCTGTCGCCCCAATCATACCATGTGCATTGGCGTGTCTGAGCCGCCTGCAAATTCTCGCGTACCGTCTGGGTTAAGGCCTCCAGGCGGTCTCAGAATGCCAACACGTATGGTATGATGGGGGTACCGTCCGTTCTCCCTCCCAGTGCTCTCTGATTAAATCTAAAGGCCCTCGTACCCTGCGGCCAAACAATAATTCAAATGGGGAAAACCCAGTGGATTCCTGCGGCACCTCCCTGTAAGCAAAGAGGAGGAGAGGTAGGAATCTCTCCCAGTCCTTGTGGGTCTCTGCGAAGGTTCGGAGCATTTGTTTCAATGTACCGTTGAAACGTTCGCAGAGCCCATTCGTCTGGGGGTGGTAAGGGGAACTAATGACAGGCTTAATGTCACAAAACTTCCAGAGGCGCTGCGTGACTTCGGCGGTGAATTGGGTACCCTGATCGGAGACAATCTCCCTGGGAAGTCCCACCCGGGACAATATCTGCATCAGGGCTTCCGCTACTGTCTCAGCCTGTATATTCGTCAGGGCCACCGCCTCTGGATATCTAGTGGCATAGTCTACTACTGTCAGGATAAACCTTTTACCTGACGGGCTCGCTTTGTTAAGGGGTCCTATTAGGTCCACTGCTACCCTACTAAAGGGTTCCTCGATTATGGGAAGGGGATGCAACTTGGCCTTGCGTCGGTCCCCCCTTTTCCCCACCCTTTGGCATGTATCGCACGTGTTGCAATACCTGCGCACTTCCTGGCTAATTCCAGGCCAAAAGAAACTTTGCGTTAACCTGTGCCGGGTCCTGCTAACCCCTAAATGTCCAGATAGCGGAATGTCATGTGCTATCCGGAGTAACTCTGCCTGGTACCGCTGGGGTACCACTAACTGCCTCATCACGATCGGGTCTGACCCGGCTACCCTCTTATCCGTCTCCCTATATAGCAGCTGTTTGTCCCAGATAAACCTTTCGCCCTCCCCCCCAGGAGTGTCTGCTGTCACCTTGTCCCTATACACCTGCAAGGTGGGGTCAGTCACTATCTCAGCTGCAAATTCGTTAGGAGGGGCCCAGGGAACACAGTCAAGGGAAGGGGAAGGATCTCTTACCTGAACCTCTGGGAGTGTGTTGTAGTCCTGGGTGCGGACCTGTTGTCGAGTAACCACAGGGTGAGCTTCTCCTGTGGTGGGTGTCTGGGGCTCAAAAGCAGATGTGAGCCTCCCCAGATCGTTCCCCAATAAAACCTCTGCCGGTAACTGCGGCATCAACCCCACCTCCACATGTCCTGCCCCCGCTCCCCAATGCAAGTGTACCCTCGCTGTAGGTAGCCGGTATACTGCTCCCCCGGCTACCCTGATGGCCACAGTCTTGCTTAGTTTAGCCTGGTCTGAGACCAGGTGACTCTTTACCAGGGTGATGGTAGCCCCTGAGTGGCGTAGCCCCTGAACCGCTTTACCCTCCAGATATACAGTCTGCCTGTGATGCTGGCGGTTGTCAGCATTGGCCTGGACTGGATCTGCCTCATGCAGCACTTCCCATTGTTCCACAGTTGTAATGGGAACCGCTGAGCCATATGGGGTGGCCACGATATCCTGGTAGTGGTGGGCTGCGGCTGCTCTCGGTGGTGGTGGTGGACCAGGTCGGATCCAAGTGGAACGGTCCCGCAGCTGGGGGCATTCCCTTTTATAATGTCCCCATTTCTGGCAGTGGTGGCAGGGGCCAGATGTGGGCTGGCAGAAATGTGGCTGTGCAGCGGGCGGTGGTGGTGGTGGCCGGGGTCTTGGTGGAGCTGGGGGGTAGCTGGTTCCCCCAAAGGTTTTAAACGGGACTTTTGGAGCTGCAGGTTTTTGCTGCCTGTGTGCATCCAGGTACTCATCTGCCTTCCTGGCTGCTTCGGTGAGGGAGGTAGGGTTTCTGTCTCTTACCCACTCCTGTACCTCGCTGGTTACTCCCTCATAAAATTGCTCCATCAGCACCATTTGTAATACATCCTCCATGGACCGTGCCTTGCTCGCTTGCACCCACCCAAGGGCTGCCCTTTGTAACCTGCATGCCCACTCTGCGTGTGAGTCTTTCTCCACCTTCTTCAAATCCCTGAATCTCCGCCGGTATGCTTCTGGTGTTATAGCATACCTGGCCAGTATAATTTCTTTAACTTTACTATAATTCCTTATTTCTTCATTGGGTACAGTACTATATGCCTCAGCTGCCCTCCCAGTTAACCTTCCTGCCAAAATAGGTACCCAGTCCTCTGTACTGATTCTATGCAGTGCACACAGTCTCTCAAAATCTTGCAGGAAAGCGTCTATATCTTCCTCTGCCTCCACATATGTTTTAAAAGCCTGGTATGGTATTTTAGGCTTACCTTCTTGTGGCATATTTACTGCAGAGCTGCGTTCTGGGGCTGCTGTTTGATTTCTCAGTATAAATTTTATAAATCATAGTTTTTGAAACAATCTCTGCTGGAGGGTGTTCCCCATAGAAAGATAGCCGAAATTGTAGCTGCCTCTGGAACTCCCTCTGTTCCGGTGTTTCTCCCGAATTCCCCTGTTCGGGAACCGAATCGCCGTCCATTCGGTACTCCGCCATAAGTTCAGTAATGAGTACCGCTTTTTGTTCTTATTGCTGGCTTGTATACCCCTTGCCTCCAGGAGGTCTTTTAGCGTGGAGCGTTTTAGTGTGGCAAAATCAATCTCCATCCATACTCCATTTATGCTTGTTCCTCTGTGAGTCTGGATCCCAGCGCTGCCAACCAATGAAGCGGAGATGCAATATTCCCCAGGTTATCTCCGCTTATAATCCAAGTGAGGCTCAGGAACAAGTAAATAGTAAATCCACAGGCAAGGTTTCCAGCAGGTAAAATACA
>OW240913.1:118485464-118517318 GCA_933207985.1 Pelobates cultripes | reverse complement strand
GACTAACAGGAAGTGAACACTCAGTGTGCACTTCCTGTTAGTCCGGCCGGGTACAGGAGACAGCTGCTCCCTGTACCCGCCGGCTATGCAGGGCTCGGCCACGCTACAGGGAGGGAGCTGACAGGTGGGAGCTCCCTCCTGTCAGCCTCTCCTCAGGCTGCGCCCGGGCGGTGCGGTCCGCCCTCATGGACGCACCGCCCGGGCAATGCTGCAGCCGCCTGAGGCTCACTACAGAGCGCTCGGGCGGCTGCAGCATATGGGGGGGGGGGGCTGGCCATGGCACCCCCCACCCGGCTGGCACCCGGGGCGGACCGCCCCCCCCGCCTCCCCCTTAGTACGCCACTGCATGTAACATATCCCCAGATAGCACAGGTCTGAGCGCACATTATTAAGCGAATGGTGCTCAGACCACACGAATACAGTTTAATCGCCATGGAGCCAGAGTCTTTACAGTCAGTTTCATACGAATGGGCTCCATGGGATTCCTATCTGGGGTATAACACATTCAACCAAAACTACCGAACGCCGGGCTGTTCGTGCACTTCCACCGAACAAGAAGGGAGGTCGGTGGCTTCAGCGGTGTTCGCGCAAAACTGTGTTCGATTTTAGTTCCATGAAAATAGGGGCGAACACCGCTGTGCATTCGTATGTTTAAAATGGCCGCGACCTCGTGTTCGGGATACGAATGGCGGCCACCCAGCATTCGTCAATTAAGCTGCGGTTAACCGCAGCTTCAGGGAGGTTAATTGCCGGCACACTCCAGCTCCCAGGTGGTCTATTCATTCGTGCGGTTGTTCGGTAGATTGAATCTACCGAACAACTGGCAGAAAAGCACAAATACAGCTTTTCTCTAGGCAAAATAAAGTCTTTTAAAAGGGGGCCATAGTCCAGAGGCAGCAGGCGAGCAACCAGGCTTCTCCAATGCAATGTGGCGAGATTGGTCTCGTCACAGTTATAAACCCACAAACGTTAAATGTTACCTACACACAAGGTCACACTACATGCAGTATGAGCAGTTGAAATGTACGCTTGGGAACGCATGTACCTAGACAGGGGTCAGGGCCGCCATCAGGGCATGACAACCGTAACGGTTGTTATGGGCCCGGCGGTCCTGGGGGGCCCGGACTGCTCAGGTCGTCCGGGCCCCACATTAAGTGGGTACATACCGGGTCGCAGGGGGCCCTGCGACCCCGGTATGTACCCATAGGGCCAGCCTCTTCTCCTGGGGGGCCCAGCAGCCGGTCACCTCAGGGCCCCCCAGAGGCTGGCCCTGACAGCCGGCCGGCGCGAGGGAGCACTCTCCTCTGCTGCTGCCTCTTCGGCTCCCTCGCGCACCGTACTGAAGCCGGAGCCGGAAGATGACGTCATCTTCCGACTCCGGCATCAGTACGCGGCGCGCGAGGGGGCTGAAGAGGAAGCAGCAGAGGAGAGTGCTCCCTGGGAGGGAGAAATTTAAGGAGAAGGGGGGAAAGAAATTGAGGGAGGGAGGAAATTTAGGGAGGGGGGAGAAGGAAATGGGAGGGGGGGAAGGAAATTTATGGGAGGGGAGGAAGGAAATTGAGGGAGGGAGGGGGGATGAAGGAAATTTATGGGAGGGGGGAGGAAGAAATTGGAGGAGGGGGAGGAAGGAAACTGGAGGGAGGGGGGATAAAGGAAATTTATGGGAGGGGAGGAGGAAAGAAATTGGAGGGAGGGGGGAGGAAGGAAATTTAAGGGAGGGGGGAGAAGGAAATTTAAGGGAGGGGGAGGAAAGAAATTTGAGGGAGGGGGAGGAAAGAAATTGAGGGAGGGGGGAGGAAGGAAATTTAAGGCAGGGGAGGGGGAGGAAAGAAATTTAAGGGAGGGTGGAGAGGAAGGAAATTTGAGGGGAGAGGAAGGAAATTGGAGGGAGGGGGTGAGGAAGGAAATTTGAGGGAGGGAGGGGAAGGAAATTTGAGGGGGAGGAAGGAAATTTGAGGGAGGGAGGGGAAGGAAATTTGGGGGAGTGGGAGGAAGGAAATTTGAGGGGGGAGAAGGAAGTTGGAGAGGGAGGAGAAGAAGGAAATTGGAGAAAGGGGGAGAATAAGGAAACTGGAGGGAGGGAGGGGGAGAAGAAGGAAATTGGAGGGGGGAGAAGGAGAAGGAAATTGACGGGGGGGGAGGGGGAGAGATTGACATCCATCACACACAAATCACCCCTTACACACACTCAATGCATCCCCTACAGACGCACACACTGCATCCCATACATACACAAACTCACCTTGCAGCCCTTACACATACAAACACAGATTCACACAATGCATTCCTTACACACATCAGGACATCCCCCCCACACACACTCCACCCCACACACAATGCACCCCTTACACACACTCAATGCATCCCTTACAGACGCACACACTGCATCCCATACATACACAAACTCATCTTGCAGCCCTTACACATACAAACACAGATTCACACAATGCATTCCTTACACACATCAGGACATCCCACACACACACACTCCACTCCCTGTGAACAAACTCATTGGTGGAACATGAAGGTGGACCCTGGGACCCAGACCTTGAGCTGTGTAAAGGGCCCTCAAAAAAATGGAGCTGCTTCCCGTTGATCCCAGAACATTGATTTTTGTGACCACAGTTACAAACCGCCTCCAGAAAGCCTGTTCTACACCAGACCAGTGGAGCCAGACGGCAGCTAGAGCCCATCATCCTCATCTGGTTGTAAGTAGGCAATCTTGTATATTATTTGTGGCACTAATCTCTAATTTACCTCACATTAAAGGGACACTATAGTCCCCAGAACCACTACAGCTTAATGTAGTGGTTCTGGTGTCTAGCCTGTCCCTGCAGGCCGTTTAATGCAAACACGGCGGCACTGCAGCACTGGTGTTAGTTAACATGGCAGATCATATGGGTGGGGCATTGTGATGTCACATGGGGGGGCGACAAACTTTACTTTTGCCTAGGGCGGCAAAAATCCTTGCACCGGCACTGCAGACACTGCATTCCTGTGGGCGCACTGGGGGGGGGGGGCAGTACTTTGGGCGGACTCGGGTGCGGGCACCGGGGAGCCCAGACCTTGAGCTGTGTCAGGGGCCCCAAAATTTCTGATGGCAGCCCTGACAGGGGTGCCTCAACCTCGCATACTTGCAAAGACTGTCACTGTGCATAATACTTGCAAATGTTAAATGTGACCTGATTGTGTGATTTGACTGAACGCAGAACATGTTGTCGAAAAGTATATTCATTTTATTACCCTACTTTCCTTTGTACTATATTTCTGAAAAACAAAATAAAGAATAAAAAAAATATTTTTCATTAAAGCCCCTTAAGTAACTTGTTGAAGTATTGCACTAAACATAGATCTGTACACTTGTTGCAATTTAAAGGTATATAGCGTTCCACTGTTTTTTTTATTGAAATTTCACTTTTTTGTGTTTTTGGAAGTTTGCACATTCAGTGTGGTAGCAGCTACTAATGGAAAGATATTTGATTAATTAATAAGAGGTTTTAACACACAACACTTTTTTGTACATTTGTATATAATCAATATTTCGGTTACAACTATCTTGATTTATTAAGGAAAGTTTGGTGATGGGACTGAAATGGTGAATGTATGCTGTTGCACAACTGTAAACAATGACATTATCTTGTTTATTTTGAAGTCCTATGAGTGTGCTCTTCACTTTGACTAAGATAATAAAATGTGATCTCAGCCAATCCAATGCCTTCCCATTGGAAAGCATTTGGAGTCTTTTGTGCATGCGTGGCAAAACACTGTGCCAATCAGCATCTCCTCATAGAGATGCATTGAATCAATGCATTTCTATGGGGAGTTTTCTGTGCCTCCAATGTAGGTGCTGCACAGCAATGTACTAGGAAGCATCTCTATTAAACTATATTGGTTCTGGTGACTCTATTGTACCTTTAATAAGACATCTTTCTCTCACCTGTTAATCAACTCTTCAGCATAGACACCTGTGCTAAATAACTGAGTTACAGGGGCAGCAGGCAACGATGCATTTCATCCAACCCCCCTTTACTGCAAAAAAAAAAAAATGCATCTTAACCTGTGTTTCTCTTGTCTTCCCTTTTAAATTTCTTGCTCCATTTTAATGTTTCTAATCCCCTCTTTTGATTGTCTTACCCACTTTAGTGTATCTTATCTCCCGTTTACCCATTTATGTGTCTTACACCCCTCTTGTAGTCTCTTACAACCCCCATGTGTAAATGTTACTTCCCTACATCCCCTCTGTGTGTCTCATTCTCCCCTTCCCCAGCCCCTCTCTCTCCCCCAAGCACCTATGTGCATTCCCCCCATCCTTCTGTGTCTCTTTCTTCACCCGCCCCTCTATGTACCTCATTTCCATGTGTCCCATTCCCCCCTAAGCCCCTCCATGTGTCTCATTTCCCCCTCAGCCCCCCCATGTGCCTCAATTCCCCAACTCAGCCCCTCCATGTGCCTCAATTCTCCAACTCAGCCCCTCCATATGATAATTACTTCCCCTCAGCCCCTCCATGTGCCACATCCCCCCAGCCCATTCATGTGTCCCATTCTCCCTCAGTGCCTCCATGTGTCTCATTCCCCCCTCAGTACCTCCATGTGTCTCATTCCCCACTCAGGCACTCCATATGTCTCATTCCTCTTCAGCCACTCCATGTGTCTCATTCCCCCCTACACCCCTCCATGTGTCTCATTGCCCACTTAGCACCTCCATGTGTCTCATTCCAACCCCAGCCCCTCCATGTATCCTATTCACCCCAGAGCTCCTCCATGTGTCTCGTTTACCCCCAACTGCTCCATACATCTCATTTTCCCTCTGGAGTCCTCCCATGTGCCTTAATTCCTCCAGCCCCTCCAGGTGCCTAATCCCCCTTACTCCTCCATATGCCTCCAGATGCCTCTTCCCACCTGGCCCTCCATGTGCCACATTCCTCCAGCCCCTCAAAGTGTCTCATTCTCCCCAGCCCCTACATGTGTCTCATTTCCCCCCTCCCTCCCCTCCTGTGCCTGATGATCTTTGTAGCATGGTCGAGCTGCAAACTGAGGTGGAGAATCTTCTGTTCCTCTCCCCAGTCTGACAGGAACAAGTTTGGTGCTAACTGAGAGCTCTTCCTATCAGCACAGGTAGATGAGAAACAGGCTCCTATACCCGCAGTCAGGGTCCGGCTTCCCCTTCTGCCGGTCACCCCGTGATTGCACCATGGTGATGGCATACCAGGCAGGCATGCACCTGTGTTATACCCTTTGCCCAGCCTCATCCTCTACATTTACACACTGGCTTATTCACTAGAATTCTAATGGCCCCATACTGCATGGGACAATTAAATCCAGCTGCGCATAGGGGCATTAAGGCTGCAAAATTCAGACTTTGTTCATGCTATTTAACAATGTATGGGTTTTGTAAATTGGCTCTTTACAATCTAAAATGAATGTCTTTGCCAGACTCCTCTACCTTACATAGAAACATAGAATCTGACAGCAGATAAGAAGTATTCTGCACATCTAGTCTGCCTAATCTTCTAAATACTTTCATTAGTCCCTGGCCTTATCTTATATCTGGGATAGCCTTATGCCTATCCCATGCATGATTAAACTCTTTCACTGTATTAACCTCTACCACTTCAGCTGGAAGGCTATTCCATGCATCCACTACCCTCTCAGTAAAGTAATACTTCCTGATATTATTTTTAAACCTTTGTCCCTCTAATTTAAGACTATGTCCTCTTGTTGTGGCAGTTTTTCTTCTTTTAAATATAGTCTCCTCTTTTACTGTGTTGATTCCCTTTAGGTATTTTATTGTTTCTAACATTTCCTATCCCCCCACCTTGTCTTTCCTCTCAAAGCTATACATGTTAAGATTATTTAATCTTTCCTTCTAAGTTTTATTCTGCAATTGCTAAACCAGTTTTGTAGCCTACCCGACTGGGTACCTCTGCCAATCACACTTCCTAGTGCTCACCGAGTACCATAAGCACAGCACAGGACACCATAACCACTGTAGCCCCCTTAGCCACCGCAGCTTGGCTGGGGTCTCGACATCTCTTCCCAGCTCCCAGTTTGAAGACCTCTCCTCCAAGAGAGTATCGCTGTATAGCCAGTAAAAGAGCAAGGGATATAGCAGTATAGCTGTTCCCCTCACAAATGAGTCAAGGCTTAATGCTGGGAGTCATCTGAATTACTGAGGGCCACACATGACCTTTTATGCAAAAGCCCATTTAAGAGGTTTCCAATACAAGAATACAGGAAAATCCCTCCCATAATCCTTTGTGCCTGAGAGATAATTATCTGAGAAGCAAACATATAATTAAATTATCTCTCAGGTACAAAAAACATAACATTTACAGACATCCCAAAAGTACCCCCAAAATCCATAGAAACCCCCGAGTTACATTCTCGGATAGCCCCGATCTAGGTGACCAACATATAAAAAAATCACCCTGATCGGTTCAGGGGTTCAGTCCAGCGTTGTTCGGGAGTTTCAGGGTCACACTTTAGTTCCATGAGCTTGACGCCCAAACACCGCTGCCTGCGTTTGCAGGAACAAGATGGCTACCACCTCATGGTCGTTCATACAAATGGCGGCCACTCAGACGAACAATTAGAACACTGCAGTTAGAATCGTTATGAGGTGATGATAGGGCTTAACAAGCTCCCGGGTGGTCAATAGTTTGTGCGTCTGTTCGGTTCCCGAACAGCATGGAGAAATGGCACGAATACAGTCTTTTATGAACCTTTTCGCATGAGGCAGGAGGTTGGCAAGCAGGCTCCTCCAGGAGCCTATGGCGAGGTTACTTAACCACATAGCCTTTCTCTGAAAATATCTCCTTCTGAACATACGGTCTCTAGTACTACATACAGTACTCAAAGTGAGGTCTCGCCAGTGTTCTGTACAATGGCATGAGCACTAACCTCTTTCTACTGCTAATTCCTCTCCCTATACAACCAAGCATTCTGCTAGCATTTCCAGCTGCTCTATTACATTGTCTTCCTACCTTTAAGTCACCTGAAATAATTACCCCTAAATTCCTTTCCTCAGATGTGGAGTTTAAGACTGTATGAAATATTCTATACTTTTCCCTTGGGTTTTTACATCCAAGATGCATTATCTTGTACTTATCCACATTAAATGTCAGTTGGCACAGCTCTGACCATTTTTCAAGTTTACCTAAATCATTTGCCATTTGGCTTATCCTTCCTGGAACATCAACCCTGTTACATATCTTAGTTTCATCAGCAAAATGATATACCTTACCATCAATGCCTTCTGCAATATCATTAATAAATATATTAAAGAGAATGGGTCCAAGTAGAGATCCCTGAGGTACCCCACTGGTACCCCATTGACTACAACCCTCTGTTGCCTGTCACTCGGCCACTGCCTTACCCATTTAACAATATTGGAATCCAAACTTAAAGTTTGCAGTTTATTAATAAGCCTTCTATGTGCAACAGTGTCAAAGGCCTTACTGAAATCTAGGTAAACAATGCCTACTGCACCATCCTGATCTATTATTTTAGTTACTCAATCAACAAAAAAATCTATAAGATTAGTTTGGAATGACCTCCCTGAAGTAAGCCCATGTTGTCTCTGATTTTGAACAGCTTTCTTTACTAACCCCTCCCCCACTTCCTTTGTGCAACTAAACAGCTCTCTGCCACGTGTAACAAAATGGAGAATCAGAATCACTGTTAAAAAAATTACTGTTTCCCCCTTCAGCCCCTTACCCCTTCTTTGTCCATTAACTACTCACTCCCCCTCACATCATGTAACCAAGATAGAGCTGCAATATGGGTGGGTTTAGACAAGACCTCCTAACTTTTGACCAATTGTTGAATGTATACTTTATGTTAACTGTGACTCTGTACATGACATATTTCTGCTTTAAAAAAGGGTCCCATCCCTTGGAATAAACCACTCCTGGAGATTTCATTGAACAGAACAACTTGTGTCCTGTGTGAATTACTCTAGGGAACGTGCACGCATATACTTATTAATTTGGAAAGAGTAGATAGACAAATTAATCAAACATTTGTATTTGATCCAAAACACTATAATTTAGATCATTAAACATACTGCAAACATTAAGTGAGTTAGAGATTCTAAACTTTCTTCTGGGGCTTATGAAGAATTCTGCCTAAACTCCAGTGGCACTTGGTTAGCTTTGACAGAGTTTCTTTCCCACACTTCCCATACTCAAAAGGGACACTATAGTCACCTAAACAACTTTAGCTTAAACAGTTTTGGTGCATAGATCATGTCTTTAAAGTTTCACTGCTCAATTCCCTGTCATTTAGGAGTTTAAATCACTTTTGATGCTCTTTATGCACCTCTCTTGGCTGTGACTGACACATACTACATGTAAACAAAATCGTTTAATTTTCAATCACATGTAAATTATTTTAAAAGTTTTTATCTCCTGCTCTGTAAATGGAACTTTAATTACATACAGGAGGCCCCTGCAGGATCTAGCAAGGAGATAAGAAATTGGTGTAAACATTAGGCGACTCTTTATAGGAAGTGTTTAGGAAAGCTGTTTAAGTCACATGCAGGGAGGTGTGCCCAGTGCTGCATAAACAAAGTGATTTAACTCTGGAATAACAGAATTGAACAGTGAGACTGCAGAGGTATGATCTATAAACCCAAACTGTTTAATGAAGTCAAAAGGTCTCCCCTAGCAAATGTTTTCCTCTCAGGTGCCCATACATCCAAAATCTAACATTTACAACATTTACAACGTCAAGGTCACAAACCCCCTTTCGAAGGATAGATAACAGTCTATCGTCTACCTTCTTGCACAAACAATACAGGTATTTTAGAAGTTTACAACTAAAAAGTTCAGAAAACATCAAGCTCTAGTTGCTCCCTACTCCAGCCAGAAGATTTCAGAAGGATGAATAGGATTTTTTTTGTTTGTTTTTTAGGGGATTTGGCATTAAAATATTTTGTGTGAGCTTGAATTAAAGCTTAGGAGAAATTGTAGATGGATAGATATAACTAGCCACTTGAAAAAGAAAAGACACATACTGTTTATACCATAAGTTAGCTTATATTATTTCTTACATAGTATTCTGTAGACTGATTGTATTAAACAAATCTCTGATTATTATTATTATATAACGCCAACAAATTCTGTAGCGTTTTACAATGGGTGGCCTAACAAACATGTAATTGTAACCAGACAAGTTTGACACACAGGAACAGAGAGATTGAGGGCCCTGCTCAACCTTGTAACACGACCGAGTCACATGACACCGGGGAGAGAAAATGGCTAATTGAGCCCAATTTGGACATTTCCACTTGGGGGTGTACTCACTTTTGTTGCTAACAGTTTAGACATTAATGGCTGTGTGTTGCGTTATTTTGATGTACACTTGAAAAGATATAGTAAAATATTTACAAAAATGTGAGGGGTGTACTTACTTTTGTGAGATACTATATATAAGATTGTATGCATTGTTTAATATATTGTTTAATACATTTTAAATCAAGCGCACTCGCTCATTCACTAAACAGTGATTGTGATAGTTTTATTTAAAAACCCCTCACCTAGGCAAAAAATAATGGTGGTTTAGTTACAGTATATGATCATATATTGCATAAGCCTGCCACAATATCAATGTACCCCATTCTCTAACAGCCAGATGCCTGCCCTTATGAGCTCTATCCACTTACTTGGATAATTCTCCTGAACATGCTTATGTTATCGGGTTCTGCTGTTGCCAATTTATATAACATACAAAATACATAATCCAGCGCACTCGCTCATTCACTAAACATTGACGATGTGGCAGGCTTATGCAATGTGTGATCATTTACTTTAACTAAACCCCTATTGTTTCCTAGATAAGGTGTTTTTAAATCTGTGAGACTTTAAATCACTGTTTAGTGAATGAGCGAGTGCGCTGGATTATGGATTTTGTATGTTGTGTAGATTGGCCCCAGCAGCACCCTATAATATAAGCATGTTCAGGTGAGAGCAGCCCTTGCATTCATTGGTTTCATTTATTAATGCATTGTAAAAACACTGTTCACAAAATGTTAAATATTAAAATAATAAAAAAAGTAATAATAACATAAAAGTAAAACAAAGGCTTACGCAGTTTCTATTTTCTTTGTTAAAAAAAAACATACAAAATAAGTACTTTATTATATTTTTATTTATATAGCGCCAACAAATTCTGTACTTGTAACCAGACAAGTTTGACACACAGGAACAGATGGATTGAGGGCCCTGCTCAATGAGCTTACATGCTAGAGGGAGTGGGGTAAAGTGACATAAAAGGTAAAGATAGTATTAGACTAATGACAGTTGCAAGAGAGGAATCAGCTGGGAGCCATTATCAGTTTAATTAATACACTTTTGTGAGTTTTTAATGATTAAGTAGGAGCTGATGAGCGCAATGTTTAAGATGGAAGCGGCAGCATTTGGCAGTCGCCTGGACATGAGGGGCGAATGAGAGGTTGTTGTCATGGTTCTGATCAGGTCAGACAGACTTATGCCGGGGTTTACTTCAGGTAGTCTATTTGAATTATTAGGCATGGTTCCAACAAATGACACAATATAAATAATAAAGATAGAGGGGGAAAACAGAATCTAGAAACAATTACAGGTGAGTAAGAAAATAGACATTTAGGTAATATGCCCCAAAACAGGATTACAGGAGATAGGAAAACAATTAGTTAAAACTAAACAGGAATATAAGAGGATAAAATAAAAACAGGTTAACTGCAGATTCAGGGTGGTTGAGGATACTTGCAAAATGATAAGAATGTCAGTAATATACAGGCAGGTTGTGGGGAAATCAATATGAAAACAAAGTCCAGTTTAGAAATAAAGCAGTGTTGCATTGGATGAATCAGGATGGTTGTAAGGGTGAAGCAGGCTGTCAGGATTCAGGAACAGGTTTTTATCAGTATCAGATAATAAACAAATCTCAGTAAGAGCCAGGAGCAGAACACAACTTCTCTCTTAATGTAAAAACCACTAGACTTGTCAGGTGTGGCCTTTTATAGCAGACTTGGAATTTCATGCTATTCAGGTGAGAGTGACTGAGGAGACTAGTGGATAGGGAGGCCACTAGAGGCGAGAAACAGGTATTGCATGAAATAAAACAGAAGAAAATGAAACATGTCCCTGGTTGTCAGGATAGGATCCTGACAGTTGTAGTGAAAGAGAACACCTGGGCAGCGAGCCTGCATGGTGGAGCTGATGGTAGCATCATTAAAAGACATAAATGGGAGTAGCAACACTTGAGGGAGGAAAGACCACAAGTTCTATGTTGGGCAACTTGAGATTAAGGAAGTGGGCAGCCATCCAGTTAGAAATATCAGACGAAGATCCAAAACAATTGTAACCAATTAAAAAAACTAGTACATCATTAAATAATTCTTGTGTCACATATTGCCACTTGTCTCATGTTCTGCATCATTCTTCTGTCAAAATTGACTTGGATTTCCCTTTGCCTCCACCATTCTGGCATAACTATGGATACTGAGTGCTCAAAACCTGTGTCTGATGCATGGCCTCCTGCGTCATTCGTGCGACATCGCACAAACATCATTTGGTATCACTGAAATGAAAAATACCAGTCATTACTGAGTTAGACATATTTAGGCTGCCTTTTTTGTCTTGACATCTGGCCTGTAGTGGTTTCCCTTGTGATAAATCCAAAAATGCTATTATACATATTTGTTTCTGATTTCTGGTTTTGAGTTCAGTTTGTATTATTTCTTGTTTTTGCTGTATTCAGTGTATCTTTTTAAAAAATATTTATTATTCACTTTTATTTGGTTTCCTTAAGGTGTTCACATATAGCATAACAAACTGTTGATTATATCAATAATTCGTAAATACAATTTCACTAAAATAGTCTTGTAATTGATGTTTCTGCAAGTTCAAAGTTAGATAGTATGTATACCCTGTCGCCACTAGAACAAAGTCGAGTTATCACTTCAACAGTTGGGGTTTAAATATAATGAGAACATAGTGTATTTTCATCATCGTGTAATTCGGTGTGTGTGTAGTCAGTACTAGGAAGAATGTCGAGTCCTCGCAGGAAGGTGTTATGGTCATCGTTGTAGATAATTTCAGATCAAATAGTTGTGTTTTCTACCTTAGGGTGAGGCACTGACTGAGAATTCGGGGAGGTGCATTACTCGAGAGTCGACTCCCGTGTCCCTGTTAACTACGGTTGAGTGTTAGTGCAAGCAGTCTGGAGAAGTCTGCCTCTAGTAAGAGTTGGTTTCTGTTGTGGACAAAAATATTAACCCAATAAATGTTAGTAAAATGCCTATTTGCTCAGCATAACCATAATCAACATTATTCAGCATTATACATGATTTACCTAAAATGGCCGCTAGGGTGTTTCCCTTGTCATCAACTAACACCTTCATTAACAAGATGGCGCTGGAATCTGGGGGAGATCTCCATGATGCCAGTGACATCACACCCGGTAGGAAGAGCAATAAATGAACCACTTAACACCTAACCAATTATTGATGTATTATTCTCTGTTATCTCTGAGAATGCATATAATGTAATTCTGCTTTATAAGGGGCATGTCGTCCCCCTGAAATAAACTCTTCCTCAAGTTTTTCATTAACCTGAAACCTGTGTCTGGTGTGAATTACTTCAGGAGCATGCACGCATACTTTAATTTGGCCGGGCGCAGATATGCAAGATGATCAATTACTTGATTGATTCCACAACAATTTGGCGCCCAACGTGGGGCACCGTTTTTCACCAGTTCGGACCCCTGGAAAGTGGGATAACCGGAGCATGGTCACCTCCTAAATACAGTAGCTTGCCTGTATTCTCCTGTTTTGTGTTGGTCTGCCTCCGTGTCCAATTCCGGCTTCCAGAAGGCTACAAGACAGGTAACTTCTTATCCGGTGCCTCTTTAAATGAACCTGTCGATTGTCTATCTGCCTCCTGAGTGTGTTTATGAATGTGAGACTGCTGGTGTGTGATTTGAGTTAGACTATATTATAGCTAGACTGCCTAGCGGGCAGGGAACGCATCTGCCCAGAGAAGGGCTGGGAACCGCCTAGTAAGAGGCAGGGAATATAGTCCGCCCGGTGAAGGGCTGGGAGCCGCCTAGTGACGTTGGACACCTATTGTCCACCCAGAGAAGTGTTGGTAGCCGCCTAGAGAAAGGCTGGCAAATTAGTCCGCCCGGAGGGGGCTGGAAATTTTGTTGTACTGTTCAGAGTGGAACAGGGTTTTATTTACTGTTTAGTTGTTACTATGCTCGTTGTTTTATTGTTCTTTATTATATTATGTTTTTTTGTCAGCTGTAGTTATAGTGTGGGTACCCTGGTTACGAGTGTGTGTGTTGTGTGGCTCATCCTTGATTCCGGATTATGTGCACATCTTTACATCTGTGACTCTTGAAAATGTCTTTTAATTAATCGCTCCACTTTCACCTTTTTCTTTATTCTCTACCTCTTCTGTACTTTTTGCCCAGAGCTGTGTTAGTCTCCCACGCTCGCCCGCTCAGATCCATGACCACCATCTCGGGTGGGCGGATCCTGTGACTAGTCTGCATTTAGGGAAGACGCACGAAGATTGATTCCTCGTGGAAGTCGAGCACTGTAGACATTCCTTCTTTTTCCTCTCTCTCTCACTGTCCCTTTTACGTGGGAAGCCTTGTTTGGTAAAAATGGGACAAGAACATGCCAGACCTTCCAAAGGCTATTTAGCTTGAGACATTCTTAAGGAGAGAGCAGGAGATGAGGCTATGTTAAAAATAAAAAAGATTGCTAAGATTTGTTGCTTTCAAATGTCCCCAAGTGGTAGATTACAACCAGAATTTTGGAGGAAACTGTTGATTGATAAAGAGGGCTTGTTCTTGGATAATGGGTTAATAAAAGCTGTGGAGGCTTGGTATCAGCTAGCAAGAGGACTCAAGCGGGAAGGTTGATTAGAGGAGGAACTAGATTTCGAAGGACAACTCCAATTGGCATAGTCTCCTCAGTACCCACCCCTCTGTACCCCGTCCTAGGGGCAGACAGATCCTATTATTATTCCGCCCCCTCCCACCTCCCTCCATCATTCCTTCTGTTCCCACCCCTCTTCCACCTACCTCCGTCATTCCTTCTGTTCCCGCCCCTCTCCCACCTCCGTTCATCATTCCTTCTGTTCCTGCCCCTCTCCTACCTCCCTCTGGCATTCCTTCTGTTCCTGCCCCTCTCCCACCTTCATTCTTTCTGATCCCGCCCCTCTCCCACCTCCCTCCGTCATTCCCTCTATTACCACTCCCTTCAGACCTTCACCCGTCATTTCCCCTGTTGCATCTCCCTCCACCATATCTTCCCCTGTCCCACCTCCCTGTGTCATTCCCTCTGCTCCTGAACCTTCCTCTTCCCTCCCCATCACTCTTCCTGTCCCAGCCTTAGTCTTCTGTTTCGTCTACAGGCTTCTATCTCCTTCACCGCTGATGGCCAGGTTCAGTTATTAACCCCTCTTTCTCGCAAAGATACTTCTGTTCTCTGCACCCTGCATTTACTACTACACATGACATTGCCCACTGAGGCGGTAAACGTCCCAGATGCCCCCAGGGCCCTGGATAGGGTCCCAACCAAACTTTGGACGTTGGACACCTATGTGTCCCACCTGTGGTTGTCACACTAATGGAGAGAGCAAAACCACCACAGAGACCACAGTACCCATTGAAACCTCATGAACTCTCTGATTGACATATTTTGAAGCACCCGGAATCACAACCTTGACAAGATATTACTGCAGATCCTGTACCATCTGCGCCAGGGAAAATAATTAAAGCAGCACCAAACCATTTGGCCAAACCGCAGTACCCTTTCCAAAGGATCCAAATTGATCATATCCAAATGCCAAAAAGTGGCCGGTATGAATATGCACTAGTCATAGTGGACATGTTTTCATGATGGCCAGAAGCTTTTCCTGTCGCTAATCTCACCGCCAAGACCACAGCAAAGCGCTTACTTACCAAAATCATCTGCAGATATGGAGTTCCTGAAGTAATCGAGAGTGACCAGGGAACATCCTTCACCCCATTACTGACCAAGGAAATCTGAGCAGCACTGGGGGTGACCCTTGCATTCCACACACCCTATCACCCACAGAGTAGTGGTAAGGTAGAACGCATGAATGGCACTCTGAAAGCCAGGATGCCCAAGAAACTAACCTACCCTGGCCAGAAAGTCTTCCCATAGCACTATTTAGTGTAAGGTACACTCTAAGAGGGAGATTTAGCTTGTCCCCACACAAGATTTTATTTGGTACCGCACCCAGGTTAGGCTGTTAGTTTCCTCAGCAACTTCAAATTCAGTCAGATGCAATGGTAGATTATATAACTGCACTATCATGCCTTGACCAAAATCCATGCACAGGTGTTTTCTTCTATTCCAGATCCAGAATCTGATACAGGCACACATAAGCTACTCCCTGGTGATTGGGTTATGGTTAAGAAATTCCTTAGAAAACATACTCTTGAGCCAAGGTTTGATGGTCCATCCCAAGTCTTATTGACCACGTCCACCTCAGGTAAAGTTGGCTGGGAAGAACACTTGGATACAGAGGAAGCAGATTCCGCTAAGCTATGAGCTTCCTGTGCCTTCTTCTGCTGCTAGGCCTATTAAAGGCCCAACAAGTGGCTATTACCAAATATAATCATGTTTACACATTCTGGTATAATTCTTCAAACACACATGTAGCTACTTTTACCTTTGATTACTGTCATATTGTCTCTTGCACTTTTCCGCAGTGACAACACTCAGCAATATACAAAGACATACATAATAAAAAGGACCCATACATTTGTGTGACAGGGGGCCATTGGCAGGGTCAGATTAGCCCAGTGGGCTTTATGCTGACAATTATGAGGGGCCTAAGTACAGAATCTTATCGACCAAAAACACTAAAACAGTCATGCCTCTCAAGCGTTATGTTTCTGGTGGAGATGTTGCCGGAGGAAAACTCAAAGGATGCAGCTATAAAAAAACTCAGATTCTCTTAAAATATGCTAATCTCTCTCTAATTCATGCTTTCATCTTTCAAGTAAATCCATACCTCCTAACAGCAGTGTCCAGTGAAGCAGGAAGTCAATAGGTGGTGTAAAAGTGTGGGCCACTGACGCAGATTATGTAACCAGAACTTCCAAAAGGGCCTAACATGCCCAAAAAGAAGGCGTGTCTGCCCAAAGAATTGGAAGGCTAGCCTGGCATGAATGCATGTCAGGCTGCCTGCCAATTATGCATGCTGACCAACAGCAATCCTGAGCTTGGCATAAATGTGTCTAATAATGTGCAACCTCCATGCTTTCTAAGGACTGTCCCCTAGCACTCACATGTATATTTGTCTCCTTACCTTCTTACTAGCAGGCAGAAGCCCCTGGTATACAGTCTGAGATAGAGAAAAGGTGGATGTAGTGAGTGTAGAAGAAAGGGAACATGCCATTGTTAGAGAGACCAAAGTCAGCTTTACCTTAACTAATTTAATTTCAGCTAGTTTCACACAAGTTTTGTTTCGATGTATCCCTCTTAAAGTTTCCATACTTAAGCAAGAGTATGTGAAGAGTAGTTAGGGTTGCCACCTTTCTTGGAAAAAAATACAGGCCTTAATAATTTGCATAACAAATTATGTATGTGTGACATCACATATGTAAATCACAAGAAGTGACAGAGAAAATTCAGTGAAATCACCAAAAAACTTCTTAGTTTGATACCGCTGTATAGATGGATTGCTCCCAGTGTCTCCCTGTCACCCAGTGTCCCATAGTGTCTGTGTTCCCATGTCTCCCAGTGTCCCCATGTCACTAGGGGACACTGAGACACTTGGGGACACTGGGAGACTTGGGGACACTGAGACTATGTATCACAGTGTCTCAGACATGGGGACACTGAGACTTTAGGGTATACTGGGACACTAGGGAAACTGAGACACTAGGGACACTGGGAGACATGGGCAATGAGACACTAGGGACACTGGTATACATTGGCACACAGACACTAGGGACACTGGGAGACATGGGAACACTGAGACACTAGGGACACTGGGAGACATGGGGACACTGATACACCAGGGACACTGGCCTGGAGACATGAGGACACTGAGACACTTGGGGACATTGTGTCCCTAGTGTCCCCATGTCTCCCAGTGTCTCAGTGTCCCCTTGTATGTGTCCCCTAGTGTGTCTGTGTCCTAATGTCCCCTAGTGTGTCAGTGTTCCCGGTCTCAGTGTCCCCTAGTGTTTCAGTGTCCCCATGTGTGTGTGTGTGTCCATGTTTCAGTGTCCCCATGTGTGTCTGTGTCCCCATGTCTCCAAGTGTCCCCCAGTATCTCAGCGTCCCCAGAGGTCTCCATGTCTCATAGTGTCCCCCAGTGTCTCATTGACCCCATGTCTCCCTGCTGCCTTTTCCCCCATCCCTCATTTCCCTGAGCTGTAGGCTGTCTCTGCAGGCTGTGAGCTGCTGTCTGGACTCTCTGTGCTATGTAGCTGCTCCACTGCGGATCAGTGAGTAGAGCGATGCAGGTATATGTTGTAACTTCCTATCTCTGCCTCTCTCCACACAGTGACCCCTACAGGCCGGTAATGGTATATATGTTTGTTTATATTGAGAAAAATACCGGCATTTGTATTGCCGGTATTACTCCAATATCGGCACCGGCCAGGCAGCCTCAAATAAATACCGGCCAGGTGAACGAAAGAGTAGTGTGTAAAAAAATAAATATATATATATATATATGTATTTTTTTTTTTTTTTTAAATCAATGGGCCTATTCCATGGGCCTGGGCCTGAAGCTGCAGCTCCATCAGCCCCTATGTTAATCTGGCCCTGGCCATTGGGGAAATCACTGTAGTACCTGGAGAGCAGCGGGATCGAACACAGGCCGACCGTGGGGCTACAGACCACAAAGTGCCTTGGATAGGGTGGACAGACATAGGAAACCCTTGTTACACAGAATGACTTTATGTAAGCCCACAGTGTCAACCCCAATGAAACTCACTTTGAACATAGAACACCCCAGCCCGGGAGACACTGGAGAATATGTAGTGGGAATGTATTGGAGAGGGGGTGGCTCATATAACAAGTTGGGGACTTTCTATTTACAAGACATGCACACATCTCCTGACTGGGTAGACTCTACACACATGACCATTAACCCTCTCAAACCACAGCTACCATGACTCTTAAAGACATGGTAGCTATTGCCAAACCTACATTCAAAGACACTATGGCGGTAGAGACAGTTTTTTCAGATTCTAATCTAGGGCTTGAATGGATGAGATATAATGCGAATTCTCATAATAAAACTAACTGCTATGTTTGTGGCGGGGCCAGACCCCATCTGGGTATAGTGCCTCTTAATCTACCTCCCGATGTTGAAACGTGTTTTCTAAGTCTTTATCTACAGTCAACAACAAACTCATCAGTATGTGAATCATGGAAAAAGGTATACCCAATAACACAAAGGGATATCAAGCCACCTGATGGAATCACCATGTACCCAGGTAATTACACTTGCTACACCACACACGGAGCCATGGGTAAATTTGTGGGTAAATTCCCTTCTGGATACTGTGCTACCTATCGAAACCCTCCCAATACCCTGTTTGTAAATCAAGTCAAATCCTTGGGAGAGATCTATTGACTATGTGGTGACATGCAACTCAGATCTAAAATGACTGGCCTGTGGTGGGGGGAATGCGCTCTAGCTAAGGTTATCATGCCCATACATATAATATCAGACAACCACCAAGGCCCTCTTGATTCGCCACACACATACTTTAGAGTAAAGAGAGAAACCCCTATTCGGGGCAGTTTCGAACCATACGTATATATTGATGCTATAGGAGTGCCAAGGGAGGTACCAAACAAATTTAAGGCCAGAGATGAGGTTGCGGCAGGATTCGAATCCTTGATCCCACTCATCACCACCAACAAGAATGTTAATTGGATCAATTATATTTACTATTACCAACAACGTTTTGTCAATTATACCAGAGACGCTCTCCAGGGCTTGGCAGAACAATTACAGAATAGAATGGCCTTAGACATGATCCTAGCATAAAAAGGGTGTGTGTGTAAAATACTCCCCGACACCATGACATGCTGTACCTTCATCCCAGATGGTAAAGTGACTATGGCCATAGAGAAATTAGAAAGTCTCTCTGATGAGTTAAAAAGAAACTCAGGGGTCTCCAATTCATGGGACAGATGGTTCGAATGGATGAGTGGATGGCAGAGAGTTCTCTTCCAAGTAGGAATGGCAGTTCTAACGGTAATAATTCTCTTCCTTTTCCTGGTCTGCTGCGTGATGCCCTGTGTGCAGAAATACTTACAGAAGACTGTAGATCAGACCATTGACCGCACCACGCCTACATTCCTACATCAAGATATCAATGATATAGCATGTGACACACCACACACCTCTTCAGTCCCATCAACTCAAGCATACAACTACTTCTCTATAGGGACAGCATAGGGATAGTGTCTGTCTCCACGGGCAGGAGTCTGTCGCGGGAGATGTAGTGGATTAGCTGCTATGGGCCACCCGCGTAGTGAAGCATTCGAGGCCTGTTCAGACAGATGAGCTGCAGCCTATTAGGGTCAATGTTAGGGTTAGTTTGTAGCTGTCTACTTCGTAAATAGTCATTTTAAGGGGGGACTGTTGTGGACAAAAATATTAACCCAATTAATGTTAGTAAAATGCCTATTTACTCAGCTAACATGGCCGCTGGGGTGTTTAACAAGATGGTGCTGGAATCTGGGGGAGATCTCCATGATGCCAGTGATATCTAACCCGGTAGGAAGAGCAATAAATGAACCATTTAACACCTAACCAATTATTGATGTGTTATTCTCTGTTATCTCTGACAATGCATATGATGTAATTCTGCTTTATAAGGGGCATGCCGTCCCCTTGAAATAAACTCTTCCTCAAGTTTTTCATTAACCTGAAACCTGTGTCTGGTGTGAATTACTTCAGGAGCGTGCACGTATACTTTAATTTGGCCGGGGGCAGATATGCAAAATTATCAATTACTTGATTGATTCCACAACAGTTTCTGTCTGTATAAATGTGTTCCATGGCACCCATATGCTCGTGAATTTAGTGTAAGTTTTGTCCTTAGCATACGTGATTTCCTCCATGTATTTTAAGTCCTCTACCCTTTGGATCCATTCCCTAATGGTTGGGGGTTCTATCCATTTCCTCTGGACTGGAATCAGTTGGTTTGCTGCTATAAGTAAGTGTGTAGCTAGGGTTGATCCCTGTCTTCTCTGTTGGACAGGAAGTAGGAGAAATAGGAGGTATTCCGGGGAAAATGGAAACTGTGTTGCTGTAATTGTCTGTACCAGTGTGTGGATTTGTTTCCAATATTTCATGATATTAGGGCATTGCCACCAGATGTGTGTGGAGTGCGCGTCCGGTTGTTGGCATCTCCAGCAAGCATCAGTGGATTCCTTGTGTATTTTGTTTATTTTTACTGGGGTGTAGTCCCAGAGAGTGAGCCTTTTGTAATTACTTTCTTGTGTAGTGAGATTTGTAGATGTCTTGTGTACTCTAAGGAATATCTTCTGCCACTGGTCATGTGTGATGTCTACATTCAATTCTTCTGCTCATTTCCCGGTGAACCCTGGGAGCTCAGGTGAGTGTGCCTTTTGTAGCATCTTGTACATAGTGTAGAGTATCTTTTGCTTTAAGCTATGTGAAATGCACAGCTACTCAAAGGCTGTAAGGTCCCTATCCCCACCTGACAGGAGCTTCAAACTCCTGATAAAGTGAACTATTTGTGTATAGTAGAGGTGTTGTGTGCCTCTAGGGGAGTTTGTCAAGAGGAGAGTGCTCAGTGGTGTTATGTTTTGCTCTCGCATGGAGTCTGGGGCATGTCTTGGCACAGCTGATATGGCTTACCGGAGGTACCTGTGTGCAGTAGGGGGTTGCGAGTGAGTGGGTAGAGTGGGGAGGGGTAAGAGGATAGATCTTTTGTCTGCGTAATATTTGTCCATACCTTCAGTGTGGCTGTAATGTTTGGGATGTGTTTATGTTGTAGGAACAGTTGGCCTGACTTGTGCCATGGGATCGTCAGGATGGGGACTTCAAAGAAGGATGCCTCTATGTGCACATAGGTGATGGGAAGTGCTTGCGTTAGTCCATTCATGGATTCGGGCTAGATGAACTGCTCTATGATACGTGTCTATGTCAGGGAGTCCAACACCACCCCTGTCTCTGGATTTGGTGAGGAGAGAGTGTGCCAGGCAGGGATGTGAGCCTGACCATAAAAAGGAAGTGACCATCGCCCTAACTGTGTCAAATTATTTCTTGGGAAGTACTATGGGAATCGTCTGCAGGGCGTATAAAATGCATGGCAGCACATTTATTTTTAGAATGTTAAGTCTACAAAACCAGCCATAACATGGTTTATGCCATGTTTTCATATCCTTAAATATGGCCTCTAGTAGTGGGGTAGTTCAGATCATATAAGTGATTAGTCTGATGCGGTAGGTGTATACCTAAGTATTTAATAGAAGTGGCGGCCCAGGCGATGTTAAATTTCTGTTGCAGTTGTGTGTTTGTGTCTGGTGTCGTGTGCAAGGGAAGTAACTCACATTTTGTGAGATTGGCCCGAAAGTTGGACAAACTTCCACATGTGTGGGAGAGTGGGTGGGATATCGAGAAAATTAGATCGTCCGCAAACGCAGATATTTTGTATTCCTCCTCTTTAATTTTAAATCCATGAATCAGCTGATTGTCTCTAGGAATGGTTCCAGGACCAGAATACGAAGCATATGAATGCTGTAAACAGCTGAATAGGAAAAACCATACAAATAGGTTTACACTCCTAGCAGTCAAACTGGAACAGCATACAATAAATCCCCCAAAGAACGAGACAAGGCTCCGTTTTGCGGGTCAAGCATGTACAGACAGAGCTGTGGGTTTATTTTTCTTATATACACATTAGTACCACCCACAGGGTTTTGGAAAACAACCAATAAACACATACAATACACTCAGACACTCCCACACAAAATCCTCCCCTCTACCTCAGATACAATTACCTTACACAATGGGTAATGCAATCATCACAGGCAGAGAAATACAGTTTTTCCACATTAT
This sequence comes from Pelobates cultripes, assembly GCA_933207985.1. Classification (NCBI taxonomy): domain Eukaryota; kingdom Metazoa; phylum Chordata; class Amphibia; order Anura; family Pelobatidae; genus Pelobates; species Pelobates cultripes. The sequence goes on along the minus strand of OW240913.1, from coordinate 118,495,227 downwards.
TCATAACTTTAAAAGTATGCATCACATTCACATAAAACTTACATTTTCAGAATCAGCATACTCCAAATAGAGACCTACGTCAGAATCATACAAATTGGTCCAGTGGTGCAAAAGATAGATTGCAGTACTTTGTAACCAAATGAAGCATGGCTTTTCTGCCCAAAACCAGTTCCACAGAGTCTTCTATCCTGGAGATAATTAGGAAGTAATCCAATTATCTCCAAGGACAGAGGCAAAACTCCATTGAACACATGGCAGCAAAAGACAATAAAATACATAAAAGTATATAACTGTGCAGCCATTGCACAAAACAGGTACATTCAACATATCCCCAGATAGATCAGATCTGAGCGCACATTATTACTGAATGGCGCTCAGATCACACACATACAGTTCAATTGCCATGGAGCCAAAGTCTTTCCCATAGTCTTTCATTATACGAATGGGCTCCATGGCATAGCTATCTGGGCTATCACCGCTCAAACAGGGCAAGCACCGAATGACCCGGCTTTCGTGTCTTCGCAGGGTAAAATGTTTCAACATGGGGCCATAGTCTAAAGGCAGCAGGCGGGCAACCAGGCTCCTCCAATGCACAGTGGCGAGATTGGTCTCGTCACACTTACCTTTGTAGGAGGGTGGCTGGGACTGATGGGAGTCGGTGTGGGCTCTCCTGTCCTCGCGGCCTGTCTCTTTCCCCTTCCGTAACTTCCTCCCAGCAGTACTTGTGGCTGAAATTTTTTAAAGGGTCACGGTCGCGCTATTGCACGGCTGTAGTGCTGACCAGGCCCCTGAAGATATAGGGGCCTATCAGCGTGCGGGCCCCAATGCTGCAGCACCAGCGGCAGTTCCGCTGCTACATGTGGGGCCCGGGCGGTGAGGCCCCCTAGGGCCACCTGAGACGTGACAACCATCATGGTTGTCAACTACTGATAGCGGCCCTGCAGCACACACTGGACTGAACACATTCAGAAAAAAACCTCTAAATGGATTTTCTATCTACAAACACTGTTTTTTTTATACAGCCTCGAAATTATGATTTTCTTCACAGATCAAGTGAGAAATGAGCAATAGTGAGAAAAAAAAGAAGTAAATAGATATGTATATGTATATATTTAATACATATATACAATATATAAATACAGATTTATATTTTGTTTTTTACCGATCCTCCTTTTTTTCCCTCTGTAACGGATCACCTGGCACCCCGACTGGGTACCTCCGTTGAAGGATGCTCCTAGCGCTTCCTGAGAACTCCAAGCACTGCACCAGACACAACAACCACCGAACCAGAGAAGCATATGAATGCTCTCAAGCATATGAACGCTGTAAGCAGCTGAACAGGAAGAGCATACAATCAGCTTACACTCCGAGCAATCAGCATACAATCCAATTCCCCCAATAACGAGACAACACTTCGTTTTGAGGTCAAGCAGAACTGACTATACTGGCACATACAGCCTCTTTTATTCACAATCCACAAACATAGTACAGCCCGCAGGGTTCTGAAATACAACCAATCAATCCGGACATAACACACAGACACTCAAAATCCTCCCCTGATATGATTACTGAACACAATGGTTAATATAATTATCACAGGCAGATAAATACAGTATTATAAAACATATCACAGGGACCCCAAAACATGCAATAACCCCATTCAAATATGTATAAATAAGTATATCCTTAGAACCGGGGGATCTGGGTGAACCACATATCCAAAATTCACCCAGATCCATTCAGTAGTTTGGAAGATATAGTTTAATGCAGATTCTGCAGAACATATACAAGCTATAGGAAAAATAATTAATGTATAATGTATCCCCTGTTGTATAGTTTAAAACTACTGCTCGATGTCTTTGTGCACCAAATACCGGCGAGATGGCACCGTGTAGAAAAGTCCAAACAGTGTCTGTGAGTTAAAATGGCTGCCATCCATTGTTCTCACCATGTGCTTCATCCATTGTTCTCACCATGTGCCTCTGATACATGAAATGGTGGCCACCCAGTAACTCCACAGTATGTCCCCAGATGGTTCTTAAAGGGCCAGCAGCAGCACAACACAAATCCATTATGCCCAAACCATGTCTTTAAAGGGCAATACATCCCAGGGGCCATAGTCACATGGCAGGAGGCTGGCAATCAGTCTTCTCCAATGCCCAGTGGCGAGGTCAGTTTCGCCACAGTAAGAAAGGTAAGAAAAATAAGTGTATGTGTATGTCAGTATGTATGTGTAGGTGTGCATGTATGTATGTGTATGTATGTCAGTACTGAGTGTATCTGTCAGTATGTATGTATATGTATGTATGTCAGTATGTGTATGCAGAGGTGTGCGCACGGGGTGTGCCGGGTGTGCCTGGGCACACCTTAATCCCCACGGCACGCGCTATGTGCCTCCCTCAAAGATCTCCTTCACCGGCCCACAGCAGCATGGAGGCAGGCAGGAGGGGACCCGGGGCGCTCTAGCCAGCAGCTCCACCGGGTTCCTCTTGCGAGATCTGAACATGGACCACCAGGGATGGAAGCAGCACGGTCCTCCCTCCCTATAAAAAGGTAAGAAGGGAGGGATATTTACTAAACGCTCCCCCCACCTCCACCCCACACAAACAGCACGCACAAATACACAGCACACACACATACATCACCCTTACACATACACATACAGTTTAATGCAGATCAACTGAGGAAGATCCGAACGGGTCAAAACGTTGATCAAGCAACCTGGAAATCTTCTATGGATTAAAGACTGTTAGTATTTTCAAAAAGAACGAAGAGTGCATCTTTTTTCAATATAATTATATATATATATATATATATATATACACACACACACACACACAATCTGTCTCTCATTTTCATCACTTTATTACTATGATTCATACCCTAGGGCAGGGCTAATGTATATCATGAATTCTTTATTTGTTGTTTGAACTAGCAACAGTGTTATATATACTAGGTAGTTTTGCATTTCAGACTATAATTTCTTTAGGTCAAGAGTTTTGCACTATCCTTATGCCTACTTAGTTTCTATATTCATTTAAATGATGACTCATTTATATGCATTTTAACAGCAGATCGTTATCAGTGCTTTGCCCATTTCATAAATTCCTATTCAGTTAACTTCTTTGCTTTACATTTATTGCCTATTTATCCTTTTGCACCACCCAAACAATCAGGCAGGTATGACAATGGCCACTGCTGTATTATAATTTTAATAAGCAAGCAAGTAAACTGAAAGGTTAACAATCAACATGCATTTAGTGCCCCCATCTTACAAAAGTTCTAAGCAGTCTGTTCTACACAATTATCCAGTTGCCAATGGTGAAGTGTGACATCCCAAAGCCTAGTTAACAAAGTGATTCCAGTTTATCCAGCTATAGGGAGCAGAATCAGGGCCGTCTTTAAGGAGGGGCAAACGGGGCAGCTGCCCTGGGCCCAGTTACTCATGGGGGGCCCAAAGCAGCTGCCCCGTGGGCCCCGTCGCCTGCAATAAAAATTTATTTTTTAAAAATATTTCCCTACCTAATGGGCCTGCGGTGCTAGTATTGCGGCTGCACCGGGGCCCGCGCACTAAGGGGCCCCCCTGGGTGGCCCATACCTTTACCTGTGGCCCTTTAACAGTGCGACCGGGTCCTTGCTTAACGGCTGCATGGGAGGAAGTGACATCCGCGAATCACTTCCTCCCACCTCAAAGACATCGGGCCGCGCGGGAGGCTGCTAGCCATGATCCAGTGAGGAGGGGGAGCAAGAAGAGCCAGACCCCCAACTCCCAACTACCCCAGCCAGCACACTGGACCCCAGGGAAGGAAGCCTCTTTCAAAGGTAGGAAACTGAAGAGTGTCTGTCTGTGTGTCAGTTTGTATGTATGTGTGTGTGTCAGTATGTATGTCTTTGTGTGTGTCAGTATGTATGTGTCAGTCAGTATATGTCTGTGTGTCAGTTTGTATGTCTATGTGTTTGTCAGTATGTATGTCTGTGTGTGTGTCAGTATGTATGTCTGTGTGTATGTCAGTATGTCTGTGTGTGTCAGTTTGTGTGTCTGTATGTATGTCGGTGTGCCAGTCAGTATGTCTGTGTATGTGTCAGTATGTCTGTCACAGTGTCTGTGTGTGTGTGTCAGTGTGTATCTGTATGTTGTCAGTATGTATGTATCTGTGTGTGTGTGCCAGTGTGTATACCTGTGCATGTATCTGTATGTAGCCAATGTGTGTATCTGCATGTGTGTCAGTGTTTGTATCTGCATTTGTTAGGTTATGTATCTGTGTGTCTGTATGTTGTCATTGTGTGTGTCTGTGTATCTGTATGTTGTCAGTGTATCTGCGTGTGTGTGCGTTTGTGCATCTGTGTGTCTGCATGTGTGCCAGGTTGTGTGTCTGTATGTGTGTGTGTCAGTGTGTGTAAATGTGTCTGTATAGCTGCATCTGTATGATTGTGTATATCTGTGTATCTGCAAGTGTTTCTGTGTGTGTATGTGTATCACAGTGTGTGTGTGTGTTTGTGACAGTGCATGTGTATTTGTGCATACATCTCAGCATTCAACACTACACGCAAATACACACCTGCATTCAAACTTCAACACTACATATAAACACACCTCTTTTTTTAAACAACAAAATTATATATAAACACACCAGTGTATTCATAAACCGACACTACACATAAATGCATACTTGCATTTAAATGCCATCTCCACATACAAACACACCCCTACATTCACACAAACATACTCCATACAAAAACATGCTTACACTCAAACACACAAAATACTGATCAGTGCTAAATATAACCCTGCATGCATAGGAAAATGGTAGCGCCCCAGCTGTCAAAGCATTGTTGGAGTTGCATGACAGATGGGGATCTGCCTTTTGCCCCCTCTTGCCCAAAATAATTCATGCACCAGAGCCCTCTCTACTTTACGTCCGCCTCTGCGTTGGGGTGGGGGGCATGATTGCATGCCAGGGAGGGGACGACCAGGTTCAGGGGGCCCAAGCAAATGTTTGCCCAGGGTCCAATCCATATTAAAGACGGCCCTGAGCAGAATAGGTGTCTCTGACTGTGAACGAGTACAGAAGCAAGCTTTTCTTTTTCTACCTTTTATCTTCACTCTCAGAGCTGTGATTATTCTGTGTCCGGGTTAGTGTGAACTTAAAAATTGTAATTTCCCAAGAACACTTTTAAAGGGACATACTATGTTCTGGTGGAATGTCTTGTGAAAGTAGTATACAAACTGTAGAATACGTCTGTGGGGTCCAAGTTATTCTTATTATCTGCCTAGTTGTTTATTTCCTGATCAGGATAAGAATTCCCCAGGACAGGTATACTGACCTGTGTTTAAATTAAAGACAAGTTCTGTAAATAAATTCCACTAGTGGTCCTAAGTGTTTTACACTGATTAAGTATGTTCTTGTCTTGACTTAAAGTAAGCAGCTGCGTTTAACCCCTTAAGGACACATGGCATGTGTGACATGTCACAATTGCCTTTTATTCTAGAAGTTTGGTCCTTAAGGGGTTAAGTATTAAGCCCTAACCATACTGAAACATCATAAGAGCAAAGAGGCAGTTAAAATATAAAGAAGCTTCTTAAGAAAGCTATTATGCCTTCTGAAGGCTTCCTGGACCCACAGATTTGGAAAGAATTTATGGCCAAATGTAAAGGATGGTTAATGGATAACAATTTAGTTTAAGTTACCTAGAAATGGCTTGATACTGCAGTAGATTTGACTAAATGTGGTTGTAGAGAAACAACAAGGAATGGGGTACCCTACTACCAATGTTTTGGCACCTTAGGATCCAGCTCTAAAGCTATAGCTCCTAGTACCTCATACAACTCACCACCTTACCCTGGTAAGGATGAGAGTGACCCTAAGTTGTCTCTCAAACAGACCCCTTAAGTCCCGGTCTCCACTACTAATTTAGTTACTCAAAAATCTTACTGGATTTGCCCCAGATGTGAATGGACTAGCACTTGATGGGAAGAAAAATGTAGAAGTTGTGGGTTCCCTAAGCCACCAGTTCACCACCTTACTCATGCCTCACAGAGTGAAGTACCACAAAATCCACTTTCCCCGATAGTTCTCCGTAGTGGAACCACGTTGAGTCCCCCTGACGCCTCTGGTCTCCCACAGCCTGACCAATCTTGTATCATTACCATAGAACAAGATACAGGCGCTGGTGCTGCTTCAACTATGACCCCCAGAAGACAGGTAGCACTCCGCCCTGTTGTGCACACATGGGAAGAGTATAAGCCATGGACCCCTAGTGAGCAGTTAGCTATAATCCAGCAACTGCCTGATGTGGAAAAGGCTCCCCTGGGACTTGTACAATCTTTTGAGACAATACAGGCCACTTATCAGTGCACCTGGGAGATTTGAAGCAAATTGTTGCTTTAAAGGCTGGCCCTATAATGGCAAAAATCATAGTCCAAAACACTGACACCCATGAAGCATACCTTAAAGCGGGTGAAGGTTATAATACCGAGTCATGGTTCAGGCTAAGTCCGCCTCGGATAAAGCATATGTTACAGGACTGGGCTAAGGTAAAAGTTGCAGAATTGGCCCACAAGCTCACTGATATAATACAGGGCAAAGAGGAACCAGTGGAAACATTCTTTGCCCGCCTTCAAATAGCTTGGGAATCGCTAGGATACTCAGAAGCAGACCCCCGGTCTATCAGACATTTGGTTAATTGTTTTATGAATGGTATACACCTCTCCTTGTGCACTGCATTACAGGCAGCGTACCCTGAGTGGAGAGGGCTTAATCTGATTTAGTTAAAGTAGCCATGGGGGTAGAGGCTAATTCTAATACACGCAAAAAAGAAACCAAAAGCCCTTATGGCTGTGACTGCCCCCAGATAGGCCAATAGCCGCCAGCAAGTAGAATGCTAGAACTGTGGCAGAAAAGGATATAACAAGCGAAACTGTAAATGTCCTTCTTGCTTCAAACCTGACTGTCACACTGTCACAATGCGCCCCTGCTTATGCCTTCTTCACAAGATACTGCTGCTTCCCCATAGGAAATTGACAACCCAGTGTCCCTGCATGCTTTATCTATTCCCGACATAGCTGGACCCTCTCCCACTGTTAATGTTACATTACCAGGTGATAGAATAGTCCCTTTTCTGTTAGACACTGGGTCAGTCTGTTCTGTTGTGCAGGAGAAATTTATCTTTCCCTATGAGAAATCTGATGATGTGTTATCATGTGTGGGTGTAGATGGGACCCCTCCAGAAATCCCTCGAACCCACCAGATGAAGCTTAAGCTCCATGATTCTACTTCTCTTGTTACCAGATTGCTAGTCAGTCCTAATGCTCCTGTTAATTTGCTAGGCAGTGATGTTTTGTCTGCTATTAATGCAAAAATTAATTTCAGTCCATCTGGAAAGGTATCCTTGTTCCTGCCCCAAGAGGACAACTGCCTAATACCCCTCGCCATTTTTCTAGCGACTCTCACTTTGCCCAGCCCTGACTTGGCCTCAGTCCCTGACTCCCTAAGGGCGAGATGGAAGATAGATACAGACAGACTCTCTATGCCCCTGGTCAAGCAGGTGTAATTGTTGCCACCACCTCCACTTGTAATACACTCCTGTGCACTGTTAAAAAGGAACAGGAAAAAGGCAAGCCTGTGGTTTATCGTATGGTACATGACTTAAGGGCGATTAATGCTGTAACTGAATTGATTGCTCCAAATGTTCCCAACCCTAATACATTTCTGTCACAAATTCCACCTTTGTCTAAGGTGTTTACTGTCATTGACCTGGCAAATGCATTCTTTTCTGTATCTTTGCACCCAGATATCCAATACATTTTTGTATTCACACACAATCATAAACAATACACATGGACGGTGCTGCCTCAAGGTGCTCAGAATTCACCTACCATGTATAGCATGGCAATGGCACCAATTCTAGAAGCTTGGCCAAGGGCAGACGATGTTGTGTTGTTGCAAGATGTTGATGATTTGCTTTTATGTTGCCCAGATCAAGAATCATAGCAGCACTGTCTTATCAAATTTTTTTGGCACAAGCAGGGTGCAAAACTACCAAGGCCAAACTGCAGGCACGTGCTCCCACTGTTATCTTTCTGGTACAATGTATTTCTCATGGTACAAAGCATCTCACCACAGACAGGAAACATGCAGTTCAAAAGATTAACCCTCCACGTAGCCTAGCCCAGCTACGTACATTCCTGGGTCTAGTATCCTATTGTCGGCCATGGCTTCGCTCTGCAGCAATCTACATGCAGCCCTTGCATGATTTCCTCACTCTTGACCCCTTTCATTTAACCCCTGAAGCAGAGGAAGGATTTTGCATTCTTAAATTGCTTGTCACCACAGCCCCGGCTCTGGGTCTCCCAGATTACAGGAAACCCTTCTCCCTATTTTGCACCGAGCAGGCTGGTTACGCAACGGCTGTCCTTACACAGGACCATGGTGGCAAACAAAGGCCTATTGCATACTACTCCACCAGGTTAGATCCTGTTGCCAGAGGTGCCCCTTCTTGTGTTAGAGCAGTAGCTGCCATTATGGCTCTACTGGACAAGGCCATAGATATTGTCCTAGACAATCATGTCACCGTCTACACTCCACATGACATTAACAGCATTTTGTCAGAAGTTCAGCCCAAACATATACATACTGTGAGGCATCTTAGGATGCAGTGTGCCCTACTTATGCCTTCCAACATCACCTTGAAGAGATGTATGGTGCAAAATCCATCTACATTGCTTCCCATGGATTTTAAAGAGGGGACTAGTGAGAGTAGTGGTACTGATCTTTTTGTAAATTCTCTGTCACCAGATGAAGATCAGGTACCCCATGACTGTGCAGCATTAATGTCACAGGAGACAGCAGATTTTTCGCATGTAATTGATTCTCCATTGTCTAATCCAGACTTTGAGTTTTTTGTAGATGGTTCCAGATATGCTGAGGAGAAGGGCCATTTCCACACTGGATATGCTGTAGTCTCTGCACGTGAGGTAATAAAAGCTGAACCACTCGCCCCTCACTGCTCTGCACAGGAGGCTGAGCTGAAGGCACTCACTGAAGCGAAAAAACTGGCTTCTGGTAAGACAGCTAATATTTACACAGACACAGACGTTATGCCTTCGGTATAGCCCATGATTTTGGGCCTATATGGCAGGCTCGTGATTTTCTCCGCTCAGCAGGAACTCAATCAAGAACTCTGAAGCCGTGAGTGCCCTAATAGACGCTATGCTTTTACCCACTCAAGTAGGAAGATCCCCTGTTCTAGATGAACTTTGCCTTACCTTTTGTATTATGCTTGAAACTGGTGACAAGCCTTTTTCTATCCAGTTTATAAGACTATGTCTCAGTTTAGCAAACTGTGCAATGTTTTACTTAAAACTTGTGCTTGCGAAAAGTACTATCAGATAAGCTTCCTGCCTCCTTTTTTTCTTCCCTCCTTTTTTTCTTCCTTTCATAAAAGGACACAGCTCCCCCTCGATAGATGTGACCTTTTATCCTTATATTTTTCTTCTTTCACATACACAGTTAATTCTAGAAGGGGGTTTATCACTAATGATACTGAAGTGTCCATTGTACTTGCTTGGGGCCAAAATCTAATTTTGAGTAAGTTATCATCTTCCTTGCCGGAGACCCAATGGACAGAAGTTTCACTTTGAAAACCTGAGTGAGTACGTTTTTAGGATTTCTGTTATGTTATCACTTTTGTTTTTTATCTGTTGTTTGTGTAAATAATTTGCTTGTCATCTATATTTTTGTATGCACTGTCGCTATTTTTTGCT
>OW240913.1:118459528-118483049 GCA_933207985.1 Pelobates cultripes | reverse complement strand
AAGAAGAAGGAGGGAGTAAGAAGAAGAAGAGGGGGAGTAAGAAGAAGGAGTAAGAAGAAGAAGAGGGGAAGTAAGAAGGGGGGTAAGAAGAAGAGGGGAAGTAAGAAGAGGGGGGAGTAAGAAGAAGAAGGGGGAGTAAGAAGAGGGGAGTAAGAGGAGGAAGAAGAAGAAGAAGAAGAAGAGGGGAGAAAGAAGAGGGGAGTAAGAAGAAGAAGAAGAAGAAGAAGAAGAGGGGAGTAAGAAGAAGAAGGGAGAGTAAGAAGAAGAAGGGAGAGTAAGAAGAAGAAGAGGGGGGAGTAAGAAGAAGAGGGAGTAAGAAGAAGAAGGGAGAGTAAGAAGAAGAAGAGGGGGGAAGAAGAAGAAGAGGGGGGAAGAATAAGAAGAGGGGAGTCAGAAGAAGAAGAAGAGGGGAGTAAGAAGAAAGAAAGAAAGAAAGAAGAAGGGGGGTAAGAAGAAGAAGGGGGAGCAATAAGAAGAAGGGGGGTTAAGAAGAACAGGTGGGGGAAGTATGAAGAACACAGGGAGGAGGGGGGTAAGACGAACACAGGGGGTGTGAGGAGAACACATAGAGGGAGGAGTGAGAAGAGCACAGGGAGGGTGGGTGAGTGTGAGAAGAGACCGCTAGGGAGGGTGGGGGAGAGGAGAGACCACTAAGGTGCAGGGGAGAGCTCTACGGGACAGAAGGGGCAGCTCTATAGGACAGGGGCCAAGACAGGGAGCTCTTTCACACTACGCGCGCGCACACACACACAATGCATCCCTATACATACACAGAAACACAACATGCTTCCCTTACACACAGAGAAACACACAATGCATCCATTACACACACACACACAATGCAACCCTTACACACAAAGACAATGCATCCTTTGCACACATACACAGAAACAGACAATGCAAACCCGTACACACATATGCAAACACACACACTTCTTTTCTTACATACACACAGAAACACAATGCATCTCTTACACTCAATGCACACACATACAGACACACACCTTGCATCCCTTATGCATACAAACACAGATTCACACAATGCATCCCTTACACACAACCAGAAACACATAATACATCCCTTATACACAAATACACACTGCTTCCACTACACACAAACACACTACATCACCTGCACAAACTGGTAACCCTATACACTACATACCATAAGCACACATATTAGATCCTCTACAATAACACATAACACATCCCCTACACACTCCACTCCCTGTGAGCGAACTCATGGGTGGGTGGAACTTATGAGTGGGCCTTATGGGCATACTCACCGTCAGGCCCTGGGGCCCAGACCTTGAGCTGTGTAAGGGGCCCCAAAAATGGAGCTGCTTCCAATTCTCCCAGAACATTGAATTTTGTGACCACAGCTGCAAACAGCCTCCAGAGATCCTGTTCTACACCAGACCAGTGGAGCCAAACTGCAGCCCATCATCATCCTCATCTGCTTGTAAGTAGGCAATCTAGTATATTATTAGTGACACTAATCTATAATGTACCTCACATTAAAGGGACACTATAGCTTAATGAAGTGGTTCTGGTGTCTATAGCTGGTCCCTGCAGGCTTTTTAATGTAAACACACACTGTGTGCAGCACTGGCGTTAGTTCATATGGGTGGGGCATTGTGATGTCACATGTGGGGGCAGCAAATTTTTATTTTGTCTAGGGCGGCAAAAATCCTTGCACCGGCACTGATCCTGGGCAGGTGCACCAGTCTACTGGTGACCCACAGGAGGGGAGTGCACTGATTGCACTGCACTCTCCTCCTGTCCAGCCCCATCTTTACCGCAGTGCAAGTGCCCTCTGCCCCTAATTTACAGTGGCTCACACTCACAACAAGCAGTGCCTGGAGCCGTGAAGGAGCGGGTATGGCAAAGAGCTACTGATTAGCATAACATCAATATCCGTTATAAAACCAGGAAAAGGTGGGCATGGATGGTGAACTGATTTGGTGGTGCAATGGGCCACTTGACTGGTTTTGCCCCCCAGGCCTAAGGCTGCCAGCCCTCCCCTGGCTGCAACATCCGTCTCCTGTACCCAGCCGGACTGACAGGAAGTGCTTACACAGTAAGCACTTCCTGTCAGTGCAACGGGTACAGGAAACAGAAACTCCTGTACCGCGGACCGGACCGGAGCTCGGCCACGCTACACTAGAGGTAGGGGAGGGAAGTGGAGAGAGATAGACAAGGGAGGGAAGGGGGAGAGAGACCATGAAGGGAGGGAGGGGGGAGAGACAGAGAGAGCATGAAGGGAGGGAGGAGGGGAAGAGTGAGAGAGACCATGAAGGGAGGGAGGCGGGGAAGAGAGAGAGAGACCATGAAGGGAGTGGGGGGGGGAGAAGAGACCAATAATGGACAGGGGAGATCTCTAAGGGATTTGAGGGGAGAGCTCTAAGGGATTGGGGGAGGACAGTGGGGGAGAGCCCTAAGGGAAAGGGGGCAGGGAGATCACTAAGGGACAGGGGAGTTTTCTAAGGGACAGTGGGGCAGGGGAGAGCACTAAGGAACAGGAGTGCTGTCTGGATAAGCATGGATAAGCTCTAAGGGACTGAGGAAGGAGGGAAAGAGAATGAAAAAGGGGCTGGTAGGACTCAGTCCCTATCCTACCCCACAAACTCTCTATTTCGCACTACAAGCACACAATGCATCCCTATACATACACAGAAACACAAAATGCATCCGTACACACACAGAAACACACCATGCTTCCCTTGTGTAAAGGGCCCCAAAAAAAATGGAGCTGCTTCCCGTTCTCCCAGAACATTGATTTTTGTGACCACAGTTACAAACAGCCTCCAGAGAGCCTGTTCTACACCAGACCAGTGGAGCCAGAGCCCATCACCATCCTCATCTGGTTGTAAGTAGACAATCTAGTATATTATTTGTGGCACTTATCTCTAATTTAACTCACATTAAAAAGGACACTATAGTCCCCAGAACAACTGCAGCTTAATGTAGTGATTCTGGTGTTTATAGCCTGTCACTGCAGGCTTTTTAATGTAAACACACATTGTGTGCAGCACTGGCATTAGTTAATATGGCAGATCATATGGGTGGAGCATTATGATGTCACATGGGGGAGAGGGGTAGCAAACTTATCTTTTGCCTAGGGCATCAAAAATCCTTGCACCGGCCCTGCACGTATGATAGTTAACTCTGATTGGAAGTTAACTAACTAATCTAATCATATTTAAGTGTTCTTGCATAGCAAGACCACTTAATGTTATCTCACATATATATTCTTATTCTTATTATAGCCAAATTTGCCACCCTAACTCCTCCGACAGTTTTTACACTACATAGACAAAAATTTACCAAAACGTGCAGATTGTTCCCGATCGGATTGCTATTACTTTGTGGAACGTTTCGCCGAATGGTTCACTGAATATCGTTGTTCTTGTGGCGACATTTGTCCCATAGGAATGAATGGTAAAGCTAGAGTGGGAGCTGGCAAAAGCTGAAAAATCAGGACATGATTTCTAAACTGCCACCACTCCCTTATTTTCAGGCCCACCTACACAAATCGTATATCAAAACGTTCAGCTATCCCTCCTGCCACTAAACATGTCAACGGCTAAGCCATAGTCCTGATAGTTTTCACAATATAATCATTTGTTTGCAACTAACGCCGTCCATTGACATTCATTGAAACTTCACTCTACAAAGCTCAAATCTGAAGTGCAATTTCTAAACTGCGACTGTGCCTTCATTTTTAATACTTCAGAGACATACTGTGCATAAAAATGTAGGTCTGGGTCTTGTGATTCTCACAATATAAAGCTCTTCGCTGTAGGATTTATAGTTTTTAAAATACGACCGTTTGAAGATGGCAACCGCCAAAATACTGTGCCAGGCTGCAGCAGCAAGTGATGTCACAGACAGGGCCTTTTGAACACCTGCTAATGTTTTTATAAATGTATGGTTTAATGTAACTGTGCAACAACGTTGCAATTAAATGTGCTATATAAATGATAACAGTTACTCCGCCCACTCCAGTTGTAGACTACTGGTGGAGGCAAGAACACTTCACACAATTTCCCCAGAAATTGTAGCTTTTCTAGTTATACTTACCTTTCCCAAGTTTCCTTGCCTTGTTGTGGTCTTTGGTTTACCATTGAGCGTTGCACTTGTTATTTGATTTCCTGGTTGCCGATCTTTGCCTTTGTCTCTCGTTATTCCGTCTCTCTGTTTCCCTTGACCTCGGCTTGTGTTTTGACTATTCCTTTTTGCATAACCCGACCATTCTAAGGATCGGTGTTGCAATTTTCTCTACTCTGTCCTGTCTGCATGTTAGGGTTCCCTAGTGAACTTTACATTACAACAGGGTCATATGGAACCAGCAGACTTATTGCAGCAGCTGGCTGCTCAGAACTCTAGGCTTGAGGTGCAAGACCACCGCTTGAATCAGTTCACCCACGCATTGCAGACAATTCTGCAGCACACCGCTCATCTCCAACCGGGGGTACAAAACACCCAGATACTGCTCCACAAGTTCCTGCTCCCATACCCGTTCAGGTCAGTTCCTTCCACTCTGTACACATGACACCACCCCAACGCTACAGTGGTGATCCTGCCCTTTCTCGCGGGTTATTGAACCAGATCGATATACACCTGGTCATGAACCCACACTCCTTTCCCATGTACAGGTCAAGGATAGCCTTTGTTATTAACCAGCTCTCCGGTAGGGCTTTGGCCTGGGCCAACCCGATCTGAGAATCTGCTTCTAACATCACTTATACCGATTTCCTATCTTCCTAAATTTCTTTTCATTCTTTTGTCTTTCTGACCAATGAATAAATAGATGAAATTTCCATCCGAATTTTGGACAATAGCGAATGCCCAAGTGTTTAAATGAGCATGCGTTGGAATTTCCCAGCGCTATCTAGTGTGTCCAGATAATGTGTCCCACAGGATCTTCATCTGCCTACACAATGATGGCGGCTCCCAGGACCTAGGTACGGCCACGAAATGAAGATAAAAAATAGTTAATATGGGGGGCTTAGTGGCTTTTGGGGATGACTAGGGGGACAATTAGATGTAGTTGAGTTGGGAGGAGGGTTAAAAAATAACTGGATTTGGCCATGACAGTGCCGCTTTAAGGGAAGCAAGGGTGGGCTGGGGGGCTCATATGTGGTTTTAACACTATAGGGTATTCCTTAGCCTATATTGTTCATTTAAAGGACCACTATAGTGCCAGGAAAACACACTCGTTTTCCTGGCACTATAGGGTCTCTAGGTCCCCTGGGTCCACCTCCCGCCGGGCTCTAGGGGGTGGAAGGAGTTAATCCCTTACCTTTTTCCCCTGCTGGGCTCCCTCGGCGCGGAGAACCCTCCTCCTCCTTTTCGTCACCATCGGCTGAATGCGCATGCCACGCATTCATTCAGCCAGTCCATAGGAAAGCATTCTCAATGCTTTCCTATGGACGCTGGCGTCTTCTCACTGTGAAAATCAAGTGGAAGCGCCTCTAGCGGCTGTCAATGAGAGCCACTAGAGGCTGGATTAAGCCATATGTAAACATAGCAGTTTCTCTGAAACTGTTGGGTTTACAGCAAAAAGGGTTAAACCTAGATGGACCTGGCACCCAGACCACTTCATTAAGCTGAAGTGGTCTGGGTGCCTATAGTGGTCCTTTAAGAACACTGTAAGAAGCAGGGGGAAAACAATGAGCACAGTATCTAAAGCAGAATATTATATGTGAAAAAATATTGGTCACTTTGGTTAGAGCAGTTTCTGTGCATTGTAAAAAAAATAAAAAAAAAAAATAATAATTTAGCGAGTCAAGTACAAAATTGTAACTGAGTAAGGTAGTCAACTGGGAATATACACACTATTTAAGAAGCTTGGGGTGAAAGATGGTAAACAAATGGGAAATAATGAAGTTAGATACATTCCATGGAGAAAAGGCTTTTTCTACAATACAATGAGTGTAAGCATGCAAGGCTGTTGTATGATCCTTTCTGGAAAGCATAAGTTCAGCTTTCGAAAAGAGCGAAAAAGAATAGTGAGAAATATTATTGGTCCCTTGGATTGTCAGGAATATAGTGAGGCAGAAAAACACAGACATGAAGTGAGTGAAATGTGGTATAGAGACACACACAAATTGGGCCAGAATATCACAGTCAGTAATATAAAATATTAGTTTTATTTGGCTATATAAACTATAGTTGTATGTAGCCAGATAAAAAAAAACAAAATGCTCTAGAATATGGAATGTTGTAAAGAGCATGATGAGATGAATGTATAGAATTATTTAGCAAGGTGTTTTGTTATGTTTTGACCATCATTTGGCTGCAATGAAAAACCACTAGATTTGATCATAATGAAACCATAAGAAAAGATGAAAATGAGTAGACAACATCCAGTGTGCTTCTGGAGGTAAGTCCTGATAGGGTACTTAGATAACAGTATACATGTATACAGTATATGGGAGCAAATTGTATAAACATAAGAAGCTTGTATAACAAAATAGAGGAGCTTGAAATATTGGTATACAAGGAATAGTATGACATAACTGGTATTACTGAGATAATCAATATTCTAAATCAATATGTCTGACAATCTAAGCACTCCAAAGAGGAAAGCAATACCAATAAACCCTTTCTTTACTTATCTTTCCAGACAAATAGGGGGAAGAAAGGAGCGAAAAATACATTGCCACATGCCCAAAGAAGCTAGATGCATTTTGCATGTAAACAGATACTTTATTAAAACCTACCATTATTATTTACTGTTATTTATGTCTTAATATGTTTCATGGCTAATAAATACATTTTTTTGTGTATTTGTTTGTTTTGTATTACAAGTCCTGCTATTACTTGCCTCTTTGGTGTGCTTAGATTTGGACTATTGATTATTTTGAGTTGAGTGGGTTACTCCATGATACACCCAAAAGGGAGTTACTGAAGGTGTCCATGGTATATTTTATTAATGTAATATTAAGTTACCTGAAGCACTTTATATCTGTCAAGGTGGACTCCATCAGATGGACAGTGTGGTGAAAGTATAGAATGCATTTGATGAGGAGGTAAGTAAACTGCTTAGAATTTGGAGGTTGAATTAGGCAGATACGGTCAGAAAATAAAGCATGCCCCATCACCCTTATGATTTTGCGATAGATCTGTTCCCAGGGACTATGCCACCTAAGGGTCGAGTCTATCCACTCTCCGAACACAAAAATAAGATCATGGAGGAGTATATTGAGGAGTCCATGAAGAAAGGGTTAATCAGGAGATCCTCATCTCCAGCAGGAGCAGGTTTCTTCTTCGTATAGAAGAAAGAGGGTGATCTCAGACCCTGAATAGATTATAGGGGCCTAAACAAAATCACGATACGTAATGTTTATTCAGTTCCGCTTATCATGGAACTATATGACAGATTAAAGCAAGGCTGCCCAATAGATAGATCCCTAGATGTTGTGGAACTACAACTCCCATGATGTTTTGTATGCCTTTAGAATCCATTTAGAACCTTGGGCGCTTCCACAGGGTCTTAAAGCCATACAAAGATTTATGGGTTTCGCAAACTATTACAGGAAGTTCATCAGGAACTTCTCTTCCATTGTGTCCCTAATAACTAAGATGACCAAGAAAGGGGTCAATCCCCAAGTTTGAGGCTCTGAGGCTCTTGAAGCCTTCGAAACACTCAAAGAGGCGTTTACATTGGCCTCTGTTTTACTCCACTGTGACGGACCGCCTGGCACCCTGACTGGGTGCCTCCGTCAGTCGATGGATGCTGAGGACCATAAGCCCCGCACTGGACACCGTCAGTACTGTAGCCCTCTATCTGCCGTAGCTTGGCTGGGGGACTCGCCATTCCTTCCCACCCTGGACCAAACTCCTGCATCTAGCTCCTAGTGGGAAGGGCTCTCCTCCAAGATAGTATAGATGTGAAGCTCTTATAAGAGTTAGTGGTTAGAGCCTGTATAGCAAGTCCCTACAAACATGAGGCAAGGCTCTATGTTGAGGGTAAAACTGGAATGGTTTAATGGTAGCCACAATGGCCTTTTATGCAAGACTCCATGCCCCATGATTACACCCACATGGACCTTGTTGGGGACTGTGATAAAAACTACCAAACCAATAATGTCAGAGTTACAATGTATGACACTCCCACACATAGCATACAATCCCTCCCCTCCCCAGAGACTGTATTAACTCAATTATCTCCAGGCAGAAAACACACACTTTTTTTTAAAGTCCCAAAAGTACCCCAAAACACATCCCCTGATAGCCCTGATCTGGGTGACCAACATATCCAAAAATCACCCAGATCAGTTCAGGGTTCAGGAATTCTATGGAAGTCACATTTTGACCGACCGCATGCATGGTCCCATGCCCAAAACAGTTCCAGAGAATCAGGCTGTGCGGTCGGTCTATTTCGGGAAGTTGAAGTAAAGTTCAAAATACGTAGCTGTTCATGAGTACAGTCAGTGTATGCCTCTTATTCGGGAGTTTCTTCTTACCGAACGCTGTTCGACTCCCGTTCTAATAGCCGAACGTCCATGGAAGGTAAGCGCCCCCGAGTTCCATGCACTTGAAGACCAAACACTGCTCATTGTACTCGCGGCTTAAGATAGCCGCCACCACGTGTTCAAATGCCACTTTGAATGGTTTTAGGAGTTCGAAGTGCCACTTCAAAAGTTTGAATTGTTCTTGTTATAAGAGGCCGTAGTCACAGGGCAAGAGGCTGGTGAGTATGCCCCTCCAAAAACCTGTGACGAGGTCCAGTTCATCACTGTCTTTTATCATCAAGGTTGATGCGTCCAAGTCAGGCGTTGGTGCAATACTCTCACAGAGAAAAACCCACAACGACGCTCTACACTGATGTAGTTTTTTCTCTAAAAATTGTCTGATGAAGAGAAAACCTATGATGTGGGGAACAGGAATCTGTTGGCGCTATATAAATGGCAATAATAATAATAATAATAATAATAATAATAACTACAAGGAACTGCTGGCTATAGTCCTAGCATTTAAAGAGTGGAGACACCTACTGGAGGGTTCTAGACACCCTATCCTGGTGATCACAGACCACAAGAACCTCTCCTACATAGCCAAGGCCAGACGTCTGTCTTCTCGCCAGTTGTAGTTGCACTACCTTGATTTTTTTACCTTATGCATTTAGATATACTTGGAAGGCAATACATGGCTACTGTCAAAGCAAAGGTTACTGTGCAAATTATTTCAACATGAGTCACAGAAACATAGAAATGTAGAATGAGACAGCATA
Organism: Pelobates cultripes; assembly: GCA_933207985.1. Taxonomy (NCBI): domain Eukaryota; kingdom Metazoa; phylum Chordata; class Amphibia; order Anura; family Pelobatidae; genus Pelobates; species Pelobates cultripes. The sequence continues at coordinate 118,473,808 of OW240913.1, read as the reverse complement.
TAAGAACGGTCTGGCCCATCTAGTTTGCCCAATTTTCTAAATACTTTTATTAGTCCCTGGCCTTATCGAATAGCTAGTATAGCTTATGCCTATCCCATGCATTCTTAAATTCCGTCACTGTGTTAACCTTTATCACTTCAGCTGAGAGGCTATTCCATGTGTCCACTACCCTCTCTGTAAAGTAATACTTATTGAAATTATTTTTAAACCTTTGCCCATCTATTTTAAGACTATGTCCTCTTGTTGTGGTAGTTTTTCTTCTTTTAAATATACTCTCCTCCTTTACTGTTTAGATTGCTTCTATGTATTTAAATGTTTCCATTATTATTATTGTTAATAATAATAATAATAATAATAATAATAATAATAATAATAATAATAATAATAATATTATTATTATTATTATTATTATATTTATATAGCACCAACAGTGGCGTACACATGACCCATGGGGCCCCGGTGCGAAAATTGATCCGTGGGCCCCCCCCCTCCCGCCGGGCTCTGGGGAGAGGAAGGGGTTAAAATCTTACCTTTCTCCAGCGCGGGCAGGGAGCTTTCCTCCTCCTCTCCTTCTTCCTAGCGACGTCATTGGCTGAATGCGCATGCGCGTCAGGAGCCGCGCACGCATTCAGCCAGTCTCATAGGAAAGCATTTACAATGCTTTCCTATGGACGCTGGCGTCTTCTCACTGTGATTTTCACAGTGAGAAGCACGCAAACGCCTCTAGCGGCTGTCAATGAGTCAGCCACTAGAGGCTTTAGAGGCTGGATTAAACCTCAGTGTAATCATAGCAGTTTCTCTGAAACTGCTATGTTTATAAAAAAAAAAAAAAAAAGGTTAATCCTAGCTGGACCAGGTACCCAGACCACTTCATTAAGCTAACGTGGTCTGGGTGCCTATAGTGGTCCTTTAAAGGACCACTACAGACACCCAAATCACATCACCTCAATGAAGTGGTCTGGGTGCAGGTCCCTCTAGTTTTAACCCTGCAGCTGAAAACACTGAGGGTTAATCCAGTCTCTGGTGGCTGTCTCATTGACAGCCGCTAGAGGAGCTTCCATGATTCTCACTGTGAAAAATCACAGTGAGAAGACACTGAACGTCCATAGGAAAGCATTGAGTAATGCTTTTCTATGGGCGGTTTAAATGCGCGCGCACCTTTTGCCACACATGTGCATTCGGAGCTGAGATACAGAGGGATCTCCAGCGCCAATGGAGTCGGCGCTGGAGAAAGGTAAATGCTGAAGACACACACACACACTCTCACGAACAGACGCATACACACTAGCTAACAGACACACACATTTACTGACAGACACAAACTCAGTGACAGACATACATACACACTCACTTACAAAACATACACTTTCACTGACAAACACACACTCACTAACAGACATCAAACACACTCAGTAACACACTCACTGACACTCACTAGCAGACACACACCCAATAACAGACAAACTAACACACACACACACACTAACACTAACACATTTAAAAAAATTTTAATCCCCCCAGCCTCCTTACCTTTTGGAGTGCTGGGGGGATTCCCTGGGGTCCAGTGGTGCTGCTGGGCTGGCTGGCGGGCTGTCTGGCCGGCGCGCGAGGGAGCACTGTGCTCTGAGTGCTTCCTCTTCAGCTTCCTCACGCGCCGCATAGGGATGCCGGAGCCGGAAGATGACATCATCTTCCGGCTCCGGTATCAGTGCGGTGTGCGAGGGAGCTGAAGAGGAAGCACTCAGAGCAGAGTGCTCCCTAGCGCGCCCTCCCGCCTGCCTGCCGGGTGTCAGCAGGGCCAGCCTTGGGGGGGCCCTGAGGTGGCCGGTTCCTGGGCCTCCTGGAGAAAAGGCTGGCCCAGTGTGTACATACCAGGTCGCAGGGGCGGCCGGGCCCACTGAGCACCAACAAATTCCATAGCGCTTTACAATAGGTGGACTAACAAACGTAATTGTAACCAGACAAGTTTGACACACAGAAACAGTTTTAGGGCCCTGTTCAATGAGGTTACATGCTAGAGGGAGTGTGGTATATTGACACAAAATGTAAGGGAAGTATTAGGGAAGGATTTTGTCTTGTTTTTTTAAATGACGGTTGCAGGAGAGCAATCAGTTGGGAGCCATTAACAGTCCAATTGATACGCTTTTGTGAAAAAGTGAGTTTTTAAATGATTTTTTGTGAAGGAATGGAGATTGGGTGAGCATCCAATGGAAAAGTGAAGGATGTTCCACAGGTATGGTGGAGCCCTAGAGAAGACTTAAAGACAGGGATCAGAGGTGGGAGTACAAACAGAGGATAGATGTAGATCTTAGGCAGAGCGTAGGGGCCTAGATGGGACATTCTTGTGTATTAGAGAGGATAGATAGGTGGGAGTGGCATTATGTAGACATTTGAATGCAAGAACCACAATTTTATATGAAGCCCTATATCTGAGGCGTGGGAGATGCGGGCGGATAGGAAGATGAGCCTCGCTGCCCCATTCATTATAGACTGCAATGGGGCAAGTTGGGAGCACGTAAGACCACTGAGAAGCAGATTGCAGTAGTCAAGGTGAGAGTGTACAGTGGCATGGACCATCACCTCAGCAGTTTGTGTGTGTGTGTGTATGGACTCAGCAGTCTGTATATGTGTATTGACTCAGCAGTCTATATGTTTGTATGGACTCAGCAGTCTGTATATGTGTATTGACTCAGCAGTCTGTATATGTGTATTGACTCAGCAGTCTGTATATGTGTATTGACTCAGCAGTCTGTATATGTGTATTGACTCAGCAGTCTGTATATGTGTATTGACTCAGCAGTCTGTATATGTGTGTGGACTCAGCAGTCTGTATATGTGTGTGGACTCAGCAGTCTGTGTGTCTCTGTGTGTGGACTCAGCAGTCTGTGTGTCTCTGTGTGTGGACTCAGCAGTCTGTGTGTCTCTGTGTGTGGACTCAGCAGTCTGTGTGTCTCTGTGTGTGGACTCAGCGGTCTGTGTGTGTGTGTGGACTCAGCGGTCTGTGTGTGTGTGTGTGGACTCAGCAGTCTGTGTGTGTGTGTGTGTGTGTGTGTGTGTGTGGACTCAGCAGTCTGTGTGTGTATGGATTCAGCAGCGTGTGTGTGTATGGACTCAGCAGTCTGTGTGTGTCTGTGTCTGTCTGCTAGTGAGGAAGCTTGTGTCTGTGTGTGTGGACTCAGCAGTCTGTGTGTGTGTGTGTGTATGGACTCAGCAGTCTGTATGTGTGTATGGACTCAGCAGTCTGTGTATGGACTCAGCAGTATGTATGTGTGTATATGGACTCAGCAGTATGTATGTGTGTATGGACTCAGCAGTCTCTATGTGTGGACTCAGCAGTCTCTATGTGTGGACTCAGCAGTCTCTATGTGTGTGTGGACTCAGCAGTCTCTGTGTATGTGTGTGTGTGTGTATGGATTCAGCAGTGTGTGTGTATGGACTCAGCAGTCTGTATGGGCTCAGCAGTCTGTATGGGCTCAGCAGTCTCTGTGTGTGTATGGACTCAGCAGTCTGTGTGTGTGTGTGTGTGTGTGTGTGTGTGTGTATGGAAGCAGTCTGTGTGTTTGTGTGTATGGACTCAGCAGTCTGTATGGACTCAGCAGTGTGTGTATGTATGGACTCAGCAGTCTCTGTGTGTGTATGGACTCAGCAGTCTCTGTGTGTGTATGGACTCAGCAGTCTCTGTGTGTGTATGGACTCAGCAGTCTCTGTGTGTGTATGGACTCAGCGGTCTGTGTGTGTGTATGGACTCAGCGGTCTGTGTGTCTGTGTGTGTGTGGACTCAGCGGTGTGGCCGTGTGTGTATGGATTCAGCGGTATGTGTGTGTGTATGGATTCAGCAGTATGTGTGTGTGTGTATGGACTCAGCTTGGTCTGTGTGTGGCATGGACTCAGCCCGGTCTGTGTGTGTATGGACTCAGCAGTCTGTGTGTGTATGGACTCAGCAGTCTGTGTGTGTATGGACTCAGCAGTCTGTGTGTGTCTGTGTCTGTCTGCTAGTGAGGAAGCTTGTGTCTGTGTGTGTGGACTCAGCAGTCTGTGTGTGTGTATGGACCCAGCAGTCTGTGTGTGTGTGTCTGTGTGTATGGACTCAGCAGTCTGTATGTGTGTATGGACTCAGCAGTATGTATGTGTGTATGGACTCAGCAGTCTGTGTATGGACTTAGCAGTCTGTGTTTATATGGACTCAGCAGTATGTGTGTATGGACTCAGCAGTCTCTATGTGTGGACTCAGCAGTCTCTGTGTGTGTTTGGACTCAGCAGTCTCTGTGTATGTGTGTGTGTATGGATTCAGCAGTGTGTGTGTATGGACTCAGCAGTCTGTATGTGTGTATGGAAGCAGTCTGTGTGTTTGTGTGTGTATGGACTCAGCAGTGTGTGTATAGACTCAGTAGTCTGTGTGTGTGTGTGTGTGTATGGACTCAGCAGTCTGTATGGACTCAGCAGTGTGTGTATGTATGGACTCAGCCGTCTGTGTATGGACTCAGCAGTCTGTGTGTGTGTGTATGGACTCAGCAGTCTGTGTGTGTGTGTATGGACTCAGCAGTCTGTGTGTGTATGTGTGTATCTGTCTGCTAGTGAGGAAGCTTGTGTGTGTGTTTGGACTCAGCAGTCAGTATGTGTGTGTATGGATTCAGCAGTCTGTGTGTGTATGGACTCAGCAGTCTGTCTGTGTATGGACTCAGCAGTCTGTCTGTGTATGGACTCAGCAGTCTGTCTGTGTATGGACTCAGCAGTCTGTCTGTGTATGGACTCAGCAGTCTGTCTGTGTATGGACTCAGCAGTCTGTCTGTGTTTATGGACTCAGCAGTATGTATGTGTGTATGGACTCAGCAGTCTGTGTATGGACTTAGCAGTCTGTGTTTATATGGACTCAGCAGTATGTATGTGTGCATGGACTCAGCAGTCTCTATGTGTGGACTCAGCAGTCTCTGTGTGTGTTTGGACTCAGCAGTCTCTGTGTATGTGTGTGTGTATGGATTCAGCAGTGTGTGTGTATATGGACTCAGCAGTCTGTATGTGTGTATGGAAGCAGTCTGTGTGTTTGTGTGTGTATGGACTCAGCAGTCTGTATGGACTCAGCAGTGTGTGTATAGACTCAGTAGTCTGTGTGTGTGTGTGTGTGTGTGTGTGTATGGAAGCAGTCTGTGTGTTTGTGTTTGTGTGTGTGTGTGTGTGTGTGTATGGACTCAGCAGTCTGTATGGACTCAGCAGTGTGTGTATGACTCAGTGGTCTGTGTGTGTGTATGGAGCAGTCTGTGTGTGTGTGTGTGTGTGTGTGTGTATGTATGTATGGACTCAGCGGTCTGTATGGACTCAGCAGTGTGTGTATGTATGGACTCAGCAGTCTGTGTGTGTGTGTGTGTGTGTGGGATGTGTGTGTGTGTGTGTGTGTGTGTGTGTGTGTGTGTATCTGTCTGTCTGCTAGTGAGGAAGCTTGTGTGTGTGTTTGGACTCAGCAGTCAGTATGTGTGTGTATGGATTCAGCAGTCTGTGTGTGTATGGACTCAGCAGTCTGTGTGTGTGTGTGTATCTGTCTGCTAGTGAGGAAACTTGTGTGTGTGTTTGGACTCAGCAGTCTGTATGTGTGTATGGACTCAGCAGTCTGTGTGTGTGTGTGTATGGACTCAGCAGTCTGTCTGTGTGTTTGTGTATGGACTCAGCAGTCACTGTGTGTGTGTGTATGGACTCAGCAGTCTGTGTGTGTATGGACTCAGCAGTCTGTGTGTGTATGGACTCAGCAGTCTGTGTGTGTATGGACTCAGCAGTCTCTGTGTGTGTGTGTGGATTCAGCAGTCTGTGTGTGCGTATGAACTCAACAGGCTGTGTGTGTGTGTGTGTGTGTGTGTATGTGTGTGTGCGTGGACTCAGCAGTCTGTCTGTGTGTGCGGGTGTAGACTCAGCAGTCTGTGTGTGTGTGTGTGTGTGTATGGACTCAGCAGTCTGTGTGTATGGACTGTATCAAGGGAAATGTGTATGTTTTTTAATAATTCTTGGTGAAACATAATGAATTCTCCACCACGGATTATTAAAAAAAAACAAAAAAAAACATTGTGTCAGGGCCGGGGCTTAACATGTGGCGAGGGCGGGGTTAAATGTGCCCCCTTGCTTTTATCCCTGGCCCACCGTGTGCCCACCTAAAATAGAATCCTAGAGACAGCACTGAAAGCTGTGAAAAGGTCAAGGAGAATTAGGATAGCATAGTGACCACGAGATTTTGCAGCGAGTACATCGTTGGATACTTTGGTCAGAGCTGTTTTCACAGAGTGCTGAGCACGGAATCCAGACTAAAGTGGGTTGAGCAGAGAGCTGGATTTGAGGAAGTCTGTCAATAAGTCTCACATACACAAGTATCACATACACAAGTCTTTCAAGGATCTTGACCGCAAAAGGCAGTAGCGAAATAAAGCGGTAGTTTGTCGGGTGTCAGGGTCTTACCTGAAGTGGGAGTCTGTAGCGCAGATATGTTTTCTCACCATTGCAGATAAATACAGTCCAAGGTGTCCAGGTAAGAACCCACCTGGACTGTGAATCTGTGCGCAGGGCTGTGCAGGAAAGGTGTTCCAAAGCAGTACTAACAAGGTCACAAACAGTCAATGGATAGCCAAAGTCAAGGGATGCCAGAGGTCAGGATAAATGAAGTGTAGCCAAAGTCAGAAGCCAGGGCAAATATGGAATACAAGTTCAGAAGACTAGAAAACAGGAACTGAACACATACACCAGAATCAAAGACTTGATAATGTTCTCAGGGAGGAGTAGTTTATATACCCAGCAGATGAATGATTTGTCTCAGGTGAAGCACAGCAATAACCATAGAATAAGTCGAGTGCTGCAGACACAGCCATGAATAATAGGGCTAGAACAGCTCAAAAGAACCGGAACTGCTGTGGTTCAAAGGCAGATAGAAGGCCCAGGAAAGCAAAGGACCCAGGTTCAAAACCTGTTTTTGGCACTTGTAGGACATTCTGTGAGAACCGTGACACAGGGAGATAAGTTCTATCATATCCCTCCTGTCTTGTCTATCCTCCAAGCTATACATGTTAAGATCCGTTAAACGTTCCTGATAGGCTTTATTCTGTAATCTCTAAGGGCTTTCTAATGTATCATTATCCTTCTCAAGATACGGTCTCCAGTTCTGCGTACAATACTCCAAGTGAGGTCTCACCAGTGTTCTGTACAATGGTATGCACACTTCCCTCTTTCTACTGCTAATATCTCTCCCTATACAACCTAACATTGTCTGCCTACCTTTAAGTCATCTGAAATAAGTACTCCTAAATCCCTTTCCTGATGTTGAGTCTATTATTATTATTACTTGTACTTATATAGCGCCAGCATATTCCGTAATGCTTTACAATATTGTCAGCGGGGGAGATTTAACAATAAACAAGACAATTACAAAAACTTACAGAAACAATAGGTTGAAGAGGACCCTGCTCAAACAAGCTTACAGTCTATAAGAGGTGAGGTATAAAACACAACAGGACAGAAGATATCAATAAATCAAGGTGGAGGTGAAGCTGGAGGAGAGAATAGAGTGCTGCGGACAGGTATGTGAGGTAGAGGTTACTCTGGGAGGCCGTAAGCTTTCCTGAAGAGATGGTTTTTGATGCACCTTTTAATCGATTGAAGACTAAGGGAGAGTCTAGTGGTGGTAAGCAGGCTATTCCAAAAGAATGGAGCCATCCAAGAGAAATTCTGCAAGTGTGAGTTGACCTATGGGTGCGAGCAGCGGACAGGAGAAGGTCATAGGCAGAGTGGAGAGACCAAGAAGGGGCATACATATGAATCAGTGAAGAGATATAGGAGGGGCTAGAATTGGTCAGAGCTGTGGATTAGTATCTTGAATTGACTCCTATAGGATACAGGAAGCCAATGAAAGGGCTGACAGAGAGGAGAGGTGAGAGTAGCGACAGTAGAGGAAAATCAGTCTAGCTGCAGCATTCATTACAGACTGTATCGGGTTAATACGAATTCTGGGTAGAACAATTAGGAGAGAGTTACAATGATTAGAGTTGAGCGGACACCTGGATGTTCGGGTCCGGTGGGTTCGGCCGTACTTTGAAAAAAAGTTTGGGTTCGGGCTCGAATTTGACCTAACACTTGACCCCGAACCCAAACCCCATTGAAGTCAATGGCGACCTGCACTTTTGGGCACAAAAATGGCTCTAAAAACTCCTGGAAAGGGCTAGAGGGCTGCAAAAGGAAGTAAAATGGGTGTAAGAGTAGGACAAGTGCCCTGCAAACAAATGTGGATAGGGAAATCACTTAAAATAACATATAATACATAAAATAAGCAGCCGCTTAGATAACTCCCTAATTCTCACGGTATTAGGGAGCTATCTACCAAAAGGCTGAAAGACCTAAATTGGTCTTTCAGCCACATTTACTAAATAAATAATTTACTAAATAAAGATTACTTGGTATTAGTAAATTCAGCCCCTACTCTCCATACCGTGAGTAGGGGCGTGTCTAGTAAACAGTAAACCTATTGCCCCCACACCCTGTGCAACGGGTGGGGGCCCTAAATAAGAATGTGGAGGGGGGGACCTACTGTCCTCCCCCTCGGCCCCCACCCCTGAGTGGTGGGTGGGGGCCCTAAATAATAATAAGGGGGGACCTACTGTCCTCCCCCTGGCCACCACCCCTACGTGGTGGGTGGGGGCCCTAAATAACAATAAGGGGGGGACCTAATCTCCTCCTCCCCAGCCCCCAACCCTGCGCGGCGGGTGGGGGCGCGAAATAACAATAAGGGGGGGACCTAATGTCCTCCCCTCAGCCCCCACCCCTGAGCGGCGGGTGGGGGCCATAAATAAGAATTGGGGGGACCTACTGTCCTCCCCCCCCGGTACTCACACATGCGTGGCGGGTCGGGGCCCTATATAACAGTAAGAGGGGGAGACCTAATGTCCTCCCCCCCGGCCCCCAGCCCCAAAGTTAGCTTGAAATCCAGCCAGAGTGCTCTGTGTCATTTTACACAGCGTGGGAAAGTTCTTTGGAATTTTCCCACGCTGTGTAATTTGACTAATAACACTCTGATTGGTTACTTAATCCACCATTCAGAGTGCTCTGTGTCATTTTAAGAAAGATTTCAAGCCAACCAATCAGAGCGCTGTGACAGGTAAATGTAGAGACTTGCCGCACAGGGGTAGGAGCCGGGGGGGAGGACGGTAGGTCCCCCCCTTATTGTTATTTAGGGCCCCCACCCACCGCGCAGGGATAGGGGCCGGGAGGTGGGGTACAGTAGGTCCCCCCAAATTCTTATTTATGGCCCCCACCCACCGCTCAGGGGTGGGGGCCAGGGGGGGAAGGACAGTAGGTCCCCCCTTTATTGTTATTTAGGGCCCCAACCAACCGCTCAGGGGTAGATGCCGGGAAGGAGGACAGTAGGTCCCCCCTTATTGTTATTTAGGGCCCCCATCCACCACTCAGGGGTGGGGGCTGGGGAGAGGACAGTAGGTCCCCCCTCCACATTCTTAATTAGGGCCCCCACCCATCGCAGAGGCAATAGGTTTTTTTTGTTTTGGTTTTTTTTACAGTGAGCAGCCACTGGCGGTGGTTGAGGGCCAGGGGGGAGGACATTAGGTTCCCCCCCAATTTTTAATTATGGCCTCCACCCATCATTCAGGGGTGGGGCTGGGAGGAGGACATTATGTCCCCCCCATTTTTAATTTATGGCCCCCACCCACCACTCAGGGCTGGGGCCCAAGGGACGGACATCAGGTCCCCCCCTTATTGGTATTTAGGGCCCCCACCTGCCGCTCAGTGGTGGAGGCTGAAGGGGGGCAATAGGTCCCCCCTTTAGTTTAAAAGCTCCCACTTGCGTGTCGCTGGTGGGGGCTCAGGAGGAGGAAATGTATTTTTTTTCAACACAGGCTGCTCACTGTTTAATAGACATGCCCCTTTTAGCTGGGTCACATGCTGCACTGGCCAATCACAGCCATACCATTAGTAGGCATGGCTGTGATGGGTTCTCAGGGCACACGAGTCAAACGCTTGTCGATTGGCTGCCCTGCAGCCTTTCAAAACGCGTTATTAAATCGCCGAACACAGAACACCAACACGAACATACAGTTATATGTCTTTGTTCGGGTCCGGGGTCCAAAAAACGTAATGTTCGGTACGAACCCGATCTTTTCAGTTCGGGTTCACTCAACTCTAACAATGATTCATGTGAGAGATTACTTGAGCTTGAACAAGCTCTTTATTAACATCTTGCGTACAAAAGGTGCGGATGCGTGCTATGTTTTTAAGGTGGAATCTATAGGATTTGGTAACAGACTGGATGTGAGGCTCAAAGGTGAGGCCAGAATCAAATATAATGCCAAGACAAAGCGCTTGCAAGGATGGGCTGATTTGGGTATATATGTCTGTCCTGATGGATATATTGATAAGCGTGTGTTCCTTTTTTGAGTTTGGCTGACCTTTCATCCAACTGTCACGAACACACCCTACTTCAAGAGTGTGCAATACATAGTTGTGGTGGTGAAAGGGTTAAAGGTCACTATGTGTCTGCATTAGACCAGATATAATGACAAAATCCCCCTTAACACCACCCACACTTAAGCATAATAATATAAACATTTGTGACAGAACCATCTGTCTGCTTGGATTTTTACTGCATTCGTCTGTTTGTCCCCCGTTCGTATGAATGGCTGGTTTCTATAGCCCAGCCATTCGAATTACTCTTTTTCCCGAACAAACCTGCTGAACGAACGGCCACCCAAGTGAGGAGTGTGCTGCTGGTTAACGAAGTGATCCCAATTAGAACGTTGTGGTTAACCGCAGACACTTCTCAATTAAACCGAATTCAGGGTGGTCGTCGTTCGTATGTCGACCACGAGGCAGCGGCCATTTTAAATCAAGCGAACGCCCAGCGGTGTTTGGCTCTATTTCTATGGAACTGAAAACGGACACTTTTTCTGCCGAACACCGCTGAAACAACGGAACGCCTGGCTGCCTCCACGAAAGCATGCGAACACCGGCCGTTCGGGAGATTGAGAGCATACGAAAAGACTTAACCCAGATAGCCTTCCCATGGAGTCATTCGTATACCGAAAGACTGTAAGAACTTTGACTCCATGGCGATTGAACTATGTGTGTGGGATCTGAGCGCTATTCACTAATAATATGCACTCAGATCCAGGCACTAATAATATGCACTCAGATCTAGGGACATGTAATACGAATGGGAAATGTTCGGTTTTTATGTAGTTATATATTTTTATGTCTTTTATTATTTTATGTCTAAGATGGCGACTGGCTTTGTCCTGGAGTTAATTGAGTTACTTGGTAATTAACTCCAGGGCAGAGGGGAGGGAATCATAATGCACTGTGGGTAAAATCTGTGACTGTGTGTCTGGAATGTCCCCATATCTGTCTGTAATTTAAGTCTCCCATTTGGTCCCCTAGGGGAGTGTCCACCAGGTGGGAGACCTACATAAATACGGGCAGGTAGCCCACAGTAAAGCCAGATCCTGTTTGACCCTCAATGCGGAGCTTCTGTCTCGTTATTGGGGGGATTTCTTCTTCACGTTTAGAGACTGCTGGATGGAACGAAAGCCGCTTGGGGAATATTGCTGTTCGACGGTTACCAGCAGTTCGTGTATTGCCGTCCGGGAGTTTGGAGCCGTTCACAGATCTCGATCAGGAGATTGCCGCTTCCCCTGCATTTGGTTCGTGTGTTACAGATTAAGCGAACGGAGACGGCACTGCAGCCGGGGAAGGTCTACTAAACGGCGGTTTGGCTTAAAGACACTAGAGGTGTCTTAACAATTGGTGGCAGCGACGGGATGAATCCCACAGCATTGGAGGTCAGCTACAAGACATGCAGTACGAGGAATTAAGGCGTTCTACACTTAAGGATATATTGGAACGCCGAGGAAGGTCAGCAAGCAATTTAAAGAAATGGGAGATTATTGCTTTGCTACTGGAGATGGATGCAGCAATGGGAATGGAGAGAGTCAACGTGCCCAGTACCTTGGATTTAACACCCGAGGAAATACAATTTAACCGGGCAGTGCAAATAAGGCTGGCACACTTTGGCCCCAACCCCTCAGCTGACATCGTGGAGCGTGTGCAGGCAGCAGTAGCATAACAACAGGCGCTCCGGGAAAGAGGAGCTGCAGCAGCAGAGGTACCTTACAATAATAATGTGTTTGCTAGAAAGAAGGTACCTTTTGCTGCATTTAAAAATTTTGTGGAAACCGAGGGAGAGATTGATGGGTTCTTAGCAGACTTCGAGAGGCAGTGTGCTCTACATCAGGTACCTGCAGATGAATGAGTCACCATCCTCTCTGGGAAATTATCTGGCCGGGCTAGTGAGGCGTTTCGGGCCATCCCAGAGGAGGAGATCACCAGCTACCGGGCTGTGAAAGATGCGCTCCTAGCCAGGTATGTGTTGACCCCAGAGGCGTACAGGCGGAGGTTTAGAGAAACCAACAAGCTGGTTGGGGACTCTTATGTGGAGTGGGCCTGCAGAGTCCATCGTACCGCAGCCCACTGGATGGCTGGATACCAAGCGGTAACTGGGGAGGAGGTGTTACAAGTGTTCCTGCTGGAACACTGCTTTGATAGACTACCTGCTGGGGTCCGGGAGTGGGTCAGAGATAGAAAACCCTCTACCCTACCCGAGGCTGCTCGTCTGGCAGACGAATACACGGATGCCCGCAAGTTGGATGGTCCAGCTGCCAAAGCCCCTGCCAGACTGGAGTATCGACCAGCAGTAATACCCGCTCCTTCAGTCTACCAACCCCCAGTACACTGTAACCCAGCCGCACCGCCAGCTAACAATTTTGTACAGCCCGCACGATTTAATGCCCGTGAATATTCCCAACCCATCCGGTGCTTTGGGTGCAAGCAGTTGGGGCACAAGCGTCCTGAGTGCCCACTGAACAGTGCCAACCAAGCTCAGTCCTGGAGGAGACCAGTCAATGGGAACCAGTGCCCACCTCAGCCTGCTGCTCACTGCATAGAGCAGGAGGAATTCTGGGGCATCCTACACGAGGCAGACCCAGTGCAAGCAGCTCACCAGGATAACCGCCAGCAACATCGGCAAACCGTGAAGCTGAATGGCAGAGTGATAAATGGGTTGAGAGACACAGGAGCCACGATGACACTACTCCAAAAGAACTTGGTCTCAGAGCATCAGCACACTGGGGACACTGTGGCAGTAAGGGTAGCAGGGGGTGCTGTGTTTCGCTTACCTGTTGCCCGGGTACATTTGGATTGGGGAGTGGGCGCTAGACATGTGGATGTGGGGGTGATGAAAGACTTGCCCGCAGATGTTCTTCTGGGAAACTATTTGGCCCCTTTGGTTTCAGCCTATGCTCCGATGGGTCCTGCAGATGTGAACACAGTGACCACCCGTGCCCAGGCCCGCGCTGCAGGAACCAGCCCACCTGCTGATGAGACCCAGGTAAGATCTCCTTCCCCGACTGGTACCCCAGATCAGGTCCCCTTAAGCTGGGATTCCCCAGAGGAGTTTGGGAGGGAAACCCGGGCAGATCCGACCCTCCAAAAGTACAAAGACAGGGCAGATGCTGGAGAGGAAGGAATAGATGGGGAACGGTATGAGTGGGGGGGGGACAGGTTATATAGGATCCCTAAACCTTCCCAGAAGAGTGTTGCCTCTCCGCCGAATCGCCAGTTAGTGGTACCTGCAAAGTACCGGCAGGAGATTCTGCGGATAGGGCATGATGTTCCGTTAGCTGGACATCTAGGGTCCCGCCGCACAGCCTATAGGATCTCGCTGAATTTCTTTTGGCCAAACTTTAACCAGGCTGTGCGGATGTACTGCAGCACGTGTGACACATGTCAACGGGTAGGAAAGCGGGGGGACCACCCTAAGGCTGGGCTATTATCGATGCCTATTATAGGGGAGCCCTTTGCCCGCATAGCCGTTGACATCGTGGGTCCACTGGCCAGGGCTAGTCCATCCGGTAAGAAATACGTTCTTACCGTGGTGGACTATGCCACCCGCTATCCAGAGGCAGTAGCGCTGTCTAACATAGAGGCAGAGATGGTTGCTGATGCCCTGGTTAGAATTTTTACTAGGGTCGGGTTTCCTAAGGAGATTCTCTCCGACCAGGGAACCCAATTCACCGCTGTGCTCACCCAGCAGCTGTGGAAGGTGTGTGGCATTAAGCTGTTACTTAGCTCACCCTACCACCCACAGACTAACGGTCTCTGCAAGCGCTTTAACGGTACCCTCAAACAGATGCTGAGGACCTTTACAGACACTTGCAGAGACTGGGAGAGATTCCTGCCTCATCTATTATTTTC
>OW240913.1:118436301-118459194 GCA_933207985.1 Pelobates cultripes | reverse complement strand
CCCTCCCTTTGGAGATGGGGCTGCAGGGCAATATTACAACATGATAACGACCCCAAACACACCTCCAAGATGACCACTAAAGAATCTGAAGGTAAAGGTGATGGACTGGCCAAGCATGTCTCCAGACATAAACCCTGTTGAGCATCTGTGGGGCATCCTCAAACAGAAGGTGGGGGAGCGCAAGGTCTCTAACATCCACCAGCTCCATGATATCATCATGGAGGAGTGGAACATGACTCCAGTGGCAACATGTGAAGCTCTGGTAAACTCCATGCCCATGAGGGTTAAGGCAGTGCTGGAAAATAATGGTGGGCACACAAAACATGGCCACTTAGGGGTGTACTCACTTTTGTTGCCAACGGTTTAGACATTAATGGCTGTGTGTTGAGTTATTTTGAGGAGACAGCAAATTTACACTGTTATACAGGCTGTACACTTACCACTTTACATTGTAGCAAATTACATCCACATGTCATTTCTTCTGTAGCCCATGGAGCAGTGCAGCTAAGGGGAATGGGCCTTGACATTGCTAGGAGACAGGCATAGAATAAGGGTATGTGTGGATTGGCTATGTGGATATTGGGGGGTGGGTTTTTGGGTAAGGGAAGTATATATAGGGGCCATTTTAGATAAGGGAACATCTTACTTAATCCTCACTTACCTGTTGTTTTCCCACCCTCCCTCCCTTTTTTCACTGTATAGCTCCCGCTTGGTCACGACGGTGGGGGATGGATAGAAAAGTTAGCGGCTAGGTCATTTGGTCATAGGTATGTTAGTTTTAGTTTGCTAAGAACAATTAAGTTTGAAATGGTATTGGTAGGTTCAAGCTCGTTGGTAGCTCCGAACCTGGTGTGTGTAGGGTGTATCTTGGTATACCCCTACATTGTGAAAGCTGGAAAATCATGCCCTCTGTGGCAATTGTTTATCTTTTATGTTCATTTATTTATATGTTATAGTTGGCATCAATAATTGTTTATGTGGGTCATTGTCGGGTAGCTATGTTAAAGGAATGGGGTTTAATAGTGTATTATGTATTGTGTTGACAATGACCTTTATAATTTTATGTTACCTTTTATATCATTAAAGCGGTGATATTAATATTCCCAATACAAGGTGTCTAAGTATTTTTGGGGGGTATGGGGTTAATTAAGCAAATGCCAAAAAGGGACTATGCATATGTCAAGTGTCACATGAAAAGATATAATAAAATATTTACAATAATGTGAGTGGTGTATTTACCTTTGTGAAATACTGTATGTATGTAAAAATAAAATGCATAAATGAGGACAGAGCAATATGAAAATGTATGCATCGTTAGAGCAGTAGTTATATAATGAAGTCTGCAAGGAACTTCATTATATACATGACTAGCCTGAGAGGAAGTATTAATAAAAATTTTAAAAAAGAGAGGAAAACATATTTTTTTCCTCATCCCATGTGGGAAAAGTGAAAGTTTCAAAAAGACCTTTAAGCAGCAGTAGATATTCATGGGTGAAGTATGGCATAGTATTCAAGTCTTATTTCCTGTTTCTTTATGTCAATGGGGATGCACATGAATGTCCCCTCAATTCCCACAATTCTTGTGCACAAAGTGTCAAAATTTCCTGTTATATGTAATCCTTCATTATGTAGAGTGCTAGGGACTCCGACACTGACAGTACCCAGCCACCCCCTAGTTAGCAATACCGGCTGACAAATTAATCATTAAGTAGCTCTGCTACAAGACAAGTAGGATCAATCCAACAGTTTTCCTTCCGGATGTTCTCTTAATTGTACTCTTTTTATTCATTATTGTTCTTTTATTGCAGTGACTTTCATTCCTATTTTTTCCTTATTGTCTTATTGCTGTAATGTTCTAATCAATTACCATTGGTTCTAATTGTTTTGCATTACTTTATGAAGCACCTATGGTGGTAAAGATTAGTCAGTTGATATTGTTCTTATTACTGTTAAAGTGCTAAAGTGTGTTGACACACTGTTGTTTCTGTGTGTGATTGCAGTGTGTGTGACATTGCTATACTGCTTAAAATGTGTTTTACAGAATATTAGCAACTACAAAATGTGCAGTTTTCAAATTTTCAATTTTAATTTTAGCCCATTATGTCCTACAAAGTCTGGGCTTTAACACCATTAGGACTTATGCTTTATTTAAATTCTTTTTTTTGTGTGTGTGCATACTTATACAGAATGACTTTCTAAGCCTCAACAACATTCGCAAGACCAATATAAAACATAAGAAACATTTACATGGCCTCGATAATAATGCACATTTTTAAATATAATAAGGTTATTACAGGCTAGGTATGCATGTCTAAATTGCTGAATTGCACTGCCAATGCAGAGGTAGGCAGATCATCAGGGCATGAGGAGTATAATAGATGACACAGAAAATGAGTTGTAACGGACCGTTTTGCACACAAGGGGTAAAAACCGTTTATGCGATCGTCCCCCTTTCCAGTGATGCAGGCACAGCTACTGCAGAACACCAAACTCCCGAACTGGATACAAAATAGCACTCCAACTCCCGAACTGGAACCTCCCAAATAGCTGCTAGCAGACGAACAGGAAAAGCAGACAATCAGCTTACACTCCTGGCAATCAGTCTCTAACAGCATACAGTGAATCCCCCCAAGAACGAGACAAGGCTCCGTGTTGAGGGTCAAGCAGTGGTCTGAGGTGCTGGCACACCCAGCCTGGTTTTTATTACAGTCTTTTCAAATACAGGACCGCCCACAGGGAGGTATAAAACAACCAATCACATATCAGTTACATCCCACATATTCCCTCCCCTTATCCTGTTAGGAAACTCAATTACACATACAGTTAAAACATACTTTCTACCCAACTTTCATAACTCTAAAACCATACATCACATTCACATAAAATTACATATTCACAATCAATCCATTCAGGGGAACATATTAAAAAATGGCATGAATCAGACCAGGGGTTCAAAAGTTAGTAAAAGTATCTTTTGGGCCCTGGCTGGCACATGGCTATCTGGCTCAAACAGGTTTTACAGAGCCCTCTATCCTGGAGACAATTGGGGAAAGTAATCCAATTATCCAGGGATAGAGGCAGACTCCATTGAGCACATGGTTGCAAAAAGACATAAAACACTTTAAAATACATAAAGTCACCTTTTACACATAACACACAGACATTTCACATATCCCCAGATAGCTGGGATTTGAGCACACAAAACTACCGAATAGCACTCAGATCCTATTCACACAGTTCAATTGCCATGGAGCCGAAGTCTTTAACTACACGAATGGGCTCCATGGCATAGCTATCTGGGTTAACACATTTACATAAAGTCTGGTCCATAGTCCAAAGGCAGCAGGCAGGCAGCCAGGCTTCTCCAATGCAATGTGGCGAGATTGCTCTCGTCACATGAGTAATCATCGATAAGTCAGGCGTAGAAAAAGAAGCCTGTTGGGCCGTCATATTTAACTATTAGGTATTATAAACGTGGTACATAGGCATGCTAGGCTAAATTTAAATAATGTGTGAATAGCTTAACCTAAAGATTACAGTTGAATTCAAAACGTGCTACAACAAAAACATGCCAGCCATGGATATGAAAGATTATCACTGCGGCTAATATTGTAGCTAAATATAGAAGCTAAATATAGAAGCTCTAATACCACTGGGTTTAAAAAGCATATGAACTGAGCAAAGTTTAGGGGAAGCCCTAAATAAAACATTATATAATACTATAATGCATATATGGCAGAGATTACTGATATTCTGAGGGTTCCACTGTCAGGAGTCACATTACACCGCATATGGACCAGATACGAGAGTCCAGCTCCACACCAGGTTTATTTTCCTTACTCTCCTCTATCATATCTTGTAGCATTGTTGAGTTTTCCCTTGACTGCTAGAAAGGCGGCTGCAAATCCACATGTCCCCATAGCTTCATCCCCAGGCCTTGAGGAGGGCCAGTGCCCTATGTCCATGAATCTTCCACTCCTTTGTTTTATTAAAAATAAATTACTTCCTTTGTTTGCATGATGTAGGTTTTTCTTACATGTAGGTGTATATTTGTGGTTGTACCAGTTTGTTATGTTCAAAATGTTTTTGCAACAATGGAGTTGTCTCAAGGTAGTTTATAGTCTTTTTTTTCCTTCTTAAGATTCCATCTCAGATCAAGCATCAGAAAGATTTCTCAAAATTAGTTTGTTATGACCACCTTGTCTATTTCTAATTACATAAATTGGTTTTATCGCCTATTACTTAGTTCACAAGCCTAATCGGATGAGGTTGAATTGAAATAATGGCTTTGCCGAAATAAAGGGTAGGGTGGTGTTTGCTTAGAGTACTTGGTCACCACTTGCGGTGAGCTTGTTAATGTTCTAAAGCTTTGGTCAATCTTCTACACTTGTGTGTTTTTTTTACAATCTTTATTGTTTTGTTACAGAGAAGACATATATGGTCTGAAAATTGATCCATCATGGTAATATACATAAGTTACATTGCAACCAAGACGGAGTTGAAATCTGGTATGTGCATTGTAATGTGCAGTTAAAAATCTGTACGTGCAATCTGGCACTGTGGCTGAGAAGGGTGTTTAGGATATACACTAATGGTCTGATATATCTTATCTCAAGTGACCGTCTCCTTATTTTAACCACCCAACATAACTCAGAACCTAACCTCAGGAGTGCAAGATGGTGAAGAGGAAGAAAGAAAAGAAAAGAAAAGAAAGAAAAGAAAGAAAGAAAGAGCTAAAAATAAGAAAAAAAGTGATGGGGGAGAAGAGAGGATTTGGACTTGTCCCACACCTTCCCGGCTCATTGCCTTTAGGTCAAATCAAATTGTAAACAAAGCATCCGATGCACCTCTCCAACCTGCCATATGATCTAGGTTAAAGTGGTGAACCAGTATCTACAGGCAATAGTTATTCTGCATTTGGAAATTACATACATCCTCTTCCTTCACATTGCCCAGTGCCAGATGCACTTTATGACATGTAGTCACTGTAACGAGAATATACCCCTACACGCAGGATCCAGCTAAACAGAGGCAAATACAGAGGAGAGATACGTCTACCGGACCTTAGAATGGCCGGACTCGACGTATATGAGAGGAGACAGAGCCAGGAACAAACCGAGGTCAAGGGCACAGAGAGACAGCGTAAACTAGGACAAGCCGGGGTCTGGTACACGGAAAACAGCAAGCCGGCAAACAGTACAGATAAGGATAAAGCGAAAACGAAGTCAGAATACGAAGCCAAAGTCAATACGAGAAAACACAACTGAACACCACAAGCGCTAAAGGGAACTGAAACAGAAACCACGATAGGGCAACGAGCTAAGGGAAAAAGGTAAGTTTAAATAGCTTTAAAACGAAAGTGATTGGCTCCTGTCACTTCCACACCCCCTATAGGTAATTGTACAGGGAGTGTGGTATGACAGGAGCCAATGGGAGCCTTTTGGCAATTAGGCTCCCACTGTCTCTTTAAGAGCGCGCCCGAGACTCGCGGCGCGCTCTTAGTTTCAGGCGGGACACGTGACCGCCTCACGCGGTCACTGCCCGCCTTCCATCCAAAGCAGTTGGATGAGCCGCGCGCGGCTCGTGCAGCCGCAGGACCGCGCGCGGCTTGAAGAGAGGACCGCGACCGGCCCCCGGTTAAGGTAAGTAACGCTACAGTACCCCCCCCTGAGGACACGCCCCCCGGGCGGGTAGGACCAGGCCTGGCAGGAAAACGAGAATGGAAAGAGCGCACAAGACGGGGAGCATGGACAGCATCAGCCGAAATCCAACTGTGCTCCTCAGGCCCATAACCCTTCCAATGTACCAAGTACTGAAGTCGACCCCTAAGGAAACGAGAGTCATGAACAGCAGACACTTCAAACTCCTCATGACCCTCCACCGAGATAGGAGGGGGAGGAGGAGTATGCCGGGTATAGCGGTTGCGTACGAAAGGTTTCAACAATGAGGTGTGAAAAACATTAGGAATACGTAGATTCTTAGGCAGGCCTAAGGCATAAGAAACAGGATTAACCTTATGTATAATACGATAAGGTCCAATGAAGCGGGGAGCCAATTTCATAGAAGGCACCCGGAGACGAATATTCCGCGTGGAAAGCAAAACCCTGTCCCCCACAACATAGGACGGAGCTGCTCTGCGATGCTTGTCAGCCTGAGCCTTCTGGCGAGTAGCAGAGTCCACCAAAGAACGCTGAACCTGCTCCCAAGTATTACGCAAACCAGCCAAATGCTCATCCAGAACTGGCATGCCCTGTGAGGAGAATGCAGCCGGAAGAACAACGGGATGCTGGCCATAGACAACGTAAAAAGGGCTCTTGCCGGAAGAATCATGAGTGGCGTTATTCCAAGCAAATTCAGCCCAAGGAAGCAGGTCAGACCAATTGTCCTGATGGTGAGACACAAAACAACGGAGGTATTGCTCCAGAGACTGGTTGGCACGTTCAGCAGCCCCATTAGACTGGGGATGATAAGCGGAAGAAAATGAGAGAGAAATACCCATTTCTGAACAAAAGGCCCTCCAGAACCTGGAAATAAATTGGCTACCCCTATCGGATACAATAGATACGGGAATCCCATGTAATCGAAATACTTCTCTAGCGAAGATATGAGCCAGTTCCTTGGATGTGGGCAACTTGCGAAGAGACACGAAGTGAGCCATTTTGGAGAACCGATCCACTATCATCAGGATCACTGTGTTACCATTTGAAGGGGGTAATTCAACAATAAAATCCATGGACAGGTTAGACCAAGGTCTCTCGGGAACGGGTAACGGATGCAACAGCCCACAAGGAACTCTACGGGAGGATTTCATACAGGCACAAGTAGTACAAGCACTTATATAGTCAGTGACATCCTTTCGTAAGGAATCCCACCAAAAATACCGAGAAACAGCTGACACCGTTTTGGAAATACCAGGATGTCCAGCGGTCTTAGTATCATGATATAATGACATAATATCCCGTCTCTCAGGAACATCAACGAACAGTTTATCATTAGGCCTCTCGCTAGGTGCCATGCTTTGTTTCGCTTGTATGGCCTGCAAGAGGGACGAGGAAATAGACAAAATAGTAGTAGCTATTATCCTGTCTGGGGGAATGACAGGAGTAACATCAATCTCCTGTTTGTCAGTAGTTTCGAACTGTCTGGACAGAGCGTCTGCTTTAGTGTTGCGATCACCTGGCCTATAGGTGATAATAAAATTGAAACGGGACAAAAATAGTGACCACCTAGCCTGCCTGGAAGACAATCTTTTGGCTTCGCTAAGGTAGGATAGGTTCTTGTGATCCGTAAAAATGAGGATAGGATCCTTAGTTCCTTCTAACAAATGTCTCCACTCTTTAAGTGCTAAAATAATAGCAAGGAGTTCGCGATTACCCACATCATAATTTTTCTCTGCTTTGGACATTTGTTTAGAAAAGAAGCCGCATGGATGCAATGGCTTTTCAGGCGACTCTCTTTGGGATAAGACAGCACCTACCCCAATATCCGAAGCATCAACTTCAAGAATATAGGGCAGTGAGGGGACAGGATGCTGTAAAATAGGTGCAGAGGCGAACGTAGTTTTAAGAAATTCAAAAGCCTGAAGTGCCTCGGTAGACCAAACACGAGTATTGCCATCCTTTTTAGTCATACGGGTAATAGGTGCTACAATGGACGAGAAACCTTTGATAAAACGTCTATAATAATTGGAGAACCCAAGAAAACGCTGAATAGCTTTCAGACCTTGCGGTAGAGGCCATTCTATTACAGCAGCTAGCTTCTGGGGATCCATACGAAAACCTTTAGCGGAAATCAAATACCCCAAGAACTGGACTTCGGTTTGGTCAAACAGACATTTTTCTAGCTTGCAATAAAGACCATTAGCAAGAAGGGTCTTCAAAACTGTCGTAACATGTCTGTGATGAGTGTGTATATCTGTAGAATATATTAAAATGTCGTCCAAGTATACGATAACAAATGTGTGAATAAAATCTCTCAAGACATCATTAATAAATTCTTGGAATACTGCTGGGGCATTGCAAAGCCCAAATGGCATAACAGTATATTCGTAATGACCGGATCTAGTGTTGAATGCAGTCTTCCATTCGTGATTTTCCTTTATACGTATCAAATTGTATGCACTCCTAAGGTCTAATTTAGTGAACACAGTGGCATGTTTCAGCCTGTCAAATAATTCTGTAATCAAAGGTATAGGGTATGCATTTTTGATAGTGATTTTGTTTAGACCTCTATAATCTATACACGGTCTTAAATCACCTTCTTTCTTCGATACAAAGAAGAACCCTGCTCCAGCTGGAGAAGAGGATCTCCTAATAAACCCTTTTTCTAGTGATTCCTTGATGTACTCCTCCATGACACGGTTTTCTTGAACCGATAAGGGGTACACCCTGCCCTTTGGAGGTATAGTGCCAGGCAACAAGTCAATAGCGCAATCATAGGGTCTGTGAGGCGGTAATTTCTCAGCCTCCCTTTTATCGAAAACAGTCTTTAGAGATAAGTACTGAGGGGGTATAACCGTAGACAAAGGAGGACTGGTAGGTACCTCAATAGAATTCAAAGGTGTGACTTCAAACGTACAAGACTCGTGGCAGGCCTCACTCCATGATTTTATTTGCCCTGTCTCCCAGTCAAAATGGGATTGTGAGCACGTAACCATGGATACCCTAATACTAACTGTGAAGAGGGAGAGGTGATGACCTGGAATCGAATGGTTTCATAGTGTAAAACCCCTGTGTACATGTGTAATGGTACAGTCTCATGAGTAACAACTGGAGAACTTAATGGTCTACCATCTATGGCCTCAACGGCCAAGGGTATCTCCTTCTCTCTGATGGGAATGTTGTTTCTCTTTATAAAGCCAGAGTCTATAAAATTTTCAGCTGCCCCAGAGTCAACCAGAGCATATATGTTGTCAACTATACAAATCTCTCCCATATATAAAGAAACCGGGAGAAGCAAGCGGTTAGGAGGCAATTTAGGAGACTTAGATATCACACCCAAGGCCAGTCCCCTATAAGGTCTTAGGTGCGAGAGTTTTCCGGGAGTAAAGGACATTCCTTTACCATATGGTCTCTCCTACCACAGTATAGGCAGAGTCCCTCCCTTCTCCTATGTAATTTCTCAGTATCAGAGAGTTTGGCAACCCCTAATTGCATAGGTTCCTCCTCAGACACTTTAACACTCTCTGGTATATTAACTCTGGGGTTAATGGGTGTAACAAAACGTCTATTCCTGTTCTTGGTATAGAGCCTGTCACGAATTCTATTATCAATATCAATGAGGTAATCGATAAGGTCCTCTAAGGCAATAGGAAGCTCCTTAGCTGCTACCTCATCCAATATCGTATCTGACAAACCTTCCATAAAGGCAGTAGTTAACCCATTGTTGGTCCAATCTACCTGCGAAGCAAGAGTGCGAAACTGAATAGCATAATCAGCCACAGACCTAGAACCCTGTTTAATTCTCATTAATGCTCTCGCGGCATTCTTTGACCTTTTCATTGTGTCAAAAGTTCTACGAAAAGCCGTAAGAAAACTGTTGAAATCATGTACCATAGGTCCATTAGCTTCCCAAATAGGATTTGCCCACTCAAGTGCCTTATCGGTAAGTTGGTGCATAAAGAACCCAACCTTAGACCTCTCTGTGGGAAATGAGCGTGGATACATTTCGAAGTGAAATTCAATCTGATTAATAAACCCTCTGCAAGTCTTAGAGTCCCCTCCATACCTAGGAGGAGGTGTTAAATGGGCCGAAGTATTAGGCAAAGTAGATACTTCAGGGAGAAGGGGCGTAGGAGGGTTAGGTGTAGTTGCTGGAACGGTTCTAGCTAGGAGCGTCTGGAGAGCCTGAGCTATTTGATCCATACGGTGATCCTGCTCTACAAATCTTGCCTCATGGGACGCCATCTGTTGAGCTAAATCTGCGGGGTCCATGGCCCTATCGTAATGTAACGAGAATATACCCCTACACGCAGGATCCAGCTAAACAGAGGCAAATACAGAGGAGAGATACGTCTACCGGACCTTAGAATGGCCGGACTCGACGTATATGAGAGGAGACAGAGCCAGGAACAAACCGAGGTCAAGGGCACAGAGAGACAGCGTAAACTAGGACAAGCCGGGGTCTGGTACACGGAAAACAGCAAGCCGGCAAACAGTACAGATAAGGATAAAGCGAAAACGAAGTCAGAATACGAAGCCAAAGTCAATACGAGAAAACACAACTGAACACCACAAGCGCTAAAGGGAACTGAAACAGAAACCACGATAGGGCAACGAGCTAAGGGAAAAAGGTAAGTTTAAATAGCTTTAAAACGAAAGTGATTGGCTCCTGTCACTTCCACACCCCCTATAGGTAATTGTACAGGGAGTGTGGTATGACAGGAGCCAATGGGAGCCTTTTAGCAATTAGGCTCCCACTGTCTCTTTAAGAGCGCGCCCGAGACTCGCGGCGCGCTCTTAGTTTCAGGCGAGACACGTGACCGCCTCACGCGGTCACTGCCCGCCTTCCATCCAAAGCAGTTGGATGAGCCGCGCGCGGCTCGTGCAGCCGCAGGACCGCGCGCGGCTTGAAGAGAGGACCGCGACCGGCCCCCGGTTAAGGTAAGTAACGCTACAGTCACATAAAGAGTCCCAGGTCTGTGCATGTTCTGAGTAACACAGGAGGGAAGCTATGAGAGTTTCCATATCATAAATTTCCACCAATTTCACCATCCATTGATGAAAGGAGTAGGTCAGGTCAGTACCCAGAATTTAGTTAATCACAGTATAAATGCATCTGCAATAGGGAGCCAGTAATTAGCATGACATCCACTTATGCAGATCTATACCCACCTCCTCTGCATCCAGGATATGTATTACATTTTCTTTCAGATGGATAATGTCATAACAGAGGAAGGAAACAGGAGAGTGGCTAACCTTTATATTTAATTTCTGTGGATATTAAGGGGGTATAGGATTTGTTTGGGGTAGAGGAAGGGAGTACCGCAGGTGAAATGGGAGTTTAACATCATTATTACTCATTTATTACTCCCAGGAAGGAGTAATGTGCATCTGCTCAAGCGCATTTGTTGGCAGTGCAACTAAATAAAGACCCTTTAACTGTTTATTTGCTTAAATAAATGTACAACAATAACAAGGAATTTTATTACCATTTTTAATGGGCTACTAGAGACTACTAATAGGCTACTAGAGACTATGACAATGACCTGGTTTCATTTTGGCGCACGTTTAAAAGGCCCTAGCATCTTATCAAAGCAGCGCCAAAGTGTATCATTATTGACATTGGCAGCATAATGTTTGTGACCCTGGAACAGGACAAGATGTCCAATGCCAGTTTTGATGCCAGAATAATGCATGCCATTACACTGGGTTTGAAAATGATGCTGAGATGAGCTGGGAACCCTAACAGTAAAGAATGCCTAGCTGGATTTAAATATACAGATGCCACACATTTTGATGTGTTTGATTTGAAAGATGGGTGGTTGATGGGGAGTCATATATATTTTATGATTAGATGTTCATACATATATGCATGGTTTGAGTTTGTTTATGGACAACTTGTTTTGTCATTCACCTAATATATGTCTGCCTTTATTAGAGTAAACTTATTTAGGTGGACCAAGTCTCCAAATTCACTTCACAAATATCAGTTAAAAACGGTAAATGCTTAACTCTGCAACCATTGCATTTACAAAAAAGTATAAAAATTGCTGTTTACGTGTCAATCAACAAATCAAGTATACACTGAGTACATATTGTCCCTGGATAGCACTGAGAATCATTACTTGAGCTACAGAGTGCACACCTAGTTTATTGTATTTTGTTGCACATACTGATAAAGAATTGCTTATCTGTATTGTTATAAAACTATGTAATTAATGCACACATCAGCAAAAAAATTACTTTATCATCATCTGTTTTTTTAGAATCCATTTCATTTAAAATATGATCACCTGTAATATCTATTTACAGTTATCTAAAATTCAAGGGCAGTACAGCTTGGAGCAGGGTGCCTTTATAATGCATTAAAAAATATTCAAAACAAACAACTGAATAAATAAATTAAACTTCTTATTTGGACTTGTTTGGTCTTGAGTCAGATCAGACATTGCCACAAGTATTATTTGAGACACCCAAGCTAAAGGTGTTTATTGATACTGTTGGTGCACTGAAGCTGAATATATCAATAGAGGCCACCACCAATTACCTTGGATATTGTACACAGAGGTAGGCAACCTTTGGCACTCCAGTTATTGTGAACTGTATCTCCCTTGATTATTATTATTATTATTATTATTAATATTATTTGCATTTATACAGCACCAACAGATTATAAGATGGGGGATTTAACTATAAATAGGACAATTACAGAAAAAACTTACAGGAACGGTAGGTTGAAGAGGACCCCGCTCAAACATGCTTACAGTCTATGGGAAGTGGGGTATAAAACACAATAGGACAGGAATGCTTAGCTATCCTTATGGTTGTTAGAGCATTATGGGAAATGTAGTCCACATCTGGAGTGCTGAAGGTTGCCTACCCGAGAGTGTCTTTATCAATATCTTTTGCTGCCTTTTGCTCCTCCTTCCATTATATGCTCTAAAAATTCAGTTTTGCTCCCTAAGTATCTCAATTGGTAATTTCTTCTTCCCATCAAGCTCTTATACAGACTTCATTTTTTTCTGAAACCATTACATACAGTTGAGCAGAGGTCTTAAAAGTAAAAAATGCAAGCATAAATACACATGTTGTCACTGGTGCAATTATCCTGCAATGTCTTCAGCAGAGGTATAGGAGGACAGTGTGGATATATATGAACAGGTAACATTTCCTCAAAATTACTCCTTAGTTATTCATCTACACTCATAATATCAGCCATTCATCCTTATTCATTACCCATTCATTCAGTCCATACAGCCACACCCATAATCCCAGCCACCTACATTAGCCCTAGCCATCCATCTATACCCATTACCTGCATCCACATCCTTTGGCTCTAGTCACTCCCATTAATTACCCAGAACCAACCAATCCACAATCCATACAGATAAGCCCACTCAGGGTTGCAGATGGCCTCCCACTCTTAGGAGGTGCAAAGAGCAGCAGCCAGACGATCCTCACACAGCCACAGATTTGTGTAGGGGATGCATCAGCATAACTGCCCTCAGAGACCAGCTCCATCACAGAGCAGGGTGCCAGAAAAGAAGCTACTAAGCTACTGAGCTACCCTCCCGCTGTTGTTGTCTTCTTGTTCCATCGCCAGGGTAACACATCGAGGACCACTATCTGTCACGAACTTACCTGCTCCAGATCCCTGCACTTCTTGGAAATGCATGATCTGGGTGTGCCCCTAATTCTCATGTTTTCTGTGAAGATATGGAATCCAGACCAGATTCCTATTGGGTTGAGCACCCTACCCATCCACTATAGGTGCTCCTTTGGAGGTGACCACAGAAAAGCTTAAATTGTTGAGTCTCTTGAAGCAGTTTATACTGCCAGTAAGCATTGCAAGTTAGCATGTTAATCTCTTCTGTTAAAATTAGTGTAGGAACCACTGATATTGGGTACTGTGACATACTGATATACGGCAGGTTGCTTTCACACTGTCATTCTCTGAAGTTCTGCCTGTGCATAACACTCAGAACGACAGGCGGATGCGTATTAGGGACTTTAATTTGTGGCTTGGTGAATGGTGTCGGGAGCAAGGATTTGGCTTTATTTCTCATGGTAGCTCTGTTTGGAATGGAGATAAGCTGTACAAAAAAGATGGTTTGCATCTTTCTCAAAAGGGAACAAATGTTCTCAGTGAGCAGTTCAGAGGTTTTGCTAGGATGTATTTAAACTAGGAGGGGGGGGCAAAAGGGTAATAAAACATCAATCCAATTGTCCCCCAAAACAAGGACAGAAGGTGCCTGTAGCAAGTGTGTTAAAAAATTGTAAGCTTAGAGTCATGTCTACAAATGCTCGCAGTTTAGGTAATATGATCCATGAACTTGTGGCAATAATGGCAACTGATAGTGTAGATTTAGTTGCTGTTACTGAGACATGATATAATGAGAAAAATGACTGGGACATAGCAATACCAGGGTACTCTTTATATAGGAAAGATAGGGAAGGCAAAAAAGGGGGAGGGGTGGCCTTGTATGTGAAGGATAACATAAAATCTAGCCTAATAAAAGTTAGTGAGGCAAACATAGAGTCCGTTTGGGTTATGTTAGAATTTGGTAATCACACAGTAACTCGTGTAGGTGTGATTTATAGGCCCCCAGGACAAATTGAAGAGTTAGATAATCTACTAGTTGAGGAAATAGCTAAAATGACAATGAAGGGGGAAGTTATCATCATGGGTGACTTTAATCTTCCTGATGTAAATTGGAAAACAAAATTAGCTACTTGTGCCAGGAGCACACATATTCTAAACTCCCTACTGGGATTGTCTCTAAAACAAGTTGTTGAGGAGCCAACTCGTAAAGAGGCCATACTAGATTTAGTGTTAACAAATGGAGATTTGGTATCAGATATTACTGTAGGTGAAAGTTTAGAATCCAGTGATCATCAGTCAGTGTGGTTTAATATAAGAACAGTGACTGAGTCACACCACACAAAAACAAAAGTTTTAGACTTTAGAAAAACAGACTTTTCTAAAATTAGAATATGGGTAGAGGAGTCATTATCAGACTGGAGCAATTTAAATGGAGTCCAAGAGAAATGGGATTATTTAAAAGTTGCACTATTGAAGGCAACAGAAAATTGCATTAGGCTTGTCAGTAAAAGCAAAAAAATCAAGAAACCACTGTGGTACTCCGCAGATGTGGCCAAAATAGTTAAAAACAAAAAGTTAGCATTTAGGAATTATAAAAAAACCCAGAGTGAGGAAGACCAAATGATCTATAAGATTAGGCAGAAAGAGGCTAAGCAAGTTATAAGAGCTTCCAAATCACACACAGAAGAGAAAATAGCACAGTCAGTAAAAAAGGGGGATAAAACATTTTTTAGATACATAAATGAGAAAAGAAAAGTAAAACAAGGATTAGTTAGATTAAAAACAAAAGAAGGAAGGTATGTAGAAGAGGATAAAGGTCTAGCTGACTGCCTCAATGAATATTTTTGTTCTGTATTTACAGATGAAAATGAAGGAAAGGGACCTCAGTTGAGAAAAAGGATAAATGAGTCATTTATTACACGTGAGTTTACAGAGGAAGAGGTTCTATTTCAACTGTCAAAAGTAAAGACAAATAAGTCAATGGGACCTGATGGAATACACCCAAAGCTATTAAAAGAGCTTAGTGGTGTACTAGCAAAACCATTAACAGATTTATTTAACCAGTCATTGTTAACAGGAGTAGTCCCAGAAGATTGGAAGTTAGCGAATGTTGTGCCCATTTACAAGAAATGTAATAGGGAGGAGTCGGGCAACTATAGGCCAGTAAGCCTTACTTCAGTAGTGGGGAAAGTGATGGAAACCATGTTAAAGGATAGGATTGCTGAACATCTAAAAACACATGGATTTCAAGATCAGAGACAACATGGGTTTACTTCAGGGAGATCATGCCAAACTAATCTTATTGATTTTTTTGATTGGGTAACTAAAATTATAG
The DNA here is from genome assembly GCA_933207985.1 of Pelobates cultripes. Taxonomy (NCBI): domain Eukaryota; kingdom Metazoa; phylum Chordata; class Amphibia; order Anura; family Pelobatidae; genus Pelobates; species Pelobates cultripes. Next base: position 118,443,596 of record OW240913.1, on the reverse strand, counting down.
ATCAGGGTGGTGCAGTAGACATTGCTTACCTAGATTTCAGTAAGGCTTTTGACACTGTTGTACATAGAAGGCTTATCAATAAACTGCAATCTTTAAGTTTGGATTCCAATATTGTTGAATGGGTAAGGCAGTGGCTGAGTGACAGGCAACAGAGTTAATGGAATATATTCGAAGCTTGGATTTGTCACCAGTGGGGTACCTCAGGGATCTGTAATTGGACCCATTCTCTTTAATATTTTTATTAGTGATATTGCAGAAGGTCTTAATGGTAAGGTATGTCTTCTTGCTGATGATACTAAGATATGTAACAGGGTTGATGTTCCAGGAGGGATAAGCCAAATGGCAAATGATTTAGGTAAACTAGAAAAATGGTCAGAATTGTGGCAACTGACATTTAATATGGATAAGTGCAAGAAAATGCATCTTGGACGTAAAAACCCAAGGGCAGAGTACAGAATATTTGATAGAGTCCTAACCTCAACATATGAGGAAAGGGATTTAGGGGTGATTATTTATGATGACTTAAAGGTAGGCAGACAATGTAACAGAGCAGCAGGTAATGCTAGCAGAATGCTTGGTTGTATAGGGAGAGGTATTAGCAGTAGTAAGCGGGAAGTGCTCATGCCATTGTACAGAACACTGGTGAGACCTCACTTGGAATATTGTACACAGTACTGGAGACCGTATCTTCAGAAGGATATTGATACCTTAGAGAGGGTTCAGAGAAGGGCTACTAAACTGGTTCATGGATTGCGGGATAAAACTTACCAGGAAAGGTTAAAGGATCTTAACATGTATAGCTTGGAGGAAAGACGAGACAGGGGGGATATGATAGAAACATTTAAATATATAAAGGGAATCAACACAGTAAAGGAGGAGACTATATTTAAAAGAAGAAAAACTACCACAACAAGAGGACATAGTCTTAAATTAGAGGGACAAAGGTTTAAAAATAATATCAGGAAGTATTACTTTACTGAGAGGGTAGTGGATGCATGGAATAGCCTTCCAGCTGAAGTGGTAGAGGTTAACACAGTAAAGTAGTTTAAGCATGTGTGGGATAGGCATAAGGCTATCCTAACTGTAAGATAAGGCTAGGGACTAATGAAAGTATTTAGAAAATTGGGCAGACTAGATGGGTCGAATTATTCTTATCTTCCGTCACATTCTATGTTTCTATGTTTCTATGTTTACTGGTGGCCTTAACACAATATGGCCATATCGTGGAACTGATCCCCATATTTATTTGCTAAGATGAGTGATTTTAAGTAGCCTTGTTAAATGTAAAGCTGTATTATTGTGTGTGTGTGATGTTCCTTTAACTGTATTTTGTATATGTTTTGGTCTTTACGGAATCACCACTGCTTGGAAATGCATGTTCTGGGTGTGCACCCAATTCCCATTTTTTTCTGAACAGCCTACATGCAAACATATTTATTGTCACCAATCTTATCTCAAGAGTTATCAATGATAATTTACAGCTTGGTTATATTGCAGATACTGTAAATGTGTGCTTCCTTCTTGAAATTGTCATGAAGGTAGATTCCACAATATATTCAATTAATTCTGCTAAATGTAACACACACCCCGTGAACTCTCCTCAGCACGTTTGCTATGATATGATGAACCCATTTAAAATCCAATTTTATCAATTAATTAAATCAGCAATTGTACATATGCTCAATCCATAAAAGACAATTAATTATCATCATTCAAACATATTCCTTACTTAATTGTCAAACCCTCAAGCCATGAAATAGATATCCCCAACCCCCATACATACTGGCTATGATGTTCTCTCCTCTTTAGCTAACTATAGTAAGAGACACAAAATAACTATAGTAAGAGCCACAACCCATTCCCCTTCAATTTTTGTCAAGTAAAAGAGAACGAAAGTGTACAGGTTTTGAACCTCTCCATGTCCGTGAGCCTGTGGCCCTTGATTGTCAGAAACCTGAAGGAACCAAAATGTACAGATCTATGTAACAACAAATATACTTTCCATGTATCGGTCCTTTGAGTGGCCATACTAATAGTAGAAGTGTCAGAGAGAATGCTGTAGTCAAGGACAGGAGAGATATAAATGATTAAACAAACCAGGGTCAAAGTACAGAGATCAGGAAAAACATGTGTGCAGCGTCGCAGAGATTCAATCCAGACAGTGACGTAATGACATCATCATATTACACAACTCTTGGGACCTCTATTAATAAGCCACCAAAAGCCAAGTTCCTCTAAGTCAAAATACTACCCTAGTTTCATAGGATTACAATAGGCAAAAGGGGATGGACTTTCCTATTACAGGAAGAATGAGTCAGGAATGCATGTGAGAAAATAGGCTATTATTACAACAGCAAAGTTAAGCAGGAAACCTAAAATTAGTTATTGATTTCAATGCAGAGAAGGACTGACACAATAAACAATATTAGATCCAAATATTAGATCCAATGTGATTTAGGTTACTCCAGGGAAAACAAGACAAGACATTTAGTGGCAGCACAAAGAGGTGAAGACCTCGAAGATCAGTTTATAGAAACTTGCACTGTTTACAATGAAAGATATATTTATTGCTTCAGAATTGATGATTTGTTCTTAATTGATACTTTTGAAGTTGCAACATATGTATCTTCACTCTACCTGCAGTCCTTATAAGGCTACGTGTAGATGGGACTAGGGTTGAGCGGACACCTGGATGTTCGGGTCCGGCGGGTTCGGCCGAACTTTGAAAAAAAGTCCAGATTCGGGCTTGAACTTGACCCCGAACTTGACCCCGAACCCCATTGAAGTCAATGGGGACCCGAACTTTGGGCCACAAAAATGCCTCTAAAAAGCTCCTGGAAAGGGCTAGAGGGCTGCAAAAGGAAGTAAAATGGGTGTAAGAGTAGGACAAGTGCCCTGCAAACAAATGTGGATAGGGAAATCACTTAAAATAACCTAAAATTAAAAATACAGCTGAGCCATAAAATAGCACTAGATGGAATCTTTGATTTTAACTTTGGAAAAACATAAATCAAAATCTAAAGCATAGCTGTCAGGAGGATCACCAGAATTATCCATTTGAGAGAGGGTTGGAGTGCAGGGTATTCTCTTTCATTGTTCAAACTGATCTCAACTCCTAATGCATGGAGAAAAGGCCTTCACAAGCCTCTGCTATTGTGTACATAGTTTATACTAAGTGACTCATAGGTTGAGGAGGCGGTGACCGTGGCGGTGTAGGTGGAAGCAGCGGTGGAGGAGGAGGATGAGGAAGCCAACACTGTTTATGTTTTTGTGTTTTTGTTTTTTTTAATTGTGGTAGCCCACAAGCCTCTGCTAATGTGTACATAGTTTATACTAAGTGACATATGGAAATTGCTTTAGAATTGTATCCAGGCAACAGTTTTCCCTATAAACTGACCTCTCAGTTGACTTGTGAGGGTATTGCCCCAGAATTACAATATTGTTGAAGTACCTCTTAGCTATTGATCACTGGTTTAAATATAGCAGCTTGATATCTGGTAGTTTCTAGTGTTGAAAATATCAATCTGTTTCTGTCACTTAGATCTGTGTAACAAGTGTTGTAGGTGTGAAACAATATTACAAGTGACCGATGTAGTAAATTTGAATCAAAGTTACGCTTCGATTTGACTCTCAGATATGAAGTGCACACCCCAAATATACTTTTTTGCACCCCCCAAAAAAATGGACTTTTTAAAACTCCAATGTAAGCAGCAGATTAGCAGCAAAACAATTAGAATGTTTATTACTGCACAGTAAGCGCACTATTTGATGCTTCTATTTGACTCTCAGACATGAAGTGCACCACAGGCCACAAATGTACTATTTAGCAGATCAGCAGCAAAACAATTAGAATGTTTACAACTGCGCAGTAAGCGCACTATTTGACGCTTCTATTTGACTCTCAGATATGAAGATGTACTATTTAGCAGATTAGCACCCAGAAAATACGAATTATTACCACTGCGCTGTAAGCACACTATTAGACGCTTCTATTTGACTCTCAGATATGAAGTGCACGCCCAAAAATGTACTATTTAGCAGATTACAATAAGAAATAGGTGAGGGCACACTCCCTCACCTATTTCTTATTGTATACTGTTTATTTTTATGTGTTTTGAGTGACACACATATGGTGATAGGAGCACCTCTCTTTGTTCTGGATATTTTATTATTTTAGCCTTACACTTTTATTCACTTTTCTATTTAGCAGATTAGCAGCAAAACAAATAGAATGTTTACAACTGCACAGTAAGTGCACTATTTGACGCTTCTATTTGACTCTCAGATATGAAGCGCACACCCCAAATATACTATTAAGCACCAAAAAAAAACTGACTTTTTAAAACTCCAATGTAAGCAGCAGGTTAGCAGCAAAACAATTAGAATGTTTACAACTGCGCAGTAAGCACACTATTTGACGCTTCTATTTGACTCTCAGATATGAAGAACAGGCCCCAAAATGTACTATTTAGCAGATTAGCACCCAGAAATTAAGAATGTTTACCACTGCACTGTAAGCACACTATTAGACGCTTCTATTTGACTCTCGGATATGAAGTGCACCTCACTAAAATACTATTTAGCAGTTTAGCACCCAGAAAATTTTAATTTTTGCAACTGCGCTGTAAGCACACTATTAGACGCTTCTATTTGACTCTCAGATATGAAAAGCAGGCCCCAAAATGTACTATTTAGCAGATTAGCAGCAAAACAATTAGAATGTTTACAACTGCGCAGTAAGCGCAATATTTGACGATTCTATATGACTCTCAGATATGAAGAGCAGGCCCCAAAATGTACTATTTAGCAGATTAGCAGCAAAACAATTAGAATGTTTACCACTGCGCTGTAAGCACACTATGAGACGCTTCTGTTTGACTCTCAGATATGAAGTGAACCCCTCTAAAATACTATTTAGCACCCAAAAAATTTTAAGTTTTAAAACTGCAATGTGACAGCAGTATTTGACAATTCTATTTGACTCTCAAATATGAAGTGCACCCCACTAATGTACTATCCCACTAATGTACTATTTATCACCAAAAAAAAATTACTTTTTAAAACTCCAATGTAACCGCGGTATTTGAAGCTTCTATTTGACTCTCAGATATGAAGATGTACTATTTAGCAGATTAGCACCCAGAAAATAAGATATGAAGTGCACCTCACTAAAATACTATTTAGCAGTTTAGCACCCAGAAAATTTGAATTTTTACAACTGCGCTGTAAGCACACTATTAGACGCTTCAATTTGACTCTCAGATATGAAGTGAACCCCACTAAAATACTATTTAGCAGTTAAGCACCCAAAAAACTTTAAGTTTTAAAACTGCAATGTGACAGCAGTATTTGACGATTCTATTTGACTCTCAGATATGAAGTGCACCCCACTAATGTACTATCCCACTAATGTACTATTTATCACCAAAAAAAAAATTACTTTTTAAAACTCCAATGTAACCGCGGTGTTTGAAGCTTCTATTTGACTCTCAGATATGAAGTGCACCCCAGTAATGTACAAGTTTGCAGAATTAATCACAGCTGCAACATCCTCTCCCTACACTAATAAGAGCTCATGTGCGTGCGGTGCTACGCGACTCCAGCTTATACAAAAAAAATTACTTTTTAAAACTCCAATGTAACCGCGGTGTTTGAAGCTTCTATTTGACTCTCAGATATGAAGTGCACCCCAGTAATGTACTAGTTTGCAGAATTAATCACAGCTGCAACATCCTCTCCCTACACTAATAAGAGCTCATGTGCGTGCGGTGCTACGCGACTCCAGCTTATACATATAGAGGCTGGGTCACATGCTGCACTGGCCAATCACAGCCATGCCATTAATAGTGCCATTAATTGTGCTTCTAAGGGCACACAAGTCAAACACTTGTTGATTGGCTGCCTGCAGCCTTTGAAAACGCGCCATTAAATCGCCGAACACCGAACTCCAACCCGAACATACAGTGATATGTCCGTGTTTGGGTCCGGGGTCCAAAAACTGTAATGTTCGGTACGAACCCAAACTTGACAGTTCTGGTTCGCTCAACTCTAGATGGGACTATATCACCCACAAATGTTATACAGTTATGGAAAAAAGTATTTGATCCCCTGCTAATTTCGAATGTTTCTCCACTGACAAAGAAATGATCAGTCTATTATTTTAATGGTAGGTGTATTTTAACAGTGAGAGACAGAATAACAAAATAAAATAAATAAAAAACGCATGTCAAAAGAGTTATAAATTGATTTGTATGTCAATGAGTCAAATAAGTATTTGACCCCTTCAAATTAGTGACTGGTGGCAAAACTCTTGTTGGCAATCACAGAGGCAGGACCAGTGCAAGGATTTTTAGCTACACAGGCAAAAATGCATTTTGCCACCCCCCTTAAAAAAAAAAAGAAAAAAAAAAGAAACCATCTTCACCAGTGTGTCTTGTTGTAACCCCCTCCTTTGAATTTCTTACCCTTTTTGTGCTCTAGTGTATTTTATTCCCCCTTTAGTGTGTCTACCCTTTGTATGTATCTTACTTCCCCTCAGCCTCTTCCTGTGTCTCTTTCCTCCAGCCCCTTTCTGTGTCTCCTTCTTACCCTAGCCCCTTTCTGTGTCTCCTTCTTACCCCATCCCCTTTCTGGGTCTCTTTCTTACCCCATCCCCTTTCTGGGTCTCTTTCTTACCCCATCCACTTTCTGGGTCTCTTTCTTACCCCAGCCCCTTTCTTTGTCTCCTTCTCCACCACAGTCGCTATGTGTGGCTCTTTTTCCCCTCAGTCCGTTCTGTGTGTCCCTACCCTCCAGATCCCTTTGTGTGTCTTTCCTTCCAAGCCACAGGCACACAGGCATTGGTTTCAGACACACAATCATAAAAGGCACACAATCAAAGTCAAACAGGTACACTGTCATACAAACACAGACATAATCATACAGAGACATACAGACACAGAGACATACAGGCAGAGACATACAGACACACAGGCAGAGACATACAGACACAGCCACACAGAGACATACACACATACAGAGACATACATATATACATACAGGCATACAGAGACAGACATACATACATACATACATACAGAGACATCCATATATACATACATGCAGAGACATACATACATGCATACATTCATACAGAGACATACATACAAAGACATAAGCATACATACAGAGGCATACCGTCATACAGATACATACATACAGAAACATACATACAGAGACATGAAGGCATACAGAGGCATACCGTCATACAGACACATACATATAGATAGATAGATAGATACATTCATACATACAGA
>OW240913.1:118416081-118431277 GCA_933207985.1 Pelobates cultripes | reverse complement strand
AGTGACATTCCTTGAAAGGACCATTGCCTGATAAAATGATTTTGCATTGCTCTTCATATAGCTTCTCGTCAGCAGGAATACAAGGGGGAGGATCAACCACATCATCTTCACACCTACAGAAAAGTGAAAAGAAAGATCCAAAAATAGTAAATAAAAAAACTTATCTGAAATTATTGAGGATACCCACCTGTGTAATTAGTTTGCATTATTAACAAAATAACATTTGAATTGGATATTATCAATTTCAATTCAAAATATCAGATACAAAAAAATGAATGAATTAATTAAAAAAAATCACTGGATGACTATAAATATAACTGAGGACATATATTTTGTAAAGCAAGACATATACTTCATAATATTGCATAATATCGTGAATAACTACAGACAAGGATGTCTACACTTCCCAATATTTGTTTTAGATGCTCAGGAATCTGTGACCTCTTCCATTTGGTAGGATTGTCTCACTAAAAATCACTTTACCTTGATTTTGACCATCGTTCTATTTTCCCATACTTCTCTCATTCTAAAGGCTTACAAAAATTCATCGGTCAAGGTTTTATTCTCCTGTGTAGAACCCGAATACACATGCCAAAATCATTGATTTTATTATTGCAATTCTACACATTAAGGTTACTAGTAGCATGAACTGCAACTCTTTCGATGCTGACTTTATATTTGCTTATGAAGGAATTTAATCCTTCAGTTCCTCCAATGTGTCGGAGCTGCTCCCCAACCAAGGGACCTCAGGAAGGTCCTTCCCTTTTGTTTCCCCTGCTATGTTTTTTTTTCTCCAGTAATTTCTTCTATTCATGCTCTTATTGCTTCACTAGGGTATAATAATAATAATCTAAGAATAATATAAGAATATAGGAATATAAGAAAAACAGATGTTTTGTCCTGATGAAAGCTCCATGTGGGAGTTTTGAAACACAACTTAGGAAAAGATGCAAAGCCAGTAAACCACTCATGGACAGCTGTTTCATTGTTAATGCAACTCATCAACATGAGGTCGGTTACTGGTTTGCTTATTGAGGCTTGGTAGTGCTTGGGAAGCAAAATCCAAATATGGCTTAACCGGTGTGCATATTTTTATTTAACATTGTATTAACTATCCACAGACTTCAGGTGGAAGGGGATTTCAATCACAATTTTTCCCCACCATAACCTATTTGGATTTTACTTCCCAAACACTACCAAGCCTCAGTAAGCAAACCAGTAACCAACCTCATGCTGATGAGTTGCCTTAACAATGAAACAGCTGTCCATGAGTGGTTTACTGGCTTAGTATGTTTTCCTAAGTTGTGTTTCAAAGCTGTTGTATACAGCAAACATAGACTCAAAGGAATCCATGTTTGTAATGTTAAAAACCCACTTCTTCATAAAAGCGTATCAATTAAACTGTTAATAGCTCCTGACTGATTCCTCTTCTGCAACTGTCACTAGTCTAATACTATCCTTACCTGTTTGTGTCATTTTACCCCATTCCCTCTAGCATGTAAGCTCATTGAGCAGGGTCCTCAACCCCTCTGTTCCTGTGTGTCCAACTTGTCTGGTTATAACTACATGTCTGTTAGTCCACCCATTGTAAAGCACTGTGTAATTTGATGGCTCTAGATAAATACCATAATAATAATAATAGTAATAATGGAATGAGGCAAAAATGCAGATTTGTGATTCCTGTGGGAAAAGCGAGTCTTATGGCTTGACTGGTGTGCAGATTTTTGTTTAACATTGCATTAACTCTCTCTCTCTATATATATATATGTATATATAGAGACCCTCCCTCCTCCTGGACAGCATCCATTTTGAAGCTGCATTCTTAGTGAGCTGTCCAGGAGGTGGGAGGGTCTGAGAGGGTGGGTCTGCTGCTGAAAACTGACATTGGAGAAGACTTTAACTCTTTTTTAAAGTTTTTGTATTTATAAGTGTTTTCTTTTTTCCCCTACTTCCTATATTTTCACACATGTTGTTTTGTATCATTCTATCATACTTACACCCAGTCGTCATCAGGAATTCGCCAGCTGTTTCCAAACTCATTTGAGTTAAAGGCCAGTAAACCATTAGGCATTAGGAAATCATCCAGTATATTATCAGTATAGGTGCCACAAAGACCACAGAGCTGATCTTTGAACTTCTCATGTACTTTAACAAAAAGTTCATGGTCTCCATCAAATTTGACTTCAAGGCCAATGTCACTTTGGAGAACAACATAAGAACCACTTATATATATTGAGATACCAGGGATTGAATTTACTGGCAAAGTAACCTGGCTTCCATTGACCTACAAAAAGAAAAAAAAACACTTTTTAGCTAACGTGTCTTTACAATTTCATGTAATTAATGGAAAATTAAACATATTTGTCTTCCCGAGAATGATTATGTCAACATCCCAACACCGATACATTTAAAATTAACACTCTTGCTTGTGTGTATTGAGTCACATACCAAATAGTACCACATATGTTACTTACATAAACTATTTTGTTCTTGGCTAGGATAACATGCAGATCCCCAATGCTAACAGCAACTGAATTCAAAGCTGTCCATGCCAAGCTGCCTCTATGCTCGTTCCTTGTTGTGACTGAGAAGTTGACGGATGAATTCTTACAGGTCTCTACAGTGGTATAAGTACAAGCTCCTTGAAAATGGTACAGTTTGCCATCAAATGTGATGTAGTGTGGGTCTCCATGGATATGGCAAATAGTGGCGTCTGCCTTGTAGCATCCTAGGTTACCACCTTGAACTTTGCATATTTCATCATGTTCACATGTCTTATCATTGCAGTCCACATGGTTATTTCCAACACATTTACATTGCCCATCGCATTCTCCTTGCCAGAATATATCTCCTTTCTGGAAATATGGAAATACATTAGCAGTCTGATTAAAAATAAATACATATCCAAATAGAGCTGTGTCTGTGCAAAAACTATCTTCTAGTTATTGAATATATTCATTGCATGTATCATTTTTTGTGTGACATCTGGTCAAGAAGAAATGAGGACAGTATAAGTAAACCAGACATAGCAGTGCTACTACAAGATGAGCATTTATTTATTGTATGTTAGTCGTTTTGTATAATAAATTATAGGTCCTCTTTGATAATCTTCAAATACTTTCAACTCTATATATAACCTCAATAGACCACTCTGTAACACAGAAGATACATTCAGATGACGGAAATATTGTCCTGTTTACATTCCAATATTTATAGGGGCAAGTTATCTAATTTGATTCCTACATTCCTACATTAGCCGAATAATCTGAATAGCACTTGAAATAATCAACCTTCGGGTGTCAGTTTTGGTAGGAACTGTGTAAAATTGGTGTTTACTAAAGTTAGAACATTTTGCAAACAATGTAAAAAAAACAAGTTATAAATGCATATATACTGATTGCATATATAAATACTGTGGACACATATCACTTCAATGGGGGAGGGGGGGATAATGTAAAGCTAAGTTAATTGCCCGATGCCTACCTGATAATATTTGCCATTGTAAAGACATCCACAATCACTGACAGGAACACAAGTACTTCCACTAAGTACAAAGCCATCATCACACTGGCAGCTCTCAATGCATGACTTGTTGCAATTATTTGATGCAGTCTGGTCCAGACAGGTGGCAGGACATGCACTGGAGCATGGGTTATAGTGACTGTTAGCAGGACACTTGAGAGCTGGGTAGCAAGAACATAAACACAAATTAGTTGAATATAGAACTGTACGACTAATATGCTATAAATAGTAAAAACAAAGAAAACCTTACCTGTGCTCTGGCCTAAATTCCTATGTACATTTAAACAAAATTGAGTCTCTTTATTTTTAGTTCAATGGCCATTTGAATATAAGCTCACCTGCCACGTCAGCGCGTTGCTTTACCTTTGTGTTTGTACACAATGTTTGAATCACACAACTATGTTAAATTGCTGCCGGCAAGGTGATTTGTATGTGTTATAGACCTATTTAGGGTTAATAAGTATGTAGGGGTTTATAAAATGCCCCTTCATGTCTCATTAGAGATGTTTATACTTTGTCTTATACCAGCAAAGTTTATTATATGTGTAGAAGCCCTATAAAAAGTTAAATGTGAAAGGGTTTTCTAAAATACCCCTTCCTGTCTCACTGGAGAATCTTGTCTGATATCAGCAAATCTAATGGCTAGCATAGGACACACCTTTTGGGGCGTGCCTTGACGTGGCAGGTGAGCTTATATTCAAATGGCCATTGGAATTAAACTCCTCCATTTTGTGTAAATGTACATAGGGATTTAGGCCAGAGTGCAGGTAATGTTCTCTTGGTTTTTACTAAGTATTTTGAGCTGTTGGATACTAAGCTACTGCTGCTGTAAGCGCAGTGCTTTATCTTTGTGTTTGAATATGCTATAAATGTTTACATTTAATATATCAATATAATAAATTAACTTCTTATAAATGTGTAATAGTCTATGACTAACATAACAAATTGTTCTTTTAAGATTTTATTTTGAAATAGAAAAAATCAGTAATTTAGCAATCGCATAGCTTATTGAGGTCCCAAACCTATGTAAGCAAGACATTCCATTCTGAAATAATGTTTTATGGCTTGTATTACAATGACTGCAAAGTAGTATATGTGGTACTTAAAGAAACATGCATTACAAAACATTTAAAATAAATAAATGTTTCTAAGTATGTTTAGAAAATTGTCCCTACTTTAAAGTTTAAAAAAAGCAGTTAATTTATCTCAGCACCATTACAGCCTTATCACTACAGCCCACATAATTTTCCGTGAAATCATCAGACAATCAGATACTTCTCATGCAGAAGTTTTCGGGCACTAAAGTGTATGTCAATTGCCTCTCTCCAACCACTGAATCTAGTTAGCAGCATTCTGCATTATCGTGCAGTGCCTTGTAGCACTGAGCATGAAGACCTTTAGAATCAAAGGTCTTAAAGAGAAATTGCCTCAAGTGGCTGTGTCTCTGATAGCTACAAGAAGCATATTCTCATCCACATATGAACATTTGTACAGTACAAGAAAAGGGGCAGGGTCTTTGCAACGCCATTACTAAAGTAAAAAAGTAGTCATTTTCTTTGTTAGATCATCCATTTAAGAGCTTACAATTTAATAGCATTTTTCAGTAATATAAAATACCCTTTGCATGGCATTAGAAACATATCACTGGTATATGTCATGTTTGTATAATCCCCAAAAATACTCACGGCAGAATGTTGAGTTTCTCCAAGTGATGCTAACTCCAGCCCCTTGGCAGGCATCTCCATATGCCTCTAGTGCATTGCACAGAGCAGCATCACCAAGGGCACACAGATCAAACACACAGCCACTCAAGAATCTGTCTGGGTTGATTACAGAATGGCAAGCCTGGAATGGACCATCTTTACTTGTTATAAGGCCACAATATGTATCGCTCTTATAAAACTCTTCCTTCTCTGGTGGACAAATTGGAGGTGGAGGAACCGGTGTGCATGATGGATCATCGTCATTCACTTTCCAGCTGTCTCCCAGCTGATTAGAGTTCTGTGCTTGTTGTCCATTAGGCATCATGAAGTCGTCCTTTCTGTCTCCATTGAGATTACCACATATTCCACAAGTTTGATTGAAGTAGGTGGTTGGAACATTCACCTCCACTGTATGATCAGTATCATATGAAACTGTGAGTTTGAAATCTGTTTCCACCCGTATATAACGACCACTTCGGGTCACTGTCAAGGATCCATTAACTAAAATGACTGGAAGAGTTGTCCAAGCACCATTTACCTAGAAACAAAAGAAAATGTGTAAAAAGTATTTAAAAAAAAATAGTTAGCCAGTGAGCCTATACTACAACCATGTAACAATACAGTTTTCCAAGCTAATTAAGTTAAAGGTAAGCTTACCATGACACGGTGAGGTTCATTTTTCACAATTGTTATTCTATTATTGTAAACATCTACCATAACTTTTTGTACATATGAAACTGTTGGGTTTCCACGATGTTCATTCTTGGCTTCAACATTAAAATATGGTAGAGGAGAAGTTGAATTTCTGCAAAACTTGGAAAGTGTGTAGGTGCATACTCCCATGAAATGATGAACTTCTTTGTCAAAAGTGTTATAATGAGGGTCTCCATAGATAACGCAGTTGCCAAATGTCAGATCATAACAGCCAGGTTTTCCATTTGTTATGCCACAGTACTTATCAGGTGGACAAGAAGCAGAACTACATATTAATCCCCCACCTGCTGATGGACATCTGCAGTGTGTAGAGCAAGTGTCATCTGTCCAGAATTCAGAGCCCACAGGGTAATGTTTGTCACCATTCCAACACCCACACTGGCCAACTGGAACACACTTCTTGTCATAGAGAACATATCCTGGGTTACAGAAACATCCTTCAGTACAAGGAAGTGTACATGTGGATGGCGATCCTGGGTTTACACAAGTAGCTGGACAGGCTGTACCGCATTGCTCATAATGACTGTTGGATGAGCATTGTAGAGCTATAACAAAAGTAAAAAACTCAACTTGGTCAGTGAAATAAGACAGAAAAAATATCCAAATTGAATACATTTCAAAATTTACATATGTGAGAAATATGCACGTTAAAAATATAAATGGAAATCATGAAATAATGCAGTACACACTTTTACATAAAAATAAAATTGAAAACACCATGTGTAAGTCCCCAAAATACACATAAAATATCTAATTAAGATATGATTAGATTTTCTGCCTAATTCACCATATAGCAAAATATTCTACTTACGACAAAAAGTCTCATTCCTCCATGGGTGTATGGTTATCCCATTGGACTGGCAAGCTTCTGCATATGATTGGAGACTGTTGCACAGAGATTCTGGATCCATGTTCAGTTCACACATGTCATAGAGACAGTTAGTAAAATACACATTTGGGTTTATTACAGTGTGACATTCTCTGAATGGGCCATTTGTGTCAGTAATGAGTCCACAGAAGTTGTTACTCGAAATTAAATTTTTCTCATCATCTGTACAATCTGGGGTATTGACCGTCCCTGGAGAACAGCTATAAGAAAATTAAATATTTAAGAAATTATGTATTTAGATATAAATCATATATATAAAATATTAATGATAAAAATATGTAAATTGGCTTTAGCTCTCCATGTTTTAGAAATGAATAACCTCAAAAGTTTAAAATCAGTCTTGTTTAATAACTTCTCTACAAAGATCAATTTAAGTTTAATATAAAAACTTTGCTTTAATGCTTGTTGCAATTTTTTCACTCAAATCAAGGTCTATATTGACAGTATTAGACAAAATTTGCTTTGGTTTTCTAAATACCATCTGATAAATTCAGCTCAAATTGCGAATTTAGATAGGTTAGGGATTGTTTCCTCATGAGCTATTTTAGCCTAAATGTTGCCATTTTTGTAAAAAAAATGTTTTCATTATTTTACCCACTGTTTTCAAATGCCAGGAAATATCTTCCTCACCTTGTATCATTGTCAACTTGCCAACTGTTACCAAGATCAGCAGAGTTTGACTCTAATTCTCCATCTGGGTTCAAGAAGTCATCAGTTATATTTCCATTGAAATTTCCACATATTCCGCACACTTTATTTCCATAATGACCTGGGATTTTCACTTCCACCCTGTGGTTTCCATCAAACATCACACTCAGGCCAAATGTTGTTGTGACACGGACGTTATTTCCACTGAGGAAGATGTTAACTCCTGGTGTAAGGGTGACTGGTAAAACCACAGATATTCCATCCACCTATCAGAAAATAAATATGATTTAATAATGGTTCAGGAATGTTGGCATTGTTGGATATTATTGTTATTGAAAGAGGCAGATTGCTAAAAATTAAACTAGCATAGAAGTTATCATATATTGAAATGAGCATGCATTAGGATATAATATGATTGCTGTGTAATACTCTCACCTTAACCTGCCTTTCTTTCTCCAGTGTGATCCTGTATCCATGAACATCCACGTTCACATACTTAACATAGGATACTTTAGTGTTGCTTCCTCTGTGCTCATTCGCTGCTTCCACATTGAAGAATGGCAGGTGTCCATCATCCTCACACACTTTTGATAAAGTGTAAATGCAGGTTCCCATAAAGTGGTGAAGCTGGTTATCAAAGGTTTGGTAGTGAGGATCACCAGATATCACACAGGACCCTAAGAGGTAAGATGCAATGTATGACTTTTAAATGACATGGAATGAAAAGTTGTTATGTTTAAAACCTATTAAAAGTAGGAAGTACATTTGAAAATCTTTAATCCATAATCACAACATACACAAAAATATGTGACTGTGGAGAAAAGTACTGAACATCTCAGTATAAGCTTTCTTTTCAATGTTCAATATTAAGAAATAATTTACCTGGGGGAAGTGGGGCTTGGGTAGTCGTTGTGGTGGTTCTGGTTGTTGTAGAGGTGGTAGGAGCTATGGAGGAAATATCACAAATGAGAGATAAACTTATTATTATGATATGTGAAGTAGGAAGAAAGTAATAGAAATATATAATATTTTTTAATAATGCAATAGTCACACCTTTCTATGTGTAATGTAATATTGTTAAAATTCATAAATCATTGAAGTAGTAATTGTGTAATGTAATTTCAATTAAGTCATTATCATACTTTTATTTTAATGATATGAACATTTTGAGACTTACCCACACAATGTCCAGAGACAAAAGAGATATCATCAACAGCAACATCACTACGGTAATCTTCACCTCTAACACCTTGTATAAAGATCTGTAAAAACGTCATAAATCATTAATACTTGAGGGAACTCTATTTGGACCTTGTAATGCTGTAATAACTGGCATACATTGTTCACACTTGCTTGCACTGCATACAATATCTATCAGGCAATTATCATAGGAAATATATTGTCATAGGTTTGTGCAAGATGCAATGAATTCCTTTGAGATTGTCCTGCTTTTACAAACTTCCTCAAATACGTGGACTCTAAAACTCTGATCTGGGTAGGCCATAATGCAACCAATGGATCTGATAGTCATCCAGTACTGCTACATAACCCCATCATTTCAAATGACCATAGAAGATAGTTTTAGGTTGTGAGTCTTGACCGTTTGCTTGTAGGTGGGGCATTCCATCCAGGGTGACAGGCATGGTAATGTTGCATACAGCCAGGGCCGGCGCGTCCATAAGGTGGCACAGGCGGCCGCCTTAGGGCGCACTGGCTCTGGGGGCGCAATATTTCAGTGACCGGCAGGAGGGAAGATCTCCCTCCTGCCAGGCCGCCATCTGGACCCCTGGCACAGCAGTGGTGTGATCAGAGGCGGCGAGGGAGCTCTAATCTCCCCGCTCTGCTCCCTCGCGCGCCTTTTGGTGATGCCGCGGGAGCCGGAATATGACGTCATATTCCGGCTCCCAGCATCACTAGGCAGCACGCGATGGAGCAGAGCGGGAAGATTAGAGCTCCCTCGCCGCCTCTGATCACACCACTGCCTCACGCCACCCAGCAGCCCTAGGGGATGATCCATCATCCACACCAGCTCTCCAGGTAGGGAGGCTGGGTGGAAAATTCTTATTTATAAAATAATAATTAGTGAATGTATGTGATGTGTATCTGTGAGTGACAGAGTGTGTGTGTCTGTGAGTGACAGTGTGTGTGTGTGTCTGTGAGTGACGGTGTGTGTGAGTGACAGTGTGTGTGTGTGTGTGTGACAGTGTGTGTGTGTCTGAGTGACAGTGTGTGAGTGACAGTGTGAGTGAGTGTGTGCATCTGTGTGTCTGTGAGTGATTGTATGAGTGTGTGTGCATGTGAGTGTATGAGTGTGTCTGTCAGTGTATGATGCGTGTGTTTGTCAGTGTCTGAGTATGTGTCTGTCAAATCAGTAAGAGTATGTTTGTCATTGAGTCTGTGTGTGACTATCAGTGTGTCTGTCAATGAGTGTCAGTCAGTGTGTGTCTGTCAGTGTGTGTGTGTCAATGAATGAGTGTGTGTCAGATCAATGAGTCTGTGTCTGTCAGTGACGTTTGTGTGTTTGTCATTGAGTGTGTGACTGTCAGTGTGTATACACCACTGAGTGTAGCGTTGAGGAGCGGAGCGCGGTACAGGAGCTTCTGTTTCCTGTTCCTGGCCAGACAGACTGAGAGAGCACTCCCTGTCAGTCCGGCCGGGTACAGAAAACTGAAGCTCCTGTAGGGGATCTGCTCCGCTCGGCAATGCAAAAATAGAGGTAGGAGGAACACCAGGAAGGGGAGTGTGACCACTAAAGGGGGGTGGGGTGCACCAAGGGACAGGGAGGGAATGGGAGAGAAACACCAAGGGACAGGGAAAAGAGGGGGGAGGGGAGAAGAACACTAAGGGACAGCAAAGGGAGGGGACCACTAATGGTCGGGGTGGGGAGAGGGGCTGGTTAAGAGGCACATAGGTGAAGATGTTTTTTTTTGGGGGGGGGGCGGGGGCAGAAAAATGCATCTTCGCCTATGTACCCAAAAATCCTTGCACCGGCCCTGCATACAGCCCTTCATGCCATCTGTTACTATTTGTAGCTAAGCTGTGCAGAATGTGGGCAGTATATTTCCTTTTCATTTATCTGCAAGTTGCAGGTAAGGAGCTTCGTCTCTCATGCAGGTAGTGGGTGCGGGCTCATATGCCGGCAACTATCCCACACAGAGAGGAAGAAGAAAGGAATATGGGATTTCCCAACCACTAGACACCAGGGCCTTTATCCCCAGCAAAAAAGTAGCTGGATTACCATAAAGAATACTTCATAAATGCACATATGATTTCTAAGGGTTTTAAAATATATAAAAAAACATCAACACACTTACCTGAATGCTACCTGTATTTGGCAGGGAGACTTCTTCTAAACGCCAAATGTCACCTTTGTTGCCCTGCTGTGAAGAGACAAGCTGAAAACCTGCATTTCCTAAAATGTAGACTCTCAGTTCCATGGATCTTGCCACACCAAACATATGGTACCAGAAACGTAAGCAGTGAGGCCCATTTAGTTCACATTCAGGACTTTCTAATTGAGCAACATCTCCAGGTGCTGAATTACGGCCATCAATATGAATATAGAAACCATCTTTAAAAAAAGAAGTCAGTAGTTTACTTCCACTACTTTATACACATTGATACATGTCATGGTACAAATTATAGATACATGATATATTATGTTAGAAAATATATTGTACAACCAAATTATACTCTATTGATCTTATATGTTTCAAATATATATTCTTATAGATACATGATATATACAATCAATTGACACTCTACTGATCTATTGTTCTTAAACTCTTGAGAACTATGAATACTTTGTTTGATGCATTTTACAAAAACATGTGAGAACTACTTGCTTCCCATCCCAATATTGTTTAGATATTGTTGTTTACAAGCTTTTGCACATCACAAATGTGATATCTGCTTGAATACATTTGCTTACTTCCTGTTGTATGGTCAAATGAGGGTCCAGTCAGGCTAGATGCAGTTGGTCCTCTGTGACGTATCCAATCAATATTATCTGATGTTGACTGTTTCCAAGAGCAAAGATCCACATCAAATGAGCAGGACATTTGACACTTGTCAGGGTATACTAAAAAAGCATATATTAAGCAAAATCAGTTAATGAACTTGGAATGCATGATTCTACACTAATGAATATCAATAAAAGAAAACTGTAAACATAGGTAGCATTACAATAGTATGCATATAGCTGTAACATTTACTACTTTTGATCTTAGCTAAAATTATATAAAAAAAGGATGACCAAGAAATAGCTCTCAGTCTTTTACAACCATAAATGGTTTGTGGTACTGTCATGGTTTGTAAGGATCCAGACCTGCAATTTATTCTATGGCCATTCATAAATTACCTTGCTGTTGCTCAGACAAGGTTGGTGGCATATACTGTCAGGTTATACACAGTTAAACGTCATCTTGCTTATAAATGTACATTGCTTTCGAACCCCGCATGCCTAACTGTTGAGTTTCTTCCCATTACTATTTTCAATGCCTCCCATCTACTGTTTATTTTCTTCTGATGCATGGTTTGCTGATTCTGTGTTTTTTTATTTGCTTTCCCTGATTTCTTTAAACCAGTGATGGCTAACCTTGACACCATAAATTGTTCCTGGACTACATTTCCCATGATGCTCAACTAGCTTTTAGACTATGGGAAACAATTGATGGTGTCAAGGTTAGCCATCACTGCTTTAAACCCTTCAAGAAGAAGGGAATTGTTCACTTTCTGAACCATAACAAATCCTATCATTTGTACTATGCTTTTGTTCCACCAAAATGAAAGAGTTTTCCATTTCTTGCACCAATACATACTATATACGGATCCTTCATAGACAATATATTTTCCCATACAGACATCAGTAGTGATGGCTGTAGGAAATGACAAAACTTGGAGGCTCCCTTTAGACAAGTTTTGTCAAACTATCTGAAGTGGGAAATTTCAAGTGTTTCATATGTTTTTTGCGCCAAAATCACTTTCAATATACATTTTGCACTGTAATAATAACTATGCCTTAGACACATGGTGCATTAAGAGTAAGCATCCCAAGTTCATTATAGCTATGGAAAGTTTATGTGGGGATTTTCCTAACTAAATCTTATAGTTGCCCAGCACTGTAAAAGCACATTTCACTGTCATTTATGAAGATTACAGGGCATTCATGATAGATATAGATAGATATAGATAGATAGATAGATAGATAGATAGATAGATAGATACTGACAATCTAAAGCAGTATGACAGGGAAATGCTTTTCCTCATTTTTGAACATATAGCTTTTATCCCAGGCAGGGGAACATAATCTTCAGCATTACAGATTTTGTGGATTACATCTCCTGTAATGCTGTTATAGCTATAATTCTGGCAAAGCATCACGGGGCACGTAGTACATGGCATCTGGAGAATGGAAAGTTGCCTACCTTCTAGTCTATAGGGGTCACCCAGAAATCAATGTGTAGAAAAAAAAGGACTTTATACATTACAACATTTTTAGCAATGGGAATAGACTTGAATGGGAGATTATAAATCAAGTGATTATTATTACTACTAACAAAAAATATTTGAACTCGTAACTGCACTATTTACCTGTGGTGACAGTGGTTGGGGTGGTTGTTCTAGGTGTAGATGCTGTGGTAGGAGTGCTTGCATCTGTAAGTAATAGCATAATTTGTGGATGTTATTCATTATACAAAAGCATTTATAACAACAAAGAGAGGGTTGGTTGAAATTACATCAGAATAGAATTATTTTAGTGAGTGAACATGTGAGAGAGCAATGCCTTTATTGATAAATGTTTTCTGTGTGTACATCACAAGTTGGGGTGATGGAAGAATACACATAGAAAGCGCAAACTGCATGTTTAATTAGTGTTTGATGTCTATAGTAAAACTTTAAACATTATTTTGATAATGTGGTTGTTTTGTCATTTCATTTAAATATGCATTTTGTGATCTGTCGTTACATTCAAATAGCAACATAGCTAAAAAAAAAAGCTTTACAAAAAAAACTACTATACAATAAATAGCAGGTTATTACAAAAACATTGAAGTGACAACTTAAAAAGTACAAGAAATATAGGGTTGTAGGATAAATAATAGATCTGACGAAATACCCATTGTAATGTGCTTATCCATATCAAATAAAAGTTAACATTTAATGTCCATCACCAATCTCTCTAGAATCCAAGCTAATTGATGACATAAGTTCCAAATGTAGATACCCTGAAACATAGGAGTTCTGCACCAGTATAAAAAAAGCACGTAGTGTAGTAAAAGCATGGCTCACCAGTCAGCAGCTTCTGCATTCTGGTGAGCCACACGTTTTCTATATTAGTTGGACTTTTAACAGTAAGCTTACTGGTTGGCACCCTGATAACTGTATCTTTGGTACATAGTCAAACTTTAAATGTTTTATTTCTAACATTCATCTCTGCCTGGTTTAACTATTTGTGTGACTATTATAAGTTCTTAATAGAAAAGAGAGCAAGCTATCTACTCATTTAACTTACCGCAGACAGTGCCCTTTCTCCAGTCTCCAAGGTTAACACCAGCACCCTCACAGGCAGCAGCATAAGACTCTAAGGCATTGCAGAACTGTTCTAGGTCTCCTCCTGTGGCACACTGATCATAGACACAGCTCTCAAAGTATATCTGAGGGAGGATGTAAAAGTGACATTCCTTGAAAGGACCATTGCCTGATAAAATGATTTTGCATTGCTCTTCATATTGTTTCTCATCAGCAGGATTACAAGGGGGAGGATCAACCACATCATCTTCACACCTACAAGAAAAAGCATTCATGTGTTTTATAAATAGTATTTCAGCGCCTTTTAGAAATATGTACACAGTAGATGATTACATGTACAGCAAGATATATATTTTTTTTAACAAAATCACATTTATGTAACAACTCAATAGCTTAATGAACACCATTTTGGTAGAGATCATTTAACTGTGATTAAAATTAATAATAAAAAAGTAGATGAAACTTCTACTAATATGCACCATATTGAGGTATACAAATATGTACCATACATTTTCCTTTGTACTATGAGATGCAACAGAATATAAAATGCACTCACATATTTAACTAGAAATTTAGGGGTAAAAAATAAAACAATCTGTACCAAAATTACAATAAACTTCAGCGTATATGTATTGAGGATGCAGTTAGTGTATGTATATATGGGATGTTGTGTCTGTTTAGGAATGTAGTGTATGTGTTTAGGGAATATACTGTGAGTCATTAGTATAAATTGTGTGTATGTGAATGTAGTGAATTCAGTGTGATGGGGATGCATTGTGTACAGAGGGAGTGCAGGGTGTGTGTCAGATAGGAAATGTGTTTGTGTATAGTAGATGCAGTATGTGTATAGTGTATGCAGTCTCTGTCTGTCTCTGTAAGGAATGCAGTGTGTGTAAGGGATGCATTGTGTGCATCCTTTGTGTGTGTATAGTGTATGCAGTGTGTGTACATTTATGAGGTCTGATACGTACTGTGTTCTGTGTGGGCGAAGAGGAATAGTTTATTTATTTTTTAGTATATCTTATTTAGCTTTATTTGAGGCTTTACTCAGAACTGGTGTCAACATTGTCAGGCCTATAAGACATTTTTGTAATACCAATTCTAATTTACTTGGATTAAATAATAAAAAAAGGAAGTGAGAGTGCTTTTGCTATCTTGCATTATGTAAAATGAGGAGCAGGTGTCATTT
>OW240913.1:118101027-118413916 GCA_933207985.1 Pelobates cultripes | reverse complement strand
GCCTGCATCACTGCACCATCTAGAAGGTTCCCGGCGTACCTCAGGTTAGTTGTCAAACAGTTCTCAATCTCATAACCCTGGGAGGACACAAGGGCCAGTGTTACTTCAAATAACCTATTTGTCTTTGAAGGGCCATTTTTATCATTGGGCCCCTCACGTTGGACTAAATAATTAACTTGCCCCTAGAGGCTCCTGCTCCACCTTTGGCAGATTATCCATAATGAAATGCTTTAGAGGTCTATGTCATCTCGATAGGTGATAAGTGTCTACTTGGCTACACAAGAGGTCCTTATGATCTCATTTCCATCATGCCAGCAACACCATGATTGGAGGTCCATGGATGCTATGCTGCTGTTACACCTACCTGCTGGTCCTGCATTACTCCAACAATCTCATCTTTGATTATGCTTGGGGACAATTCCCCAAGCAAGGCAACCCTTCACTATGAAGCTCACAGTCTGGGTTCATTACCATAGCAGATGGACATTTTTCCCTCTGCTCCTATATTCCCTCAGCAAGCAGGAGTTGCACTTACTAGGGGTATTTCTCTATATTGTTGAGTAGGAGAACATCCTGTTGGCTGCATAGATTCTAGCACTATGCTGTTGGCATATAGAATGCAAGCTCGTTTAAGCAAGGCCTTAAACTCCATCTGTTCCTGTGTGTCTCACTCGTCTGGTTATAAATACTTGTCTTAGTCCATCCATTGTACAGTGCTGCTAAATTTGTTGGTACTTTTTAAATATTAAAGGGACTCTATAGGCACCAAAATAAGTTTAGCTTAATGAAGTAGTGGAGAGTATAGATCACGCCCCTGCAGTCTCACTGCTAAATTCTCTGCCATTTAGGCGTTAAATCACTTTGTCTCTACAGCCCTAGTCACACCTCCCTGCAGACATTTCCCTGTAAGAGAAAAGGCAGTGCTTACATTGCTGCCTAGTAACACCTCTAGTGGCAGTAACTCAGACGGCCACTAGAGGTGCTTCCTAGTCCAGTGCTGAACAATGTGCAGCACCTACATTTGAGGAGAAGCTGAACGTTCCCCTGTAGAAATTAGTTGATTCAATACAGCTCTGAGAAGATGCGGATTGGCTTAGCGCAATATTTTGCTGTGCATTCCTATGGTAAAGCATTTGGATTGACTGAGATAATCAATCCTTATTATCTCAGTTGTGGAGGTGGGGTCAGCCACAGCGAGACAGGCACATGTAGGGAAAAAAGTGAGTAAAAATACCTTTCCCTTGCGATCGGAAGAGGTTGGTCACTTAAACACACACATTCAGAAATGATTTGTTTTAATTTAAGTTCACCAGGCTTTCTACCTTTTGTGAGAGCTTGACTGGATACTTTCCCTGGGGTCCATTTTGACTCTTAAATCTCTTCTTGCTCTGTTCCCTTGCGGACTGTTTAGCGATGCCTTGGCTGGAGTGATGTCATATCCTTGCTCCCGCCATTACTGCAGGACACGCGAGGGAGCAGAGCACAGGAAGATACAGATCCCTTGCGTGCTCACTTCCATTCCGCACAGCAGCCTTCCTCGGAAAGATAATGTTTGAAATGTTTGGCTTACGTATAAAAAGATTGATTTTTGATTTTCCCTTTATTGAACTTCCAGACGCAGATGAATTTGAGGTAGAAGAGCCGAAACCAAAGAGTGTTGTAGCAGGTACCGTGGTAGTAAGAGATCGTTGGGAGGGAGAAGATGAAGAGGAGGAAGTGAAGGTGAGCTAGAATTTAGTGTTCACAAGCTGCTCATTAGCATATTTTATTAAATCTTTTCCATAAATACAGTTCTAACAAATGGGATGATATTTACTTTCCTCACACAACTATAATACGTAAAGAAAAAGCAAAACAAATACTTCTTTTGTACACATGCCAGGTTGGTTGTCAGTGCTTTATACCATTTGTTACTTTTAACATATAAAACCATGTCCTCTGTCATTCTAAATTTGTTTTGTGTATCTGCCTCTGCTTGGATGTCTCATCATAATTCACATAAAACTCAAAAGCCAACATAAATAACAAACCCTCATATGTATACTATGAGTTTCCGGATCGTTGGGTTCTGTGCTCACAACAAAACCAGGTGAAAGCAGCAATGATGCAAGGACCGATGTCTGGATTTGACCATGGAACAATTTTATTTTATCTTTTCACTTTGTTTCATCTCACATTATCAGAAAATGGAAATATTGACAAACATGTAACAGTGCTCATACATATCGGCAATATTTTCTATAACTGCATAACAATGAAGACAAATCCTAAATTCTCCCCTCCTCCCCCAAATCACCAGTTAAAACAATGTAATACAGGCTGATTGCTCCATGCTGGGAACATTAAAGGGTCACTATCCGCACCCAGACCACTACATCTCAATCAAGCGGTATGGGTGCTATGTTTTAACCATGCTGTAAGATAACAAGTCTCTTGAAATGCAAGGTGTAAACAATCTATAAAAATAATTGCAAATAAAATATATTTAGATCAAAAGTGGTGTACATACAATCAGCAAAGCCATACAATTCCTCTAAAACTGCTGTTGCTCAGTATAAACCAAATACATAAAAAAAAACTGCAGAGAAAATTCACATTATTGTCTAATAGATTTAATGTCCCAATCCTTAAGCCTCTGTGGCCATCTTGTTCAAATATCCAAAAAGGCTTGTCTTTCCTGTTTGTTCTGGATATTCCCATCCCTGACTGGAAGCAAACCTTTTTCTATGCCCTGGAAACTGAGTTTAGTAATATCACCACCATTATACTTGCCAATCTTCTATTTCTAGGAAAGTTTCATATCTTACAGAAACTGTAGCTGGTTTGAACATCCTTATAGAAATGCTGTGAAATGTCATTTGGATACATAAGTCAGTTCACTCCTCTTGTATAAATCTCTACTCCTTTTTTTTTTTTTTTCTTTTTTTTTTTCACTGAACGTTTGTATTGTATATATGTTTAGGAGAGATTTGAGTATTGGAGCACTGCAGTTTTTGACAACTTATGGTTCAAATGGTTTGGTGGAGTGAAATTGAGGAGATGTATGTTTCATCTTTGAATTTTTTCTCCTATTGGACTATGCACTGCTGGGTTTTACTTACATTGAGCCACAAAAACGGTGAGGTCCGGTCATTGGGGCTGGCTTGCAATTGATTCTTGAATTCATCCTAAAAGTGTTTGGGATTGAGGTTTTGCTCTGTGCAAGCCAGTCATGTTTCCACAATTATCAAGGAAAAAAATAAAATAGTTTTATTGGATTTTACTCCACACACGCTTCAGTGGTGAAACAGAAGAGGCCTTACTAACTCTGATACACCAGCTAAGATTACAGTGGCTGCCCGTACCACTAAGCAAAACATCTCAAACCTATGTGAAAACATCCAGAAACGATTTAAGGCCAACATAGCCTTGGTGTAAACGGTTACTGCCTGGTTTTAAGTAAGGATAATGTGTCCAACCTTAAACAGGGCCTGTAAACCCTGAGGGAAACCTTACACCAGCTACAAGCTTTCCACTCCCAACGCTACCATGAGAGTGGACTCGGAGTAGGAGAAAAATAATAAAATCAGGAGTTTTGAACTGTCACTCCAGGAAAAACTGCCCCATTTTTTTTTGTCACTTAATGGCATCAGTGCTGCCTGTTTAACAAGCTAAACAGATACTACTAGATTGGGCCTACCGTATTACCAAGTCCTTCCTGGCACCTACAGCTACCTCAAGGGACCTTATTTCAAGATGTCTGTCCTGTACAGACAAACCGCTAATGAAAGCATCTCTCTACTTCAAAACGCACTGTGTGACGTTATTCCAGGACTTACCCCGCTCTACATTACGGAGGAAATCCATGCAACCCATTACAAAGAAGTTACTTGATGCAGGTATTTCTAATCGCTGGTCTACCCCACGGACATTTGCAGTCTCCAGGAAGAAAATATTTTTAAAGGGACACTGTAGGCACTCACACCACTTCAGCTCATTAAAGTGGTCTGGGTGTTGTGTAGGGATCGACCGATATTGATTTTTTAGATCCGATACCGATACCGATACCGATATTCTGTGAACTTTCAGGCCGATAGCCGATATAATTTGCCGATATTCTGTACATTTACCATTTTGGAAAATAAAAACTATTTCTAAAGGTAAATGCACAAAATATACATGCCACGTGTAGTGGATGCAGTGTGACAGGGGAGCTGTGTGTGTTTGTGTAGTGTGTGTAGAGGATGCAGTGTGTGTTTGTGTAGTGTGTGTTGTGGATGCATTGTGTGTTTGTGTAGTGTGTGTGGAGGATGCAATGTGTGTTTGTGTAGTGGATGCAGTGTGTATTAGTGTAGTGTGTATATAATGAAAGCAGAGTGTTTGTGTAGTGTGTGTGGGTAGTGTGCGTAAAGTGAATGCTGTATATACTAAATGCAAAGTGTGTGTGTATATAATGAATGCAGAGTGTGTGTGTATTTGTGTAGTGTCTGTATAGTGAATGTAGTGTGTGTGTTTGTATAGTGTGTGTGTGTGTATATATAATGCAGTGTGTTTGTGTAGTGTGCATTATATAAACACACTACGCAAACACACTGCATTATATACACACACTATGCAAACACACTGTGTGTGTATATAATGCAGTGTGTGTGTGTGTATATATAATGCAGTGTGTTTGTGTAGTGTGCATTATATAAACACACTACGCAAACACACTGCATTATATACACACACTATGCAAACACACTGTGTGTGTATATAATGCAGTGTGTGTGTGTGTTTGTATAGTGTGTGTATATAATGCAGTGTGTGTGTTTGTAAAGTGTGTGTGTTTGTATACAATGCACACAAATACACTGCATTATATACACATTATACAAACACACACTGCATTATATACACACACTATACAAACACACTGTGTATATAATGCAGTGTGTTTGTATAGTGTGTGTATATAATGCAGTGTATTTGTGTGCATTGTATACAAACACACACACACACAATACAAACACACACACTGCATTATATACACAGTGTGTTTGTATAGTGTGTGTATATAATGCAGTGTGTGTTTGTATAATGTGTATATAATGCAGTGTATTTGTGTGCATTGTATACAAACACACACACACTTTACAAACACACACACTGCATTATATACACAGTGTGTTTGTGTAGTGTATGTGTATATAATGGAGTGTGTGAGGGGGCATTTTTTATTAAATTATTATTATTATTTTTATATTTAATTAATTATTATTTATTTTTGTTGTCCCCCCCCTCCCTGCTTGTTACCTGGCCAGGGAGGGGGGATATAGCAGTCCCTTGTGGTCCAGTGGTATTGGCTGAGCTGCGGGGGGGGGCAGAGAGCAAGCGATTACTCACCTCCCAGCAGCTCCTCCAGCTCCCCAATGCAACTCTCGCTGCCATGGCAACGCTCTGACGGCCGCGGGTCTCGCGAGAGTTACACTGGGGAGCTGGAGGAGCTGCTGGGAGGTGAGTAATCGCTTGCTCTCTGCCCCCACCCCCCAGGACCGCCGGGCTTGTAATGAGCCTGGCGGTCCTAGGAGGTATTATCGGCAATATCGGTATCTGAATTAGCCGATACCGATATTGCCGGGGCTCGAATAAACGATATATCGTTAAAACCGATGTCCATTTCGATCCCTAACCAATAGGTCACAACTTTTAAAGTAATCCCATTTTTGGACTCCATTTAAATTGCTCCAGTCTGATAATGACTCCTCTACCTATATTCTAATTTTAGAAAAGTCTGCTTTTCTAAAGTCTAAAACTTTTGTTTTTGTGTGGTGTGACTCAGTCACTGTTCTTATATTAAGCCACACTGACTGATGATCACTGGATCCTAAACTTTCACCTACAGTAATATCTGATACCAAATCTCCATTTGTTAACACTAAATCTAGTATGGCCTCTTCACGAGTTGGCTCCTCAACAACTTGTTTTAGAGACAATCCCAGTAGGGAGTTTAGAATATGTGTGCTCCTGGCACAAGTAGCTATTTTTTTTTTCCAATTTACATCAGGAAGATTAAAGTCACCCATGATGATAACTTCCCCCTTCATTGTCATTTTAGCTATTTCCTCAACTAGTAGATTATCCAACTCTTCAATTTGTCCTGGGGGCCTATAAATCACACCTACACGAGTTACTGTGTGATTACCAAATTCTAACGTAACCCAAATGGACTCTATGTTTGCCTCACTAACTTTCATTTGGCTAGATTTTATGTTATCCTTCACATACAAGGCCACCCCTCCCCCTTTCTTGCCTTCCCTATCTTTTCTATATAAAGAGTACCCTGGTATTGCTATGTCCCAGTCATTTTTCTCATTATACCATGTCTCAGTAACAGCAACTAAATCTACACTATCAGTTGCCATTATTGCCACAAGTTCATGGATCTTATTCCCTAAACTGCGAGCATTTGTAGACATGACTCTAAGCTTATCATTTTAACACACTTGCTACAGTCACCTTCTGTCCTTGTTTTGGGGGACAATTGGATTGATGTTTTATCACCCTTTTGCCCCCCCCCCCTCCTAGTTTAAATACATCCTAGCAAAACCTCTGAACTGCTCACTGAGAACATTTGTTCCCTTTTGAGAAAGATGCAAACCATCTTTTTTGTACGGCTTATCTCCATTCCAAACAGAGCTACCATGAGAAATAAAGCCAAATCCTTGCTCCCGACACCATTCACCAAGCCACAAATTAAAGTCCCTAATACGCATCCGCCTGTCGTTCTGAGTGTTATGCACAGGCAGTACTTCAGAGAATGACAGTGGGGAAGCAACCTGCCGTATATCAGTACGTCACAGTACCCAATAACAGTGGGTCCTACACTAATTTTAACATTAGAGATTTACATGCTAACTTGCAATGCTTACTTGCAGTATAAACTGCTTCAAGAGACTCAACAAGTTAAGCTTTTCTGTGGTCACCTCCAAAGGAGCACCCATAGTGGATGGGTGGGGTGCTCAACCCAATAGGAATCTGGTCTGGATTCCATATCTTCATAGAAAACATGAGAATTAGGGGCACACCCAGATCATGCATTTCCAAGAAGTGCAGGGATCTGGAGCAGGTAAGTTCGTGACAGATAGTGGTCCTCAATGTGTTACCCTGGCGATGGAACAAGAAGAAAACAACAGTGGGAGGGTAGCTCAGTAGCTTATTAGCTTCTTTTCTGGCACCCTGCTCTGTGAGGGAGCTGGTCTCTGTGGGCAGTTATGCTGATGCATCCCCTACACAAATCTGTGGCTGTGTGAGGATCGTCTGGCTGCTGCTCCTTGCACCTCCTAAGAGTGGGAGGCCATCTGCAACCCTGAGTGGGCTTATCTGTATGTATTGTGGATTGGTTGGTTCTGGGTAATTAATGGGAGTGACTAGAGCCAAAGGATGTGGATGCAGGTAATGGGCATAGATGGATGGCTAGGGCTAATGTAGGTAGCTGGGATTATGGGTGTGGCTGTATGGACTGAATGAATGGGTAACGAATAAGGATGGATGGCTGATATTATGGGTGTAGATGAAGAACTAAGGAGTCATTTTGAGGAAATGTTACCTGTTCATATATATCCACACTGTCCTCCTATACCTCTGCTGAAGACATTGATGGATAATTGCACCAGTGACAACATGTGTACTTATGCTTGCATTTTTTACTTTTAAGATCTCTGCTCAACTGTATGTAATGGTTTCAGAAAAAATGAAGTCTGTATAAGAGCTCAATGGGAAGAAGAAATTACCAATTGAGATACTTAGGGAGCAAAACTGAATTTTTAGAGCATGTAATGGAAGGAGGAGCAAAAGGCAGCAAAAGATATTGATAAAGACACTCTCAGGTAGGCAACCTTCAGCACTCCAGATGTGGACTACATTTCCCATAATGCTCTAACAACCATAAGGATAGCAAAGCATTCCTGTCCTATTGTGTTTTATACTCCACTTCCCATAGACTGTAAGCACGTTTGAGCGGGGTCCTCTTCAACCTACCGTTCCTGTAAGTTTTTTCTGTAATTGTCCTATTTATAGTTAAATCCCCCATTTTATAATCTGTTGGTGCTGTATAAATGCAAATAATATTATTAATAATAATAATAATAATAATAATAATAATAATAATAATCAAGGGAGATTCAGTTCACAATAACTGGAGTGCCAAAGGTTGCCTACCTCTGTGTACAATATCCAAGGTAATTGGTGGTGGCCTCTATTGATATATTCGGCTTCAGTGCACCAACAGTATCAATAAACACCTGTAGCTTGGGTGTCTCAAATAATACTTGTGGCAATGTCTGATCTGACTCAAGACCAAACAAGTCCAAATAAGAAGTTTAATTTATTTATTCAGTTGTTTTTTTTGAATATTTTTAATGCATTATAAAGGCGCCCTGCTCCAAGCTGTACTGCCCTTGAATTTTAGATAACTGTAAATAGATATTACAGGTGATCATATTTTAAATGAAATAAATTCTAAAAAAACAGATGGTGATAAAGTAATTTTTTTTGCTGATGTGTGCATTAATTACATAGTTTTATAACAATACAGATAAGCAATTCTTTATCAGTATGTGCAACAAAATACAATAAACTAGGTGTGCACTCTGTAGCTCAAGTAATGATTCTCAGTGCTATCCAGGGACAATATGTACTCGGTGTATACTTGATTTGTTGATTGACACGTAAACAGCAATTTTTATACTTTTTTGTAAATACAATGGTTGCAGAGTTAAGCATTTACAGTTTTTAACTGATATTTGTGAAGTGAATTTGGAGACTTGGTCCACCCAAATAAGTTTACTCTAATAAAGGCAGACATATATTAGGTGAATGACAAAACAAGTTGTCCATAAACAAACTCAAACCATGCATATATGTATTAACATCTAATCATAAAATATATATGACTCCCCATCAACCACCCATCTTTCAAATCAAACACATCAAAATGTGTGGCATCTGTATATTTAAATCCAGCTAGGCATTCTTTACTGTTAGGGTTCCCACCTCATCTCAGCATCATTTTCAAACCCTGTGTAATGGCGTGCATTATTCTGGCATCAAAACTGGCATTGGACATCTTGTCCAGTTCCAGGGTCACAAACATTATGCTGCCAATGTTAATAATGATACACTTTGGCGCTGCTTGGATAAGATGCTAGGGCTTTTTAAACGTGCGCCAAAATGAAACCAGGTCATTGTCATAGTCTCTAGTAGCCTATTAGTAGTCTCTAGTAGCCCATTAAAAATGGTAACAATAAAATTCCTTGTTATTGTTGTACGTTTATTTAAGCAAATAAACAGTTAAAATGCGCTTGAGCAGATGCACATTACTCCTTCCTAGGAGTAATAATGAGTAATAATGATGATAAACTCCCATTTCACCTGCGGTACTCCCTTCCTCTACCCCAAACAAATCCAATACCCCCTTAATATCCACAGAAAGTAAATATAAAGCTTAGCCTCTCTCCTGTTTCCTTCCTCTGTTATGACATTATCCATCTGAAAGAAAATGTAATACATATCCTAGAT
The DNA here is from genome assembly GCA_933207985.1 of Pelobates cultripes. Taxonomy (NCBI): domain Eukaryota; kingdom Metazoa; phylum Chordata; class Amphibia; order Anura; family Pelobatidae; genus Pelobates; species Pelobates cultripes. The sequence goes on along the minus strand of OW240913.1, from coordinate 118,404,376 downwards.
GCAGAGGAGGTGGGTATAGATCTGCATAAGTGGATGTCATGCTAATTACTGGCTCCCTATTGCAGATGCATTTATACTGTGATTAACAAAATTCTGGGTATTGACCTGACCTACTCCTTTCATCAATGGATGGTGAAATTGGTGGAAATTTATGATATGGAAACTCTCATAGCTTCCCTCCTCTGTTACTCAGAACATGCACAGACCTGGGCCTCTTTATGTGACTACATGTCATAAAGTGCATCTGGCACTGGGCAATGTGAAGGAAGAGGACGTATGTAATTTCCAAATGCAGAATAACTATTGCCTGTAGATACTGGTTCACCTCTTTAACCTAAATCATATGGCAGGTTGGAGAGGTGCATCAGATGCCTTGTTTACAATTTGATTTGACCTAAAGGCAATGAGCCGGGAAGGCGTGGGACAAGTCCAAACCCTCTCTTCTCCCCCATTTCCCCATCACGTTTTTTCTTATTTTTAGCTCTTTCTTTTCTTTTCTTTCTTCCTCTTCACCATCTTGCACTCCTGAGGTTAGGTTCTGAGTTATGTTGGGTGGTTGAAATAAGGAGACGGTCACTTGAGATAAAATATATCAGACCATTAGTGTACATCCTAAACACCCTTCTCAGCCACAGTGCCAGATTGCACGTACAGATTTTCCACTGCACATTACAATGCACATACCAGATTTCAACTCCGTCTTGGTTGCAATGTAACTTATGTATATTACCATGATGTATCAATTTTCAGACCATATATGTCTTCTCTATAACAAAACAATAAAGATTGTAAAAAAAAAAACACAAGTGTAGAAGATTGACCAAAGCTTTAGAACATTAACAAGCTCACCGCAAGTGGTGACCAAGTACTCTAAGCAAACACCACCCTTTTTTTCGGCAAAGCCATTATTTCAATTCAACCTCATCCGATTAGGCTTGTGAACTAAGTAATAGGTGATAAAACCAATTTATGTAATTAGAAATAGACAAGGTGGTCATAACAAACTAATTTTAAGAAATCTTTCTGATGCTTGATCTGAGATGGAATCTTAAGAAGGAAAAAAAGACTATAAACTACCTTGAGACAACCCCATTGTTGCAAAAACATTTTGAACATAACAAACTGGTACAACCACAAATATACACCTACATGTAAGAAAAACCTACATCATGAAAACAAAGGAAGTGATTTATTTTTAATAAAACAAAGGAGTGGAAGATTCATGGACATAGGGCACTGGCCCTCCTCAAGCTATGGAGACATGTGGATTTGCAGCTGCCTTTCTAGCAGTCAAGGGAAAACTCAACAGTGCTACAAGATATGATAGAGGAGAGTAAGGAAAATAAACCTGGTGTGGAGCTGGACTCTAGTATCTGGTCCATATGGGGTGTAATGGGACTCCTGACAGTGGAACCCTCAGAATATCAGTAATCTCTGCCATATATGCATTGTAGTATTATATGATGTTTTATTTAGGGCTTCCCCTAAACTTTGCTCATTTCATATGCTTTTTAAACCCAGTGGTATTAGAGCTTCTATATTTTAGCTTCTATATTTAGCTACAATATTAGCCGCAGTGATAATCTTTCATATCCATAGCTGGCATGTTTTTGTTCTAGCACGTTTTGAATTCAACTGTAATCTTTAGGTTAAGCTATTCACACATTATTTAAATTTAGCCTAGCATGCCTATGTACCACGTTTATAATACCTAATAGTTAGACATGATGGCCCAACAGGCTTCTTTTTCTACGCCTGACTTATCGATGATTACTCATTTTCTGTGTCATCTATTATACTCCTCATGCCCTGATGATCTGCCTACCTCTGCATTGGTAGTGCAATTCAGCAATTTAGACATGCATACCTAGCCTGTAATAACCTTATTTTTTTTTTAAATGTGCATTATTATCGAGGCCATGTAAATGTTTCTTATGTTTTATATTGGTCTTGCGAATGTTGTTGAGGCTTAGAAAGTCATTCTGTATAAGTATGCACACACACAAAAAAGAATTTAAGTTCCTTGCAGACTTCATTATATAACTACTGCTCTAAATATGCATACATTTTCATATTGCTCTGTCCTCATTTATGTATTTTATTTTTACATACATACAGTATTTCACAAAGGTGAATACACCACTCACATTATTGTAAATATTTTATTATATCTTTTCATGTGACACTTGACATATGCATAGTCCCTTTTTGGCATTTGCTTAATTAACCCCATACCCCCCCAAAATACTTAGACACCTTGTATTGGGAATATTAATATCACAGCTTTAATGATATAAAAGGTAACATAAAATCATAAAGGTCATTGTCAACACAATACATAATACACTATTAAACCCCATTCCTTTAACATAGCTACAGAAGAAATGACATGTGGATGTAATTTGCTACAATGTAAAGTAGTAAGTGTACAGCCTGTATAACAGTGTAAATTTGCTGTCTACTCAAAATAACTCAACACACAGCCATTAATGTCTAAACCGTTGGCAACAAAAGTGAGTACACCCCTAAGTGGAATGCCCAAAGTGGCAATATTTTGTGTGCCCACCATTATTTTCCAGCACTGCCTTAACTCTCATGGGCATGGAGTTTACCAGAGCCTCACATGTTGCCACTGGAGTCATGTTCCACTCCTCCATGATGATATCATGGAGCTGGTGGATGTTAGAGACCTTGCACTCCCCCACCTTCTGTTTGAGGATGCCCCACAGATGCTCAATAGTGTTTATGTCTGGAGACATGCTTCGCCAGTCCATCACCTTTACCTTCAGATTCTTTAGCAAGGCAGTGGTCATCTTGGAGGTGTGTTTGAGGTTGTTATCATGTTGGAATATTGCCCTGCAGTCCCATCTCCAAAGGGAGTGGATTATGCTCTGCTTCAGTATGTCACAGTACATGTTGTCATTCATGGTTCCCTCAATGAACTGTAGCTCCCCAGTGCCGGCAGCACTCATGCAGGCCCAGAACATGACACTCCCACCACCATGCTTGACTATAGGCAAGACACACTTGTCTGTGTACTCCTCATCTTGTTTCCGTCACACACGCTTGACACCATCTGAACCAAATAAGTTTATCTTGGTCTCATCGGACCACAGGACATGGTTCCAGTAATCCTTCAGAAAACTGTTTGCGGGCTTTCTTGTGCATCATCTTTAGAAGAGGCTTCCTTCTGGGATGACAGCCATGCAGACCAATTTGATGCAGTGTGCAATGTATGGTCTGAGCACTGACAGGCTGACCCCACACCTCTTCAACCTCTGTAGCAATGCTGGCAATGCTAGCAATGCTTCCCAAAGACAACCTATGGATATGGCGCTGAGGACATGCACTCAACTTCTTTGGTCGACCATGGTGAGGCCTGTTCTGAGTGGAACCTCTCCTGTGAAACCACTGTATGGTCTTGCCCACCATGCTACAGCTCAGTTTCAGGGTCTTGGAAATCTTCTTATACCCTTGGCCATCTTTTTTGTAGAGCAACTCTTTTTTTTTAGATCCTCAAAGAGTTTTTTGCCATGATGTGCCATGTTGAACTTCCAGTGACCAGTATGAGAGAGTGTGAGAGCTATAATACCAAATTTAACACACCTGCCCCCGTTCACATTTGAGATCTCGTAACACTGAGAGTCACATGACACCGGGGAGGGAAAATGGCTAATTGGGCCCAATTTGGACATTTCCACTTTGGGGTGTACTCACTTTTGTTGCCAACGGTTTAGACATTAATGGCTGTGTGCTGAGTTATTGTGAGGGGACAGCAAATATACACTGTTATACTGGATGTACACTTGAAAATATGTAATAAAATATTTTCAAAAATTGAGGGGTGTACTCACTTTTGTGAGATACTGTATATAAGATTGTATGTTTCCTAGATGAGGTGTTTTTAAATCTGTGAGACTTTAAATCACTATTTAGTGAATGAGCAAGTGCGCTGGATTATGGATTTTGTATGTTGTGTAGATTGGCCCCAGCAGCACCCTATAATATAAGCATGTTCAAGGTGAGAGCAGCCCTAGCATTCCTTGGTTTCATTTATTAATGTATTTTAAAAACACTGTTCACAAAATGTGAAAGAATATTAAAATAATAAAAATGTTAATAATAAAATAATAAAAGTAAAACAAAGACTTGCACAGTTTCATTTTTTGGTCAAAAAACATACAAAATAACTAAAGTACTTTACTATTATTATTATTATTATTATTATGTTATTATATATATATAGCGCCGTCAAATTCCACAGTGCTTTACAGTGGGTAGACAAACAGACATGTAGTTGTAACCAGACAAGTTGGACACACAGGAACAGACGGGTTGAGGGCCCTGCTCAATGAGCTTACATGCTAGAGGGAGTGGGGTAAAGTGACACAAAAGGTAAGGACAGTATTAGACTAATGACAGTTGCAAGAGAGGAATCAGCCGGGAGCTATTAACAGTTTAATTGATACGCTTTTTAGTATTCAGGTTTTATGAAAGTAGGTATGGATATAGTTATTCTCTAAAATGTGTTCCGTTAATTATATATTAACTATATGCTAGAGTGAGATTTGAAAGTGAGTTTAAAGTAAATTATAATTTTTACATCAAAGTATCTGATCTGGAATCATAGTTAATTTAGAGATTTTATTTTCCAATCCAGTTATTAAGGCCTTACAGGAACACTTTAGTCACCAGAACAACTACACCTTACTGTATTTGTTCTAGTGCGTAGAATCATTACCTTCAGGCGTTTTGCTGTAAACACTGTCTTTTCAGAGAAAATGCAGTGTTTACATTACAGCCTAGTGATAACTTCACTGGCCACTCCTCATATATCTGTTAGAGATCATTCCTGGGCCATGGCTGCCTAAAATGCATCCAAACATTCAGTGTCTCCTCCCTCTGTATGCAGACACTGAACTTTCCTCATAGAGATTCATTGATTTCCTCATAGAGATTCATTTACATTTCCCCTAGGGACATCTCCAAGTGGCCACTCCTCAGATGGCCACTGGAGATTCATCCTAGGGCAGTGCTGCACAATAGGCTGCACTACCATTCAGCGTTGCCACGCTCTGCATGGCGACGCAGAATTTTCCTCATAGAGATGCATTGATTCAATGCATCTCTATGAAGAAGTGCTGATTGGCCAAAACTGCCTTTGGCCCAGCCCCCATCGTGTCTCCTTGCCGATTTTAGCCAATCCAATGCTTTCCCTGTGGGATGCTGGAAATAAGGTGAGTTTTAATTCTTTTTAAGGAAGCTGAGGGGGAACAAGCCACCTAAATGGTGGGTTTAGCACTATAGGGTCAGGAATACACGTTTGTGTTCCTGATCCTATAGTGTTCCTTTAAATTTGAATTTACTTTGAATGCTCACTTAAATGAATAACTCTGTACGCTTTACTCTAATACCACAACTAACATTTGAAAATTTATAGTTAGTGCATTTAATAAAAATAAATCTTATTAATTTTCCAGATTCGTGTAGGCTTTTTTTTTAGTATTGCTACTCTTTTGTCTCTTTCTTGACTCATCAACCTTAAAATGCCCTCAACTATTTATATCATATATTTATGGACTTATTTTGCCAGCACCACCCAGAGTCTGTATTTTGCACTTTGTACCCCAAGGCATTGACTCAGTCTCATGCATTTCTTGTTAGTTATTGTCTGTTTTGTGTTTATGTATACCATTACCCAGAATATTGCAGAAACTAATAAGCAAGAGTTAAAATTTAGAATGAAAGAAAAGCCTTTTGTTGATATAAGGGTTTTCTTTCTATATTACCCTTTTTATAGTATCACACCATCTAACAGCATGGTTTTATCATAATCTGTTACAAGGAACTTAGTACGTGCTAACAAAGACACTGTATTGCTCTTAGATGAGTTTCATGTATATAAATTTTGATTGTGTGATCACAAAAACCTCTGGTTTAATTATCTTTTCTTTTTTTTATTTTAAATTGGTATTTTATTGTTTTATAAAACAGTGAGGGGTACAAAAGGGTGAGGGGTAAAAAAAGAAGAAAGGGTAGGGTTGGGAGGGGGACACAAGTAAATCAAGTTTGACATTTGTACACCGGTTTCTGTTTCAATTTTTTAACGGGGTGGTGTGCTATGGTGTTAGAGCACTTGGTCCTGCAGGTGTCAATGGTTTTTAAGGCGAGAAATGCCGGTGTTATCGCTGTATTTGGTCTTGTGTCGGAGGAACTGATGGTTTATATGGCCACCTTAGTTGGATGCGAAACCACGCCCCCCTTAATCTTTCTATTTTTAATTGTGTCACAAAAGATACACAGACACTTATATTTATTTAAATTGACACAACACTGCCCTAATGGGCAAAACAAGTTGAACTTTTTAATAGATATACCCCCAATATGTATACTGCAATAAAAGAACCAAAATGAATAAATAGAGTGCAATTTAAGGAAAGTCTGGAAAGAAAACTGTTGGATTTATACCACTGGTCTTATAGCATAGCTACTTAGTGACTAATCCGTCAGCCGGTATTGCTAACTAAGGGGTGCCTGGGTACTGTCAGTGTTGGGAGTGGGCATTCTATAGCACTCTAAACAATGAGTTACATACAACAGATCATGGAATTTGCCACACTTCCTGCACAAGAATTCTGGGAATTGAAAGGACATTTGTGTGCACCCCACTGACCTATAAACCAGTGTTAATTTTGTCTACTAACAATTTTAGTCAAGTTTTAGTGGACAAATCTTTTTTAGAGTTAGTCGACTAAAACTAGACTAAAACTAAAGCAATTCAGATGACTAAAATAGGACTAAAAATAAAATGGCTTTTTAGTCAAAAGTCTATGACTAAAACTAAATTAAAAGTTGCCACAAAAATTGCCAGAGCACAGAGGGGCTGTGGAAGGGGCAAAAGAGACAAAGAAGAGCAGGGTAAGTGGCAAAAGACACCGATAAAGGCTTTAACTAAACCCGTTAGATTTTAGTCATGTCCACTAAAATCTACTAGAGATTTAGTCAAATAAAATCAAAAAATACGACTAAAACTAAAATGGCTTTTTAGTCAAAAGACTATGACTAAAACTATATAGAAATTTGCTGTCAAAATTAACAGTTATAAACAAACAAGAAATAAGACTTGAATACTATGTCCTACTTCACCCATGGATATCAACTACTGCTGGTAGAGCAGGTTTTTTGAACCTGTCACTTTTCCCACATGAAATGAAGAACAAATATTTGTTTTCTATTTTTTTATTCATACTTCCTCTCAGGCTGGTCATACTATCCTTTGCAGACTGCCAAGCACAGTTTTCAATATTTATCTACTGCTCTACATATGCCTAAATTTTTATATTGTTCTGTCATCATTTATGTGTTTCCTCTTTACATGCATATATATTAAGACATTTTGTATTGCTTAATATATTCTAAAAATACTGCTAACAAAGTGGGAAATAAAAAATATAAGTAAAACTACTCAAACATAAATGTTCCTAAAACAACAGAACTTGCATAGGATCTATTTTTAGTTCAACATGTATTCGTCAAAAAACATACAAAATAACTAAAGTACATATCTTTTGAAGTTTGCAGAAGATTTTCAAGTGATGCACGTAGCTAAGAGATGTTTTATCAAGTTATTAGTTCAAGTTATGAATGTATCTAAGAGATGTTCTAATACATGTTCAATTTATTATATAGTGTCTGCTAAACTGGAAGCATAGCTAAATTAGACATTTGTTTTCAATCCAGCTATTTAGGCCTTAAATTTGAAATTCACTTTAAATGTGCTTTGAATACACACTTTAGTGAATGACTGTGGTAATGAAACCACGGAGCAACGCAGGGAGGAGTGGGCCTTGACAGAGCCAGGAGTAGGCAGGGTGAAGTTCAGGTCAAGAGGCTGTCCTGTGATTGTGCTGGGGGGCGTGGGTTAGAAGGGAAGTTTAAATAGCGGCCATTTTAGGGTAAGTTCATTCTAACTTGAGCCTTTCTTACCTGTAAATTGTTGCAGGTCGGTTGGGCTCCTCTTTTCTTCTTTTCCAGGTGCAGCATGGCGTCATTAGAAGAACTTCTGTCCGGTCTGCGGTCCGTGGTGCAGGAGAAGGGAATGGCGTGGCTACAGGAACAGCTGGGGGTTCCGAGCACGTCTGCTCCCCCCCATGCGGTGCCGGATCGGAGGCCGGAGAGGAGAGCTAGGCCGCCCCAGCGGCTTAGTCCTGGAGCGGGTCCTGCAGCCAGACGGAGGAGGAGCTCGGCGGGAAGCAGTGCGGCGGCCGGAAAGCAGGGACGTGGAGCGGGTCGTCGGTCGGGACCGCCAGCTAGGCGCAATGCCGGGGCGGTGAGGTTGCAGGCCAGGAGGAGGCCTCCCTTGAAGGGCGCCCCCTGCCGGATGGCGGCGGGCGGGCAGGCGGAGCTGACAGCTGGTGCCGGAATGGAGCAGGACGGAGGGGAGTCGGCTGCAAGACCTAGGAGCAGCCCTGGACGTCCCGGTGAGTCGCCCCCTGGGGGCAGCACTGTGGGGCAGGAGGGATTGAGAGGGGCTGGCAGTGGCAGGACAGCGGTCTCACAGGTTGGGGAGAGGGACCAGGTCAGCAGGGCACAGCAGGAGGCGGCTGGAGTTGGAGGCAGGAAGGATAGCGCTGCGGATGCAAGGGATCAGAGGAGCATGGCCAGGAGCTTGGGAAGAAGGGGAGACGGGCACAGCATCGGCAAGTCTGGGGACCCAGGAGTCAGGAGGAGTGGCAGTATGGAGCGGAGTGGCAGCAGGCGGGTGACTGGCCAGGAGGACGGCGGCACCCAGGACAGCAGTGGGCGGGAGGCCTTTAGGGGTCGATCCCAGGAGCGGCTCGATAGGAGGAGCGCCAGCAGAGGGAATGGCGGAGGATGGCAGCGCGGAAGGGCAGAATGGCGGGACAGCAGGTCAGGGTCTGCAGGCAGTAGGAGACATGGGAACGGGAGCCCAGCAGGGAACCGGAGCAATAGGAGGAGGTCAGCTTCTCGGGACAGGTGGCTACGGCGCCGGCGCAGTGAGTCAAGGTCGTCTGAGAGGAACCACACGGCACGGAGGAGGAGAAGTAGCGAGCGGGAGGGACGATGCAGGCAGGGAAGTGGTGAGGACGGGTCTGATCACGGGAATGAAGGGCGGGTGAGGCTGCAGTCGGACAGATCACCCAGGCTGTATTCTCCTTGCAGGTCGTTGAGTAGGACGCCCACGAGAGCAACACACGAACAGGCGGGCAGGAGTCGGCGTCCCCTGGTTCCTTCTGGGTCGGCTGTCGTGGTGGAAAAAGTGGCGCCCCCGCGGTCAGCAGCGGCCGGGGGCTTGAGCGGTGAGTCTCCAACTGCATCACACCCAGGAAGCTTACTTGGATGTTTAAGATCTCTGTTAGATTCATGGTCTGGGGACGGGGGGTCTCCGACACAGTTTGAGAAAGTGTGGGTTGCGGACGGCGGTCGGGCAGCAGGGGTTAAGGCCGCAGCGTCAGCGGAGCCGAAAGGGGGTGAGGGCGCCGCGGGGACGGGTCAAGGAGCGACGGGTGACGTGGGTGAGCATGTCGTTCTCTGCGGGGAAGTAACAGATGCGGCACGGCAAAATGTGCATGTGTCTTTTGCGGGACCGCTAGGGTGCCACTTAAAGGTGGAGGTTAAGGAGAAAATTTGGAAAGGGGAGTTCGTGGAAATATTTTCCCTGCTTCCCCTGGAGGAATTTTTAGACTTGAAAGAAGAGGATAAAAAGGATGCGAAAAAGGAAGAGGAGGAAAAGAGGCGGAGGTATCGGAAAATACCCAAGTCTTTTGGGAACTGGTTGAGGGCCTTTTGTATTTTGGCGAGCGTGATCGGGGAAAAATACCCGGATCGATGTTCGCAGCTTTTTTGTTATTTAGACGGGATAGGGGACGCATATCGGACCTATGGGGGTTTAGCATGGTGGAAATATGACGAACAATTTCGTCAGCGATTGGCGGCAAATCCGTCCATGCGGTGGGACCAGATGGACTTGCCTTTGTGGATGAGGCTGATGATGGCACAGAAAAGTGCCCCCTTTCTCGGAGCGGCCGGCACGGGCTCAGGTACCGTGTCGGCAGGCCAGAAGAAAGGTTTCTGCTGGCTCTACAATGAGGGCCAATGCAAGTGGGGTGCATCTTGCAGATTTAAGCACGAGTGCTCCGGTTGCGGGGGTAATCACGGAGTTTCCAGGTGCTTCCGAAAAGGTAAGCCGAACTTGGGAGGAGGGGTTGTCGGCACATCAACAGCTGCGGCTGCAGCTGGGAGCGTCGCCGGTGAAGGTAAGCGCGATGCTGCCTTGGTTAAAACTATACGATAATCAGGAGGTGGCAAAGTTTTTACGGCTGGGTTTTACAGAGGGTTTCAGGATTCCGTTTCAAGAAAGGGCTGCGGGTGGGTTATGTAAAAACCTTCGGTCAGTGGGGGAACATCCGAGCATAGCTCGGGAAAAGTTATGTAAGGAAGTGCAATTAGGGAGGATGGCGGGACCATTCGCTTCCCCGCCGTTGGTTGGTAGTCCCCAAGAAGGAGGCGGGTAAATTTCGTATGATCCATCATTTATCGTACCCACAAGGTACATCGGTTAATGATGATATCGACGAGGCCCTGTGTTCTGTTTCCTACACATCATTTGACAAGGCTGTCGAGTTGGTTAGGAGAGCGGGACAAGGGGCTCTAATGGCGAAATTGGATGTGGAGGCAGCTTTCCGGCTGCTTCCCATACACCCGGATTGTCATCACTTATTGGGGTGCTATTTCGATGGGGGGTATTTTGTGGACTTATGCTTGCCTATGGGTTGTGCCATCTCGTGTGCTTACTTCGAGAGGTTTAGCACCTTTTTGGAGTGGGTCGTACGACGGGAATCGGCTGGGGGTGCTGTGGTGCACTACCTTGACGATTTCTTATGCGTTGGCCCACCACGCACGGAGCGCTGTAGCCAGGTGTTGAGGACCTTCCAGTGGGTGGCGCACACATTTGGGGTGCCGTTAGCAGAGGACAAAACGGTGGGGCCCACTACGTGCCTCAGCTTCCTGGGTTTGGAGATCGACTCGGTACGGAGGGAGTGCAGGTTGCCCGGGGACAAATTACAGGCCCTTCAGCGGCTAGTGGACACGGTTGGTAGGGCGAGGAAGGTCACTTTGCGTGAACTTCAATCGTTGATAGGGAGCCTGAATTTTGCGTGCCGAGTGATCCCTATGGGGAGGGTCTTTTGCAGACGACTGGCGCGGGCGACAAGCGGGGTGAGAAAACCGTCGCATTATATTAGGGTGTCTGTGGACATGAGAGAGGACTTGGAGGTATGGGCTAGGTTTTTGAGGGAGTTTAACGGGAAGGTGTTTTTTCGGGAGCCGTTGGGAACCTCCACGGCCGTGGGTTTGTTTACGGATGCATCAGGCAGCATCGGTTTTGGGGCGTACCTAGCGGGTAAATGGTGCGCGGAGGGGTGGCCGGAGGCATGGAAAGCGAGCCCCTTGATTAGGAACTTGGCCTTTTTGGAGTTTTTCCCGGTTGTTGTGGCAGTGGCGTTATGGGGTCCGGAGTTAGCCAATAGGAGGGTGGTGTTCAATTCGGATAACATGGCAGTGGTGCAGGCTATCAACGGATTATCGGCTTCTTCATGGCCAGTGGTACGGTTGTTGAGGCAATTGGTTCTCTTGTGCATGTCTTTTAATATTGTGTTTCGCGCTCGGCATATACCGGGGCTTACCAATGTTGTCGCTGACGCGCTGTCTCGCCTACAGTGGGAGCGTTTTCGGGAGGCGGCGCCGGAGGCGGAAGAAGAGGGTCAAGCCTGTCCTGCGGAGATGTGGGAGCTCGGGACGTCTTGCTTGGGGAGTACATAAAGAAGTCTCTGGCGCCTGGAACTTGGTTCTCCTATGTTAAGGTCTGGCAAGTGTGGGAAGACACGATACAGCAGGTAGGGGTGACGGGCCCTGGGAGCAATCGGCTGGACATACTGTTATGGATCCTATGCCGGTTGTTCGCAAAGCAAGCGTCGCCATCAATGGTTGATAGGTACATGTTGGCGTTTTTGTTTAAGTTTAATGGATGGGAGGATGTGACGAAGCATTTTATAGTGAGGCAAACGGTTCGGGGATACAGGAAAGGTAAGAAAACGAAGGATACGAGAAGACCAGTCTCCTTCACAGTGTTACAGGGGTTAGTGAACAAACTACCGGAGATATGTTTTTCTGTGTTTGAAGTGGCGTTATTTACAGTGGCTTTTCGTGGGCCTTTTTTGGGGCGTTTCGGATTGGTGAGTTGCTTAGTGCCAACAAGAAAGGGGTTGGTGGGCTTAGGTTGGAAGATGTGACGGTTAGTAGGGACAGGGTATTGATTCACCTGATTCAATCAAAGACGGATGTATTTGGTAAAGGTGCCATGGTCACGTTGTTTGGTTTACCAGGGTCGGGGTTGTGTCCGGTGGCGAGTGGGGCCGGGTTTTTGGAACTACGCCCGATAGGGAGCGGTTGTTTCTTCATACATGCCGACGGCACGGCACTGTCGCGCTTCCAATTTGTGCAGGTTTTCCGTTTGGGATTACAGAAGTTGGGTCTGGAGCCCATGCAGTTTGGAACACATTCATTCCGAATAGGCGCGGCGACAGAAGCGGCTCGCTTGGGTTTAGGGGATGAGCGGATTAGACGAATTGGGAGATGGGAATCTCTCAGGTTTCGCTCTTATGTACGGCCAGATAGGCTGGTGTGAAGGGGTGGTTGATTGTGGGTGTTTGGGATGTGCTGGTGATGTTTCCTCAATGTTATGTTTTATTTTAGGTTGGACGGTGTGGATAATTGGCCATTCGTATATCCATTGGGCAAGGAGGAGGGCCGCAGTTAGAAGACATGGAACACAGCTGGGCTTTCCTGAGGATCGGGTGGCGTTATTCTGGTTCGGTTATCGGGGGTTTGACTGGCAGCACATTATTACGGTATTGTTTCGGAAGGTAGCGGAGGAGCCCTTGCCGAACGTGGTGGTAATTCACGGGGGGGGAAACGACTTGGGTCTGGTCCCCCAACGTGAACTGGTTAAGTGTATGAAGCAGGACGTTGACAGACTAAGGGGGCTTGTCCCTGGCGTGAAAGTGGTATGGTCGGAGATGGTACCTCGTTTATGCTGGAGATACGCCAGGGATGAGAAGGCAGTTTCTCGATGTCGGGGTAAAGTGAACAGGACCATGGCGGTGTTCATTCGAAGGTTAGGAGGCGTGGTGGTGAGGCATCGGGAGTTGGAGGAGAGATTACCGGGTTACTTTCGTGATGACGGGGTGCACTTATCGGATGTTGGTTATGACCTTTTTAATTTAGGTTTGCAAGACGGGATAGCGCAAGCCCTGTTTTTGTGTGGTGGGGGTCGCACATGTCCTTAAGGGGTCAAGGCAAGTGCTGTGGCGGAAAAGGTCTTGGTTAAACTGGAATTTTGGTGGGTTAAGAAATTGGTAGGCCAAGGTCTAGGCTGGAGTAGGCCGGAAGTCAAAAGTATGGAGGTAGGTTCGAGCCCGTCGGTGGCTACGAACCAAGGGGTGTAGGGGTGTCTGGGTACACCCCTGCAGTTAGACAAATGGAGGTGGGGCCTCTTGGTAGGCCGTTGAGTTATGTGTATGTATTATTGGTTATGCTAATGTTTGTTTTGGTAGGGTCATTGTCGGGGGTATGATATAGGAAAAGAGCCTAACGAAGGAGTACTGTTGACAATGACCCTAAATTGTTAATTTATATATTGATATTAATTAATAAAGCTGTGGACTTTATACTCCAACAGAATTTTCGGTGTCTGTGTGTTATTAAAGTATGGTTGGCACATGCCGAATAACGACTGTGCAATAATGTCATGAAACCACGGAGCAACGCAGGGAGGAGTGGGCCTTGACAGAGCCAGGAGTAGGCAGGGTGAAGTTCAGGTCAAGAGGCTGTCCTGTGATTGTGCTGGGGGGCGTGGGTTAGAAGGGAAGTTTAAATAGCGGCCATTTTAGGGTAAGTTCATTCTAACTTGAGCCTTTCTTACCTGTAAATTGTCCCTCCCACCCACCCTATGAGTTAGTAGTAGTTCCCGCTTGGTCACAGCGGCGGGAAAAGGTCTTTGTTAAACTGGAATTTTGGTGGGTTAAGAAATTGGTAGGCCAAGGTCTAGGCTGGAGTAGGCCGGAAGTCAAAAGTATGGAGGTAGGTTCGAGCCCGTCGGTGGCTACGAACCAAGGGGTGTAGGGGTGTCTGGGTACACCCCTGCAGTTAAACAAATGGAGGTGGGGCCTCTTGGTAGGCCGTTGAGTTATGTGTATGTATTATTGGTTATGCTAATGTTTGTTTTGGTAGGGTCATTGTCGGGGGTATGATATAGGAAAAGAGCCTAACGAAGGAGTACTGTTGACAATGACCCTAAATTGTTAATTTATATATTGATATTAATTAATAAAGCTGTGGACTTTATACTCCAACAGAATTTTCGGTGTCTGTGTGTTATTAAAGTATGGTTGGCACATGCCGAATAACGACTGTGCAATAATGTCATGTTCCACTAACAACACAAATACCATCTAAAAATTCATAGTTAGTGAATTTAATGAAAATAAACCTTATTAACTACAAAATGTATGTAGGCTATTTTGGTATTAAATACCCACAACTATTTATATCATATGTTTATTGTTTTGTTGTTTTTTTTTCTTCTTCACCACCCTGAATCTGTATTTTGCACCTTGTACCCTAAAGCATTGACTCAGCCCCACACCTTTTCTGTCAATTATTGTCTGTTTTGGCTATATATATACCATTACCAAGAGTATTGCAGAAACTGATAACCAAGAGTTTTAATTTAGAACCAAAGAGGGGCTTTTTGAGAAATAAGGGTTTTCTTTCTGTCTTACCATTTTATAGCATCATACCATCTAATACAGCATGATTTTATAACAACCTGTTACAATGAATTCCCACACATGACGATTTAGTACGTGCTAAAAAAGAAACTATATTGCTCCTAGATGAGTTTTATTGATATACATTTTTATTATGTGATCACAAAAACCTCTGGTTTAATGAACTTGTCACAAAAGATGCACAGACACTTATATTTACTTAAATTGACACTTTACTGCCCAAATGGACAAAAAAGTAGAATCACTGTTTAGTATACATATCCCCAATGAATACATTCATGCATTTTCCATCCATGCATTGATTGAGGGTACATCTTGGATGAGCTTGAAAAAGCTACAGTTCTTATGAACGACAACTTTTGCAAGCCTTCCACCATTTCCCCAGAGAGAAGCTTCTGAAATACTCCATCCATGCATGCAGGTGAACCTAAATGTGTACGTGCATCAGTTTGTGTACTTGTGCAGTGCACCGCTTTCTGATCTGAGGTCTGAGAAGGAGGTATGTAGCGTGAACCTGCCACTTCCAGTAGCTCAAGAGAGCTTACCAAAGCAGGAAGAAACCTCCCTTGCTGTTTGTTTGACAGCCTAGGGAGGTTAAGTAATTTAATATAAAAGCGAGAATTTCCCATAGAAATCTGTGTTTATAAAGTGTCTTTGAATTGGGATAATCCTCATCCATTAAACTGAAGTTCTTTATGGATGTCAAGTGGTCCTTTAACAATCTATGGAAGACACGTTTCTAGTATTTAACACATGAAAGCAGCATACAGTTGTGGTCAAAAGTTTGCATGCCTTTTTAAAATTGCAATTAGTGTCTGTGTATAAATAGTCAATAAGTTTGTTAGCTCTCACGTGGATGGAATGGAACTTGATAAAGATTTAAAATGATATAAAAAGATATCCAAAGCACTGAAAATGACAGTCAGTACTGTTCAATCACTTATTAAGATGTGGAAAATTCAGGGATCTCTTGATACCAAGCCAAGGTCAGGTAGACCAGGAAAGATTTCAGCCACAACTACCAGAAGAATTGTTCGGGATACAAAGAAAAACCCACAGGTAACCTCAGGAGAAATACAGGCAGCTCTGGAAAAATATGGCGTGGTTTTTTTAAAGAGCACAATACGATACTTGAGAAAAAATGAGCTGCAAGGTTGAGTTTCCAGAAAGAAGACTTTAATGTGCCAGTGCCACAAAAAAGCCCGGTTACAATATGCCCAACAAGACCTTGACACACAGCTTTTGGCACACTGTAATTTGAAGTGACAAGATCAAAATAGAGCTTAATGGTCGCAACTATAAGCGCTATGTTTTGAGAGTGGTCAACAAGGATATAGTGAAAAGAATACCATCCCTACTGTGAAGCATAGTGATGGCTCACTGATGTTTTGGGGGGTGTAAGCTCTAAAGACATGAGGAATCTTGTGAAAATTGATGGCAAGATGAATGCAGCTTGTTATCAGAAAATACTGGCAGACAATTTGCATTCTTCTGCATGAAGGCTGCTCATGTGCCACTCTTGGACTTTGCAGCATGACAATGACTCTAAGCACCAGGCCAATTTGACCCACCAGTTGTTACAGCAGAAAAAGGTGAAGGTTCTGGAGTGGCCATCTGGAGTATGACTCACTTCCTAAATTCCAACTCCCTACTCGATCCACTTCAATATGGCTTTCGCCCCATCCACTCTACTGAGACTGCTCTTATTAAAGTTGCAAATGACCTAATCACAGCCAAATCCAATGGCCACTACTCCATACTAATGATTCTTGACCTCTCTATTGCCTTTGACACCATTGATCATGGCCTCCTTCTCCTAACTTTCTTGGTCTCTGTGACACAGCCCTCTCATGGTTCTCCTCCTATCACTCCCAATGCTCCTTTAGTGTCTCTTTTTTCAACAGCACCTCCTCTCCTCATCCTGTCTCAGTCAGAGTCCCTCAAGGTTCAGTTATTGGTCCCCTTTTGTTCTCTCTCTATACTGCCTCTCTTGGCAAACTGATGAATTAATTTGGATTCCACTTCCACCTGTACGCTGACAGCACCCAGATATAGCTCTCCTCCCCTGACCTCTCCCTTGCTGTCCTACATTGCCTTTCTTCTATCTCTGATTGAATGTCCTCGCACTTTATGAAACACAATCTCTCTAAAACTGAGTTTCTTATTTTTCCTCTTCATAACATTGATCCTCCTCCTTCACTCTCCCTGCAGGCTGGCTGTACCTGCCTCACCCCGACCTTTCAAGCTCGCTGTCTTGTTGTCACTTTTGATCCTGGCCTCACCTTTGCACCTCATGTCCAGTCTGTTGCTAAAACCTGTCGATTCCAACTTAAAAAAGTTGCCTGCATACGCCCCTTTCTTACGCAAGATGCTGCCAAGGAGTTGTTCATGCTCTAGTAATCTCTCACATTGATTATTGTAATTCTCTCCTAATTGGTCTCCCCAGAGGCCATACTGTCCCCCTACAATCTGTGGTGAATGCTGCTACCAGGCTGATCTTTATCTCCTGTCGCTCATCTCACACCTCACCCCTCTGTTGATCCTTACACTGGCTTCCTGTCTCCTAGAGGTCTCAATTTAAAATACTAACCCTTACCTATAAAGCTCTAACCAACTCTAGCCCCTCTTACATTTCTTCACTGATTCATAGGTATGTCCCCTCTCGGTCTCTCCGCTCTACTGGTGACATTTTCTTTTCTGCTGCTCACACCCTTACTGCAAATTCATGCCTGCAAGACTTCTCACGGGCGGCTCCTTTCCTTTGGAACAGCCTGCCTACCCCTGTCAGACTCTACCCTAGTTTTCAATCCTTTAAGAAGTCCCTCTAAAACCATCTTTTTAGCAATGCTTATGGCCTCCAAGAGTAACTTCTATCTCTCAATCCTTCCTCTCGCTCTCTCCTATAGGGCCACACTCCACTCTCACCTTCAGCTCTGCTACTTTTCCACCATGTATCTTTGCTGAATCTCTCAATACTCTTCCTATTGTGTTTTTATAACCCACCTCCTCTACACAGTAAGCTCGTTTGAGCAGGGTCCTCAACTATCTATTGTTCCTGTTCCATTTTGTTATTGTCTCATTTGGTAAATTCCCCTTTTATTGTAAAGTACTGCTGAATAAGCTGGCGCGATATAAATACCAATCATAATAATAATAATCATAATTAAGCCACTCTGGGAAAATTTCAAACGTGTGTACGACTAAAGAGTTTGCATGACCTAGATGTATTTTGCCAAGAAGAATGGGCAGCTATACCACCTGCAAGAATAAGGGGCAACTACTACTACAAAAGAGTGCACGCTGTCATCTATGCTAAAGGGGGCAATATGCAGTATAAGAACTAAGGGTATGCAGACTTTTGAACAGGGGTCGTTTATTTTTTGTCTTTGTTTCCATGTTTTGTTTTAGGGTTTTGCCATTCTGTTATAACCTACAGTTGAATACGAATCTCATAAGAAATACATGAAATGTGTTTTGCCTGCTCACTCATGTTTTCTTTAAAAATGGTACATATGCTACCAATTCTCCAAGGGTCTGCAACCTTTTAGCACAACTGTAACTGCAAGATCTCAACATGTAATTTGTTTTCAGACATTTTCATATACACATTACAGCTGACTTTAATATTTTTTTTTAAACTTAGATTAGTTCAACAGGAAGCTGGGTGCATCCTCAATTAAATTCCATTTTGTAGATAACTCATGTGGGATTTTATTTTACATTTGTAATGGCTCTTCAATGAAGTGAAACATCTAAACATATATGATAAATAAGCAAGAAATTTGACCACCAGAGCAGAGATGTCTGATAGTAGTGTCAGCTTTTCCTGTAGTCACACCTCGGTTCATCGCTTTGTGATTTGCACAATTATGGTATGTCACAAGAATCCTACATACAGAAAAACTGAACACTGACTTATTTGTTTTCACATGATTCAAGAGATTGTGTCTTAGTATATTACATAGTATCTAAACTGAGTATAATATATTTCATTTGCTTAAAACATTTACATGGTATCACTCACTATCCTTATGTGACGAGACCAATCTCGCTACTGTGCATTGGAGGAGCCTGGTTGCCCGCCTGCTGCCTTTAGACTATGGCCCCATGTTTAACACTGTTCTTTTTCCCTGCAGAAAGGCTGGTTCGTGCCTTTCTGTGGACTGTTAAAGTCACGAACATTGCTGAGCCGCCGACCTCCCTTCTCCGACCTGCAGTCAATTATCCAAACACCGGTCCACTCGGTACTTTACCGTTTAAACCATGCTAACCCAGATAGCTATGCCATGGAGCCCATCCTTATACTGAAAGACTGTATGAAAGACTTTGGCTCCATGGTGATTGAACTGTATGCATGTGATCTGAGCGCCATCCTGTAGTAATGTGAGCTCAGATCTAAGATATCTGGGGATAGGTAGATGTGATAAATATAACAGTATGTATTTTTATGTCTTTTATTGTCCTTTGTCTGCCGTGGTTAATGGAGTTTTGCCTCTGTCCTTGGAGATAATTGGATTACTTCCCAATTATCTCCAGGACAGAGAGGGGGGATTGTGATGCATTGTGGGATTGTAAGCTTGTGATTGGTCAATGTCCAATATGTTTCCCAGTCTTCCATATGGTCCCCTAGGGGAGTGTCCACCAGGTGGGAGACCTGCATAAAAGCCGGGCAGGTAGCTCCAGTAAATGAGTTCTGCTTGACCCTCAAACGAAGTGCTGTCTCGTTCTTGGGGGGGAATTGGATTGTATGCTGTTACAGTGCGACTGCCAGTAGTGTGAACTGATTGTATGTTTTTTTCTGTTCGGCTGTTCACAGCATTCATGTGTTTCCTGTTCGGGAGTTTGGAGCATTCCCCTGGTTCCAGTTCGGGAGATTGGTGAATTCATGTGTTTGCCATTCGGGAGATTGGTGATTGTAGTAGCTGTCAGTGGGGAATATCGCCTAAACGGTTTTTAACCTCTTGTATGCAAAACAGTCCGTTACACCTTAATTATATTATTTATATTTATTGCTCCTAAATATTATTCTTGAAATATATTCATTTATTTATTCAGATGCCTCATATAATTTAATAATTCCAATAGAAATGCGGTGTTTGCTCATAAAATAGGAGAGTTTACTTGTAATATACTCTTGTTGATGACCACTTTACTGCTATATTTAATATAATAGGTATAATAGGTGTTTCCTTATGTTCAAATACTTTATTAAGTAAACATGCTTAATACAAAAGTAACATAATTAAGATATTTTGCTTCAAACATACAGAGGGATGATGAAGGTGTACTATAAACTTGTAATTGTGGAGAATTGAAAAGACAATTTTACATAAATACAAATCTATAGCTATGCTTTTTACAGCTCAGATATGTGTGCACCTTTAAAATGCAACATAATTAGTTAGTTTAAACAAATCAAAACCAATGTGGTTTTGTAGGACAGTCAATGAAGAAATAAAAAAAGAGTCTTTAAATCATTTGTCAGATGAGTGAGAGGTATGATATATAAAATATAACAATGCTAACTGTCGCGAAACCAACCTCGCCACTGTACACTGGAGAAGCCTGGTTGCTCGCCTGCTGCCTTTGGACTATGGCCCCATGTTAAAAGACATATTTTTCCCTGCAGAAATGACTTATTCGTGCTTTTCTGCCGGGTGTTCGGTAGATTCAATCTACCGAACAACTGCACAAATGAATAGACCACCTGGGAGCTGTAGTGTGCTGGCAATTAACCTCCCTGAAGCTGCGGTTAACCGCAGCTTAATTGACGAATGCTGGGTGGCCGCCATTCGTATCACGAACACGAGGTCGCGGCCATTTTAAACATGCGAATGCACAGCGGTGTTCGACGCTTAATTCATGGAACTGAAATCGGACACAGTTTTGCGCGAACACCGCTGAAGCCGCCGACCTCCCTTCTTGTTCGGTGAAAGTGCACGAACGGCCTGGTGTTCGGTAGTTTTGTTTGAGTGTGTTGTACCCCAGATAGGAATCCCATGGAGCCCATTCGCATGAAACTGACTGTGTAAAGACTTTGGCTCCATGGCGATTAAACTGTATTCGTGTGGTCTGAGCGCCATTCGCTTAATAATGTGCGCTCAGACCTGAGCTATCTGGGGATATGTAGAACGTATATGTTTTATGTACTGAATGTAACTGTAGGTCATTTTATGTCTTTTACTGTTTGTTTTCTGCCATGTGGTTAATGGAGTTTTGCCTCTGTCTTTGGAGATAATTGAATTACTTCTCAATTATCTCCAGAGCAGAGAGGAGGGATTGTGATGCATTGTGGGATGGTTGAAATGTGTAAGTCTGTGATTGGTCATTTTACCCTTTGTGTCCCAGTCTCCCATTTAGTCCCCTAGGGGAGTGTCCACCAGGTGGGAGACCTGCATAAAAGCCTGGCAGTTAGCCCCAGTAAATGAGTTCCTGCTTAACCCTCAAAGTGAAGTGTCGTCTCATTATTGGGGGAGGATTTACTGTATGCTGTTAGAGACTGATTGCCAGGAGTGTAAGCCGCTTGGGGGCTTTTCCTGTTCGTCTGCTAGCAGCTATTCGTGTGTCTCCAGTTCGGGAGTTTCGAGTATTCCCTTGGTATGCAGTTCGGGAGTTGGTGAATTCGTGGGTTTGCAGTTCAGGAGATTGGTGCTTGCAGTAGCTGTCGGTGCAGCTGAAAAAGGGGAATATTGCCTAAACGGTTTTTAACCTCTTTTGGGCAAAACGGTCCGTTACAATTGGTGGCAAGCGACGGGATCATTTCCACAGCCCAGAAGGACAGCTATAATACAACACCAGTTCCTGGATTACAAATTGAGGGCAACGCCAGTACCCGTACAGCGACCCTATCTACAAAAGAACCAACTTCAGCAGCGCAAGCATGGCACCCAGCTACACTCAGGAGCAGTATGACAGAGAGTTTACCACGCGGCTGGCTTTCTTTGGACCCAACCCCCCGGAGAAATACGTGCAGTTCGTGAGGAGACAGGTAGAAGAGTACCTGCAGGTCGGAGCAGGGCGACACGTGAGTTGGCAGGTTGGGAGAGACCCCAGTGGCCGAGCAAGTTACAGAGAGAGAAGCGTGTCGTCCTTCCTCCCAGGGAGCTGAAGGTGGTCCTTCCTCCCCAGCGGCAGTGTGTGTCCCAGGGAGCTGAAGGTGCCGTCCTTCCTCCCCAGCGGCAGGGTGTGTCCCAGGGAGCTGAAGGTGTCGTCCTTCCTCCCCAGCGGCAGTGTGTGTCCCAGGGAGCTGAAGGTGTCGTCCTTCCTCCCCAGTGGCAGTGTGTGTCAGGGAGCTGAAGGTGTCGTCCTTCCTCCCCAGCGGCAGTGTGTGTCCCAGGGAGCTGAAGGTGTCGTCCTTCCTCCCCAGCGGCAGTGTGTGTCCCAGGGAGCTGAAGGTGTCGTCCTTCCTCCCCAGCGGCAGTGTGTGTCCCAGGGAGCTGAAGGTGTCGTCCTTCCTCCCCAGCGGCAGTGTGTGTCCCAGGGAGCTGAAGGTGTCGTCCTTCCTCCCCAGCGGCAGTGTGTGTTCTTAGGAGAGGAGACAGTTGGTCCCTCTCCTCAGCAGTCAAGTGAGTCCCAGGGAGCCGAAGGTACCGTCCTCCCTCCCCAGCAGCAGGACAATATATTGAAAGGGGAGACAGTCGGTTCCCCTCTCCCCCAGCAGGGAGAGTGTCAGGGAGAAGAGCTTGTTGCACCCTCTCCAAAGCGGCAGCGTAGCCCACCAAGGAGAGGCATTAAGCTCCCCACCGGCGCAGATGGGACCGTGGTCTCTGCGCCCAAGCTACAGGGAGTACGGACCGCCGGTCCGGCTCCCCTGTGGCAGAGTATTCTACCAGGAGGGGAGAATACTTCCCAGCGGTGGCCTAGCCCACCAAGGGGAGATGAGAAGCCCCACAACTGTGCAGATGGGACTGTGGTCTCTGCACTTACAGCACAGGGGGTAGGGATGGTCGGTTTTGCCGCCCAGCGACAGGGCTGTTTAGCCAAAGGGGAGACAGTCGGTCTTCCCCTCCAGCAACCAGGCTCCAACCAGACTACTCCCTTGGTAGTGCTGGCACCAGGACAGAGTACCGCTGGTCTCTGCCCACTCAGAAACCCACCCAGTCCGCTTACCAGTCACCCACACAGCCATGGTGAGGCGCCTGGACATGGACAACGTTCTCCTCTACCCAGGTATAGTAACCAGTTCTTGTGGGTGGGCTGCTGGACTAACAAGGGCACTGACCGGCATGAGGTCAGATACCATGTTAGTCTGATTGGTAAAGGGGAGAAGTGTGGCAAAACCAACCTCGTCACTGTACACTGGAGAAGCCTGGTTGCTCGCCTGCTGCCTTTGGACTATGGCCCCATGTTAAAAGACATCTTTTTCCTTGCAGAAAAGACTTATTCGTGCTTTTCTGCCGGGTGTTCGGTAGATTCAATCTACCGAACAACCACACGAATGAATAGACCACCTGGGAGCTGGAGTGTGCTGGCAATTAACCTCCCCGAAGCTGCGGTTAACCGCAGCTTAATTGACGAATGCTGGATGGCTGCCATTCGTATCACAAACACAAGTTCGCGGCCATTTTAAACATGCGAATGCACAGCGGTGTTCGACGCTTAATTCATGGAACTGAAATCGGACACAGTTTTGCGCAAACACCGCTGAAGCCGCCGACCTCCCTTCTTGTTCGGTGAAAGTGCACGAATGGCCCGGTGTTCGGTAGTTTTGTTTGAGTGTGTTGTACCCCAGATAGGAATCCCATGGAGCCCATTCGCATGAAACTGACTGTGTAAAGACTTTGGCTCCATGGCGATTCGTGTGGTCTGAGCGCCATTCGCTTAATAATGCGCACTTAGACCTGAGTTATCTGGGGATATGTAGAACGTATATGTTTTATGTACTGAATGTAACTGTAGGTAATTTTATGTCTTTTACTGTTTGTTTTCTGCTATTCGTGTGTCTCCAGTTCGGGAGTTTCGAGTATTCCCTTGGTATGCAGTTCGGGAGTTGGTGAATTCGTGGGTTTGCAGTTCAGGAGATTGGTGCTTGCAGTAGCTGTCGGTGCAGCTGACAAAGGGGAATATCGACTAAACGGTTTTTAACCTCGTTTGGGCAAAACGGTCCGTTACACTTACAATACTTACTCAAGGGCAATTAGATTGGCTAAACTAGCAAATTATAGATTTACAGAGAGCAAGATCAACCACCAAAAAGGTTTGCGTACATACATTCTAAAATCCTCTGAAGTTAAAATGGTTCACTGAAATCAGAGATGAGTAAGTTTAGCTCTGACCTCAGGTAACAGAGAGGTTACTGGGGGCAGTAAGGGCCGGTGCTAACATAAGGCAGCTAAGGGCCGCCTTAGGGTGCACCTTCCCAGGGATGCAATATCCAGGTTCTGGGTGACTGCAGGAGCAGAGTTCACAGCCCTCCCCCTCCTGCCAGTCACTTCATGCTGTGCACACCAAGCCATGATTGAGGTTCTTTATCCTTTACTCGGTCTGAGAATTGAACATTTCCCTGTCTGTCCGGGGGCACAAGAGAGGGGAAGAGAGAAGGGCACACATAAGGGCCTGTGAAGGGGACAATGGCACAAACAGGAACTAGAGAAGGGGACAATGACACACACAGAGGAGCTGTAGAAGTAGACAATAATAAACAGAGGGACTGGGGAAGGGGACAATGAAACACAAGGGGGCTGGGGAATGGGAAAATGATCCAGAGGAGCTAGAGAAGGTGACAATGACACACAGAGGGCTGTGGAAGAGAACAATGACACACTCACAGAGGAGCAGGGGCAAAGGACAATGACACACAAAGAGACTGTGGGGAGAATGACACTCAAAAGGGGCTGGGGGAAATTAAGAGACACACAAAGAGAAAGTAAGAGACACACAAAAGGGGTGTAAGACACAAGGGGAAAGATGTGGGATAATATAAAGGGGGATGTAAAGGGGTGTGTAAGACACAAAAGGGGAATAAGATACACAAAAAGGAGTAAGAATATCAAAATATGGGATAAAAAAAACATAAAAGGTGGGTTAAGAAACACATGTGAAAATGCATTTTTTTTTTTACAGTGCCATGGCAGTGCCCATTAATAATGGAGGGGTGCTGTATCTACACCGCTCTTAGTTATTTCTCTGAAGTCCTCTTGTCATACATTTTAAAATAAAATAAAAAATGCTTCTAATATTTATAATGTGAATAACGGGATAAGGGTAATCAAACCTGAAGATAGGCTTTATTAAACGAGGGTGGGAAATAATGTAATTACAGCCCCCTTGATGCTTGCCAATACATGTTGGCATTGCTTCATGGGATTTGTAGTACTGCCATTTGGCCACCCTTGGCTTTAAAACCATTCCATCCGCTAATAGCACTAACCAGGGGAAGAAAGAATGCTAGAATTGTCATGGAGATGCCTGTCATGTATGCTTGTCCATCGTAATGTCTGTGAGATAACAAGTGCAGTTTTCATTTGGAAGCATTAAAACAGCACCTGCCAGCCAAAAAAGAATAAGCTCTTAATTTTTGTTCTTTATTTTTTTTCCTTTTCCTTTTTACATTTATTTTTATTGCTGAATGTTGTTAAAAGATACAAAGACAAAAGACAAACTTTTATGCATACAACTATAATAATAAGTAGAATTTTGGCCTATTATCAATAGTGCTTTTCTGCTATTATTTCTCCTTTATTTTTTACATTCATTAGGTTCTATTATATCAAATTTTATTTCCTAGTATGCATAAATTACATATATTAGACATTACACAGACACTAGAACAGTGGTTCCTAAACTGTGTGCCATGGTGCCCCAGGATGCACAGGGGTGCCGCAGACTGTTTCCCCAGTGCTATTGTTATAGCACCAGGGAAACATAACTGTTGAACAGCTGGGAGGAAGTGACAGCTTGTCCTCCCAGTGTCATGCAGGTAGACAGCGTGAGAGGAAGAGGAGGCAGCCGCAGCATGAGGGAAGAAGTGCATTCCAGGAGCTGCTCCAGACCCCTCACTCCCACCAGCAGCAGGACTCCAAGTCACCTTCCTAGACACATAAGGTAAACTAACAGGAGGGTGGCTGGAGATATAAAAAAATATCACTTGTATGAGTGTATGCATGAGTGTGTGTATGAGTGTGTGTGTGTAAGTGTGATATGAGTGTGAGTATGAGTGTGTGTATGAGTGTGTTTGTGTATGTACGTATGTATGAGTGTGTGTGTATGTTTGTATGAGTGTGTGTGTGTGTGTGTGTGTGTGCGTGTATGTATGAGTGTGGGCATGTGTATGAGTATGTGTAGGAGTGTGTGTATGAATGTGAGTATTATGAGTGTGTGTATGAGTGTGTGTGTATGAGTGTGTGCATGTGTGTGTGTGTATGTGTATATGTGTGTGTGTAATTTGAGTGTATTTGAGTGTGTGTGTGTGTGTGTCAGGGTGTGCATCTATGTGTGTGTGTGTGTGTATATATATATATGTGTGTGTCAGTGTGCGTGTCTGTGTGTGCTCACACATCTGTGTATGTGCATCTGTGTGTCAGGGTGTGTTTTTATGTCATACCATGTATGTATATATTGGTGTGTATCTATGTGTGTGTATGTGTCTGTGTCTATATGAATTTGTGTGTATTTGTTGATGTATTTATATGTATTTGTGTGTTAATGTGCATGAATATCTGTGTCGGTATGTATGTATGTATGTATGTGTGTATGTGCATACATTCAAGCAGTCAAACACTAGCACAACATATAAACTCACTCATGCAATCTAACACAAATATTGCATACAAACACACCCCTGCATTAAAACTTCCAAAAAAATATACACACATACCCCTTCACTTAAACACAAATACTTCACACAAATGTACATCCGCATTTATAAGTGAACATTACATTCAGACACATCCCTACAATCAAACACAAACATTACATACAAACACACCCCTTCAAATGCCAACACTGTACATTACACTATAGCGCCAGTAAATGCTGCAGCGCTGTACAGATATACAAAATAGAAATTGTGACATGGGGCACCCTGGAAAAACATTGAAATATTAAGGGCGCCTTGAACCTAATAAGTATGGGAACCACTGCACTAGAGCACAATATTATGAGAAAAAACAAACAAACAAAACAAAGATAATAACAAATGTTCTCTTGACCAGGGGATAAGGAAGAGGGTTAAAACCTGCGCGTCCAATGACTTCCCTTAGATTTACGCTTTTTAATACTACAGTGTCTCCAATAATCTTATTAGTTTATCCTAAAAACCTGTGTATCTGAGTCTTTTATTGCCGGTAGTTGGGATATAATTTTCCATAAGTAGTTGAGAATGTAATTGGTGTTTTATGAGAAACCAGTCGGGTTTAAAAGGATTTTTCCAATTCCTTGCAATAATCAACTTTGCTGCTGAAAGCATATGTAACAATAAGTTCAGATCTTTTATATATTTTTTTAATTTAATATAAGGTATGTAAAAATGTAAACACATCAGCTTTGGTCTTAAGGGGATTATATGTTTTAAGATTTTATTTAATTTTTATTTAATTTTTATTAAATGTTTTATTTATTTAATTTTTCTCCATATATATATATGCTAAGTGTATTTTTTTATTAATATATATACATATATTAATATACAAATACACTTATAGTAAAATTACACTCGTATATATGTGATATATATAATAACTATATAGTGTGTGTGTATATATATATATATATATACACACACATATATTATAATTAATAATTAATTACAAATAAATAAAAATAAAATAAAAATAATTAATTATTTTATATATATGTAATTTTATTCTAACTGTATTTTGATATTAATATATATATATATATATATATATATATTAATATCAAATACACTTAGAATGAAATTATACATATATCTATGTATATATAAAAAATTAAAATAATACAAAATATACATATGTCTATATATGTAATTACATAAATATTTTATAAATTTACATGTAGACTTCAAATATATAAATATGCATATATATTTAAATTCTACGTGCGTATTTATGTAATATTTTTTACAGAATAAAGTGATTTTATTGATTGCAATTTGGGGGACCTGCCTGACAACCCCAGCCAAAAGTCCAGATAATTTAATTTGCTAGCACAATATTTAACCCTGTAACTTTTCAAGACACCCTAAATCCTGTACATGGGGAGGTACTGTTTTACTGCAGTAGACTTTGCTGAACACAAATATTAGTGTTTCAAAACAGTAAAACATATCACAGCAATGATATTTTCAGTGAAAGTGGATTTTTTGCATTTTTCACACACAAACGGCACTTTCACTGATGATATTGTTGAAATATGTTTTACTGTTTTGAAATGCTAATATTTGTTTTTAACGAAGTCTCCCAAGTATAACAGTACCCCCATGTACAGGTTTTATAGTGTTTTTGAAAGTTACATGGTCAAATATAAGGCCGTATTTTCACATTGAAATTTTCCTGATTGGTTATGTTGCTTTGAGAGTGTATGGTAGCCCAGGAATGAGAATTACCCCCATGATGGCATACCATTTGCAAAATGGGGTATGTTCAGTCATTTTTAGTAGCTACTTAGTCACAAACACTGACCAAAGCTAGCGTTCATAATAGTTTTTTGCATTTTTAACACAAACAAATATAAATGCTCACTTTGGCCATTGTTTGTAACTAAGTGGCTTCTAAAAAGACTGAACATACCTCATATTGAATACGCTGGGTTGTCTACTTTTCAAAAATATATTGTTCGATTGGGGTAAATTACACTGGCCGGCTTCACAAATATCCCAAATATGACGTGAGTGCATGATGACCAGCAGTGGTATCACTGTACGCAGGAGATATTGCTGAGCACATATTGGGGTGTTCATTGGCAGTAACCCTTAAAGTTCACAGTACATGTATTCTTAAATTGCTATATGTGTCAAAAAAAATCACGATGATTATTTTTCTTTTTAATTTGACATAGATTGGTGCTAAAATGGTTGCATGAAAAGAGTCAAAATACCCCAAATTTAATACCATAGGTTGTCTTCTTTTAAAAAAATATATACATGTGAAGGGTTATTCAGGTATTCCTGACAGATATCAGTGTTGCAATGTAACTTGCGTTAATTTTGAAAAATAATGGTTTGGAAATAGCAAAGTGCTACTAGTAAAGAACAAAAAAATGGGTCGCAAGAGTATACTGAGAACGGGCAGCAGCTGAAGTAGCTTGCCCTTCAGTGGGTCCCCACTCAGAACTCAAGCTGGTTTTTGCTCATCTTGTGCCATTACAGAGAGAACATATCTAAAGTAGGACTCTTTCAAGTAGGAGTTAGAAAACCAGGAGTTACTTGGAGTGGTTTGTATACTGTGGAGAGTGGTTTGTATACTGTGGAGAGTGGTTTGTATTTTATTTTGTTTAATCTTTAAAATTGGTAAGGTTTAAAAAAAAAAAGTTTTGGGTTTTTAAATTTTCTTTAAATTGGGTTTTTAAATTTTTAAATTTTCTTTTTTTGTGTTCTGGTTTTCCCCCCTTTTTTGTGCTGCTGCTTGATTGATTGGGGGAGTGTTCATTAATTGCACCTGTGTGGGATTTGTATCCCCATAAAGGCACACCCCTAACTCACTGAGTTTGCTCACATTATTTGAAAGCAGCCTCTATTAAGTAGACTCTTTCAAGTAGGAGTTAGAAAACCAGGAGTTGAAACAAACAAGGGGTTTAAACTAACAAGGTAATTGTATTTTTTTTTTCTGTTTCAAGGGGAAATGAGTGTTAGCAAGATTGTTGGTTTGACTCAATGCACATCTTGTTGCATGTATGGATGCCTGGATGTAACCGTCCAGGGTCCATACCTCTCTGATGGTTGTGTGTGAGTGGCTTCTCTGGAAGCTCAGATTGGAGATCTCGAGAAGCAAATCGCAACTTTGAGGGAGATTGACAATCTTGAGAGGAGTCTACTGCTCACTGAGCAGAGTTTAGTGGGGACAGGTAGTGGAGAGGGAGGAGATAAGACAGATGGGGAACAGGCATGTAGCTGGGTCACAGTGGGGCGAGGAAGCAGGGGGGGAGGGAAGAGGAAAGGGCTAGCTAGTCCTGATTTGGTGCAACCCAGCAGATTTGCCCGTTTGAGGGAAGATGTTGGGAGCATCAGCTCAGGAGTAGCTGTATTAGAGGAAGCTGTTACTTCTAACAGCCGAGCTAACAGCCCCCCTAGTACGGGTGGGGATCAAAATGTAAGGAAGGCAAGACAGGTTGTGGTGGTAGGGGACTCTATCATTAGGAGAGCAGATAGGGCAATCTGCTGCTCTGATCGGCTCAACCAGGCAGTTTGCTGTCTCCCGGGTGCTCTGGACCAGCATGTTGCTGACAGAGTGGATGGATTATTGGGAGGGGCTGGGGATGACCCAGCGGTCATGGTCCATGTTGGTACCAATGACAAAGTAAGAGGAAGATGGAAGGTCCTAAAGAATGATTTCAGGGAATTAGGTAGCAAACTTAAGAAAAGGACCTCCAAGGTGGTTTTCTCTGAGATATTACCTGTGTCACGCGCTACAGTGGAAAGGCAGCGGGAGATTAGAGAGGTCAATGCGTGGCTTAAGTCTTGGTGCATGAAGGAGGGTTTTTGGTTTTTAGAGCACTGGGATGACTTTGCGATTGGGTACAACCTTTATAGTGGTGATGGATTGCACCTAAACGGAGGAGGGTCTGCAGTGCTGGGGGATAGGATGGCTAGAAGGTTGGAGGAGATTTTAAACCAGTAGTAGGGGGGGAGGGTCATAGCAATCTACAAAATGGAGATAGGACAGAAAGGAGATGGGCTTTAGCACAGTATAAGGGGGGTGGAAACGGGGGGAGGGGCAAGCTCAGAACAGAGAAGCTGTGTAATGGTGAAAATTCACAAAATATACAAGTGACGCATAATATTAAATGTATGCTTACTAATGCAAGGAGCCTAAATAACAAAATGGGGGAACTAGAGGCATTAGCATACACTAAACAATATGATATAATAGGCATAACTGAAACATGGTGGGATGAGACACATGACTGGGCAGCTAACTTAAATGGGTACATGTTATTTAGGAAGGCTAGGAAAAACAAGAAGTAGTAAGTAGAAGTATAGATCAGGGTGTTGCTGTGGATGTGATCTATTTGGATTTTGCCAAGGCATTTGATACAGTTCCACACAATAGATTAGTGTTCAAACTCAAGGAAATCGGTCTAGATGAAAATGCTTGTTCTTGGGTAGAACATTGGCTTAAAACAGAGTACAAAGAGTTGTCATTAATGGTAAATTTTCAAGCTGGACAGAGGTGGCAAGTGGTGTCCCTCAGGGGTCTGTTCTGGGACCCCTTCTATTTAACATGTTTATAAATGATCTTGAAGACCGCATTGAAAGTCATGTTTCAGTGTTTGCAGATGACACCAAACTTTGTAAAATAATACAATGTGAGCAAGATATTACTTTGCTGCAGAGGGATTTAGATAGACTGGGGGACTGGGCACTCAAATGGCAGATGAAATTTAATGTTGAAAAATGCAAAGTTATGCACTTCGGCGTAAAGAATACACAAGCAACGTATACCCTTAATGGAAGCGAATTAGGGATAACAACACATGAAAAGGACTTGGGAATTGTTATAGACAACAAACTATGAAACAATGTGCAATGTCAATCAGCAGTGGCCAAGGCCAGTAAGGTATTGTCATGCATGAAAAAGGGCATTCATTCTCGGGACAAGAATATAATTTTGCCTCTTTATAAATCACTGGTAAGACCCCATATTGAATATGCTGTGCAATTTTGGGCACCTGTTCTAAAGAAGGATATTATGGCACTAGAAAAAGTGCAGAGGCGGGCTACAAAACTAATAAAAGGAATGGAACATATCGGCTATGAAGAAAGGTTAACAAATTTAAACCTATTTAGTTTAGAAAAACGTCGCCTGAGAGGGGATATGATAACATTATACAAATATATTCGGGCCAATACAAACCATTGTGTGGAAATCTATTCACAAACCGGACTTTACATAGGACACGAGGCCATGCGTTTAGACTGGAAGAAAGAAGATTTCGTCTAAGGCAAAGGAAAGGTTTTTTACTGTAAGAACAATCAGGATGTGGAATTCTCTGCCTGAAGAAGTGGTTTTATCAGAGTCCATACAGATGTTCAAACGGCTACTAGATGCATACTTGCAAGAACAGAATATTCAAGGATAAATCTTTCAATGTAGGGTAATAACTGCTTGATCCAAGGATAAATCTGACTGCCATTCTGGGGTCAAGAATGAATTTCTTTCCTAGCTTGTTGCAAAATTGTGCTTCAAACTGGTTTTTTTTGCCTTCTTTTGGATCAACAGCATAAAACAAATGTGAGGTAGGCTGAACTTGATGGACGCAAGTCTCTTTTCAGCTATGTAACTATGTAAGCACATCAGACTGGTCCCACCCATACGGGAAATCCAGATCTAAAATGCCAGCAAGTTCTCTCTGCATGAGAGATACAGCAACCCCAGACGATCATTTCAGCCTTGTTAAGCATCATCAGTGAGGCATAGCTGATATCTCCCTAGGCACCGTGAGCAAGGGGTGTACGTCTGGATTATCCCTTTAAACTTGTGGAGAACAAAAAAAATGGGTCGCAAGAGTATACTGAGAACGGGCAGCAGCTGAAGTAGCTTGCCCTTCGCTGGGTCCCCGTTCAGATCTCAAGCTGGTTTTTGCTCATCTTGTGCCATTACAGAGAGAACATATCTGAAGCACCTCAGACTGGTCCCACACATACGGGCAATCCAGATCCAAAATGCCATCAAGTTCTCTCTGCACGAGAGATAAAGCAACCGCAGACAATCGTTTCAGCCTTGTTAGGCATCATCAGTGAGGCATAGCTGATATCTCCCTAGGCACCGTGAGCAAGGGGTCCACGTCTGGATTATCCCTTTAAACTTGTGGAGAACAAAAAAATGGGTTGCAAGAGTATACTGAGAACGGGCAGCAGCTGAAGTAGCTTGCCCTTCGGTGGGTCCCCGCTCAGATCTCAAGCTGGTTTTTGCTCATCTTGTGCCATTACAGAGAGAACATATCTGAAGCACATCAGACTGGTCCCACCCATACGGGCAATCCAGATCCAAATGCCAGCAAGTTCTCTCTGCACGAGAGATACAGCAACCCCAGACGATCGTTTCAGCCTTGTTAGGCATCATCAGTGAGGCATAGCTGATATCTCCCTAGGCACCGTATAGCCCTATAACTTTCCAAAAAAAGCTAAGAACATGTTAACATTGGGTATTTCTAAACTCAAGACAAAATTTAGAAACTATTTAGCATTGGTGTTTGTGGCAAACCTAGCCACTTGGGACTGCCTAAGATAGAATGGTTGTGCCTATTTTCTGTTGTGTACTGCGCGCCGGTATAGTGTGGCGTCTCCGGCTATGTTTAATTTATGCTGTACTGTGTATGTCTGTTCGAATCCTCCCCATTCGTTAGCATTGCTATTAAAACTGACTAAGTTGTATATTTTGAAGTAGAAAGGTAACGGTTTATGTCCTCGTAGTTTTCATTACTGTATGTTACAGCAGGGGCTGTTGGGAGGAGGACCTGGAAACGGTAGTCTCCCTCCAGTCCCCTCAACCAAAACCCCTGCTGCCCATCTTTGGAAACCCCTGTTGAGTGACCTGCTTTAAATATCAGTTATTTTTAATAAAGTGACAGTTGAGTGACCTGCTTTAAATATCAGTCTTTTTGAATAAAGTGGCAGTTGACTCTCAGACTGTGTTTCGTCTGGTTCTTGGGAGGATTTGGGAATATTGCCTGCTTCCAGCTTTGTACTTGGTTATTGCATTCTACCAGCAGAGATCCTGGGATTATAAAATTGCAGCTCTGCAACAGTGTTTTTTGGCTGTTGTAGATGCTCAACAGGTTTGGGGGTCAAATTTAGAAAAAGTGTGTTTTTTACATTTTTTTCATCATATTTTATAAAAAAAATTATAGTAAATTATGATATGATGAAAATAATGGTATATTTAGAAAGACCATTTAATGGCGAGAAAACTGTATATAATATGTGTTGGTACAGTAAATGAGTAAGAGGAAAATTACAGCTAAACACAAACAACACAGAAATGTAAAAACAGCCCTGGTTCCAAACGGTAAGAAAATTGAAAAGCGGTATGGCCACTAAGCACTTAAATTGGCTTTCCAGATAACTGTTTAATAAATCTACTGTCATTCGCTGGGATTAAGTTGATGTCGCAGCTTTTCCCGCTATGTCTTGATATAAAATTTTCATTGTATTGTCAAAGGTGTCACCCAGATACCCTATTTTCATCGGCTGGGGTGAAAAAAAGGACAAGCGCTTTTCTAGGGGTTAATTTATTATTTTTAGGTTTCTTTTTGGTGTTTTTATTTTCTTGAGTTTTCCTGTTAGCCATTTGAGAGATTGGGAAGGGAGTAGTGGAGGTAAAAAAAGAGAGAAATAAGAGGGAAAAAAAGAAAAAAGAAAACACCAGCAACAACAAAAAATAAAAAATTACATTTGATTTCTATTCTAAAATAAAATAAGTGTATATATGGTGAAAAAAACAATATAAGACCAAGTGCTACAATCACCAGCAATGTGGGTCACTCCACCTCACATAAATAAATGGTTAAAACAGTAAAGAATGGTGAGAGCACAGAGAAACAATAATTACCCTTATATCCAATATAAAACCTGTAAAAACACAATGGGAAAAACAGGCATAGGGTAATAACGTACAAATAATATATGAATGAGTGAATACTTGAATAAACTCACATATTCATGAGCCACTTAATATGGAAGCTGGCTCAGACTAGGAACATTGAATGGATTAGTGAGGTGGTCGTTGTAATCCAACTGCTTAATTGCTTGCTCCTTCTTGCTTTAAAAAATCCAGGATGCAGGATCTTTAATGAAAACCTTTATTCGGTATAGCAGCAAAAAAAGACAGCAGCAGTAAAAGTTAAAATTCAGCAATTCCACCTCTGCACACTAACGCGTTTCAGCCAAAGCCTTTATCAAAGTGTGAGTCCATTCAGTCAGTTCCGTTTTTAAATAGGAAAATTTTCGCGCCTTTCTTCGAAAATAAGCTCCTCCCCCTTTTTTTTTTGCAACTTTATTGGGCATCCTAGCGTCCTTAACGATCTCAATTTACTTCCATGTTCATTGAAGAAAAGGAACAGCGAACTAGTCCATTCACTTACACAGTCTTTCATGTTGCAATAATCAGAGTCCTATTAGCAACATACTTCATACATATTGTCAATAACATTGAAACAAATATTACAGTCAGATATTCTTATTCCAATACGTAGAATATTAGCAACAGTTAAACTCTCTCTTTCTCAAAAAAAGGATTTAAAAAAGGGTAAAAGAGAGGCAAAAGAAGAGGGAATAAATTTAAAAGGGAAATAAAAGATCAAAATAGAAAAATCTTCTTATTCACATTTAAAGGTATATCAGGAGAATGCATCATACTTAAAATACACTTATTATAATCAATATTGATAAAATATTAATCAGTATTACTAAAATTGGAATTAAAACATATTTTATTAATATAAAACAACCTAAAATAATCTCTAATAGATTTAATAAATAATTATAGTTAAATATAAGTATTAATTTCAAAATCTACGTTTAATCCCCCCGGTGTAAGTGTATCCAAATTAAAAATCCATTTCATCTCATTTTTACTTAAAAGATTATCCTTATCACCCCCTCTCCAGTGTATTTTAATATGATCTATTGCAAAAAAATCCAGGCCTGCTGGGTCTCCATCATGATATTCCAAAAAATGTTTAGATAAACAATGGTTAGGGAATCTTCTCCTGATGTTATATATATGCTCCTTAATTCGTATTTCTAACGAACGAGACGTTTTCCCTACATATTGTAACCCGCAGGGGCATGTTATCATATAAACAACATCAGCAGCATTGCATGTGATAAAGTGTTTAATTTCATATTCTGTTTTAGTATTAAAAGAAATTAATTTAAAAATTCTTCTATTTTTCCCAGCTCTTACTTTACACCCTCTACAATTTCCACAATAGAAGAATCCTTTCTGTTCCTTTAAAAAGTTATTGGAACATTCTTTATTTTCTTTCTCATGGAAGCTGCTAGTTAAAATTTGCTTGAAATTTCTAGCTCCTCTAAAAATTAATTTTGCTTTTTCTCCTATTAGTGGGCGTAACTCATCATCTAACTTTAAAACATGCCAATTTTTATCAATAATTTTACGTAAAGTGCGGTTGTTAGAATTAAAATTAAAAATTAATGGGATAGTTTCTAGTCCTTCTATTTTAGCTTGCTTATCTTTATATTTCAAAATTTCTAAACTATCTTCCTCTTTTACCTGTTTATAGGCTTTTTCTAGAATATTTTTATCATATCCCTTTTCTAAAAATAGTTTTTCTAAAATTTTAACCTGATCGTTAAAATCCCGTTCATCTGTACAATTTCTCTTCAACCTTAAAAATTGTCCTTTTGGTATGTTTGATAACCATGGTTTAAAATGGCAGCTGGAAAAATCAATAAAAATCAATAAAACTATTAACATCTACAGATTTAAAATATGTCCGCCCACTAATAGGAGAAAAAGCAAAATTAATTTTTAGAGGAGCTAGAAATTTCAAGCAAATTTTAACTAGCAGCTTCCAAGAGAAAGAAAATAAAGAATGTTCCAGTAACTTTTTAAAGGAACAGAAAGGATTCTTCTATTGTGGAAATTGTAGAGGGTGTAAAGTAAGAGCTGGGAAAAATAGAAGAATTTTTAAATTAATTTCTTTTAATACTAAAACAGAATATGAAATTAAACACTTTATCACATGCAATACTGCTGATGTTGTTTATATGATAACATGCCCCTGCGGGTTACAATATGTAGGGAAAACGTCCCGTTCGTTAAAAATACGAATTAGGGAGCATATATATAACATCAGGAGAAGATTCCCTAACCATTGTTTATCTAAACATTTTTTGGAATATCATGATGGAGACCCAGCAGGCCTGGATTTTTTTGCAATAGATCATATTAAAAGACACTGGAGAGGGGGTGATAAGGATAATCTTTTAAGTAAAAATTAGATGAAATGGATTTTTAATTTGGATACACTTACATCGGGGGGGATTAAACGTAGATTTTGAAATTAATACTTATATTTAACTATAATTATTTATTAAATCTATTAGAGATTATTTTAGGTTGTTTTATATTAATAAAATATGTTTTAATTCCAATTTTAGTAATACTGATTAATATTTTATTAATATTGATTATAATAAGTGTATTTTAAGTATGATGCATTCTCCTGATATACCTTTAAATGTGAATAAGAAGATTTTTCTATTTTGATCTTTTATTTCCCTTTTAAATTTATTCCCTCTTCTTTTGCCTCTCTTTTACCCTTTTTTTAAATCCTTTTTTTGAGAAAGAGAGAGTTTAACTGTTGCTAATATTCTACGTATTGGAATAAGAATATCTGACTGTAATATTTGTTTCAATGTTATTGACAATATGTATGAAGTATGTTGCTAATAGGACTCTGATTATTGCAACATGAAAGACTGTGTAAGTGAATGGACTAGTTCGCTGTTCCTTTTCTTCAATGAACATGGAAGTAAATTGAGATTGTTAAGGACGCTAGGATGCCCAATAAAGTTGCAAAAAAAAAAGGGGGGGAGGAGCTTATTTTCGAAGAAAGGCGCGAAAATGTTCCTATTTAAAAACGGAACTGACTGAATGGACTCACACTTTGATAAAGGCTTTGGCTGAAACGCGTTAGTGTGCAGAGGTGGAATTGCTGAATTTTAACTTTTACTGCTACTGTCTTTTTTTGCTGCTATACCGAATAAAGGTTTTCATTAAAGATCCTGCATCCTGGATTTTTTAAAGCAAGAAGGAGCAAGCAATTATGCAGTTGGATTACAACGACCACCTCACTAATCCATTCAATGTTCCTAGTCTGAGCCAGCTTCCCTATTAAGTGGCTCATGAATATGTGAGTTTATTCAAGTATTCACTCATTCATATATTATTTGTACGTTATTACCCTATGCCTGTTTTTCCCATTGTGTTTTTACAGGTTTTATATTGGATATAAGGGTAATTATTGTTTCTCTGTGCTCTCACCATTCTTTACTGATTTCTATTCTAGTTTACAAAACAGATTCCAGATTTTAGGCAGGCAAAGAATTCTATGTCTGTGGTGTAAATTCTTCTCCTCCCTCCTCTCTCCTAATCCCCTGTCTTGCGGAAAGTGGGCAAGAGGGAATCTCCTGGTATTTACTGAGATAATGTTTGAGTAATATGACTTATCTTTTCTTCTTTTTATCGATTTCCTCTTTCCCTCCTTTTTACTTTCTCCTTTTGTTATGTATTAGTCTTTCTTTCCTTTTTTTACCCTAGAAACACAAGAGCCATTCGGCCCATTTAGTCTGCCCAATTTTCTAAATACTTTCATTAGTACCTGGACTTATCTTATAGTTAGGCTAGCCTTATGCCTATCCCATGCATGCTTAAACTCCTTCACTGTTTTAACCTCTACCACTTCAGCTGGAAGGCTATTCCATGCATTCACTACCTTCTCAGTAAAGTACATCCTGCAATTCTGAATGAGTCAGGAACGTTTTCCTCTCTCTTGCTCTCCCTCTTTTTTCAAATTTGTTTATTGGTATTCAGACAGGGTATTTCTCTCAGCCCATCCACCTCTCCCCCCACCTCTCTCCAATTGTTAGCAGAATTATTGGTTGTATAGGGGTGGGTACTAGCAGTAGAAAGAGGGAAGTGCTTATGCCATTGTACAGAACACTGGTGAGACCTCACTTGGAGTATTGTACTCAGTACTGGAGACTGTATCTCAAGAAGGATATTGATACTTTAGAGAGAGTTCAGAGAAGGGCTACTAAACTGGTTCATGGATTGTGGGACAAAACTTACAAGGAAAGGATCTTAACATGTACAGCTTGGAGGAAAGACGAGACAGGGGGATATGATAAAAACATTTAAATACATAAAGGGAATCAACACAGCAAAGGCAGAGACAATATTTAAAAGAAGAAAAACTACCACAAGAGGACACAGTCTTAAATTAGAGGGGGCAAAGGTTTACAAATAATATCAGAAGGTATTACTTTACTGAGAGGGTAGTGGATGCATGGAATAGCCTTCCAGCTGAAGTGGTAGAGGTTAACACAGTGAATGAGTTTAAGCATGCGTAGGATAGGCATAAGGCTATCCTAGCTATAAGATAAGACCAGGGACTAATAAAAGTATTTAGAAAATTGGGCAGACTAAATGGGCCGAATGGTTCTTATCTGCCTTCACATTCTATGTTTCTATGTTTCAATTAGAGTCTATCTTCCTTTCATATTCGCCTGAACTTTTTCTTTTCTCTTTTGTCAAAAGCCTTTAATCCTGCCAGTTAGTTTTTAAGTATTTTTTTCCTTTTTATACAGATTTTATTCAAATTATGTATATCATTGGAGAGCTTTTAGCTCACTCACGTTACCTTTGAGCAATTATGGAACGGCAGGGCAAAAAATTCTTCTCTGGTTCTGGGCTGCAGACTTTGCCCATATCCCAATTGATTTTCCCTGGCTCCTCGCAAAGTCCAATAGCCTCCACAGCCCTCCGTTCTCTGCCACTGAAGCTGAGTGCCCCCCCAACAGCCTCCCGCCCTTTGTTCCCTGGGCGGCCGAAAA
Organism: Pelobates cultripes; assembly: GCA_933207985.1. NCBI lineage: Eukaryota > Metazoa > Chordata > Amphibia > Anura > Pelobatidae > Pelobates > Pelobates cultripes. Next base: position 118,364,785 of record OW240913.1, on the reverse strand, counting down.
GCCATTTATGAGACAGTCGTGAGTCTTAAATGCTTTCCCTGGCAGAGGCTCTCTGGAGCTTTTCTGCTTTGTCTGGCTACCGCATATTTCAGTTTTAGGTAGCGTCTTAAAACAGCTTTCTCCCTCAATTGACCTTTTCCTGGCTCCCTGACCCGTGAGCTTAGCAAGCGTGCTACGTCAATGCTCCCCCCAATTAGCATTTAATAATGCATTAGCTTATCATTAGGTTTCATTTTAGTTTTATCATGATACCATACCATAATGAATGTGGGGGTGTTTTAGTGTGTAAGGTGGTGCTTAACAGCTGCAATTGTGCAATTATTCAAAAGGTTTTTAATGGAAATATTCAATGATCTGCCCAGCTAACTTAATTGCAGTCTATGAAAAACTAAATAGAATAATACAGTGCCCTCCACTAATATTGGCCCCCTTTTCTTAAATACGAACAAAGAGGGCTCTGAAAAAAATGTCTTTATTGTTTAACTTTTTGATCTTTGTTTAAAAAAGTACACAAAAATACTCTGCTCTCATGGATATCAAACAAACAACAAGCACAACACAAGTTTATATAAAAATATATTTGTTATATATATGTGTGGCACAATTATTGGCACCTTTAAGTCAATACTTTGTGCTACCTCCCTTAGCCAAGATAACAGCTCTGAGTATTTTCCTATAATGCCTGATGAGGTTGAAGAGTACATGGCAAGGGATCTGAGACCATTCCTCCATATCTTCATAATCTCTCCAGATTCTTCAAATTTCCAGGTCCACATTGGTAGACTCTCGGGTCCAGATCAGGGGACTGCTAAAGTCATGACAGGATCTTGATTTTACGATCTGTAAACAATTTTTGTGTTGATTTTGATGTATGTTTTGGATCATTGCCCTGCTGGAAGATCCAACCACGGACCATTTTAAGCTCTCTGGCAGAAGCAGTCAGGTGTTCATTTAATATCGTTGATATTTAATACAGTCCATGAAGCCATATTTCCTAACAAAATGTGCAGGTCCTCTGGCAGATAAAATAGCAGGAAAACATTAAAGAGTTACCACTATATTTAACCATGGGCATGAGGTACTTTTCTATGTGCAATGTCAGGTTGCAATTGCTAAGGCCACCAAGATATTGTCATGCATAAAAATGGTTATTTCACTGGACAAAAGTATAATTTCTGACTCCACCATGAGTACACACTACAATTTTATGCATCTATTTTAAACAAGGATATTACAAAACTAAAAAGGCAGTAGAAGTTAAATAATCAACTAGGGAAAAAAGCATTTTAGTTACATGAAAAGGCTAAAAAAAAAAAAAATGAAATTTTATTACTTTAGAAAAAAAAGGCAGTTCCAAAAGGATATGATAACTTTATGTAAATATGCAGGGAAAGTAAAAACGACTCTTACTAAGACTGAAAATGTAAAAGGTCCGTTTAGCCTCGAAGACAAACGCTTTTGCTAATCTTTACAGTAAGGACAATACAAATATAGAATTTTCTTGCCACATAGGTTGTTCTTTCAGCTTATGTAAAGCTGACTTTTTTATTAATGTTAAGATGTTTTTTTGTTTGTTTTTTAAATGAATATCAGAACTATAACAGTTAATATTTGGGGTTACAACTTATTGATCCAAATGAATAAAAATTGAATAAAAATGAATTTTCCTACTTCGTAATAAAAATGTGTGAAAGGCTCAATTTGATGAACTTTAGTCATTTTTATCTTTATTAATATGCAAATATGTTAAATTACCAATGATGTATAATGCTTTATTTGGTCACCTATTGGTGATTGAAAACACATAATTTACTCTTAGGTCACAGAGATACATCACTTCCACAGTGGAGTTTATCGACGTGTTTCTAAATTGTTAAATACGTTTAAAAAAAAATGAACTCTTTATAGTACATCATACTCTTCTCAAAATGTTCAGAATGCAAAGTAGTATTCAGTAAAGTAAGAATTGCCGGTAGTTCAAAGCTAATTCATAGTGAATTTCAACTTTAAGGCCAAAAGAGCCAAAAAAGTCAGCTATTTTTAATTCCTAGCTACTTTGACCTTAACCCCTTAAGGACACATGACATGTGTGACATGTCTTGATTCCCTTTTATTCCAGAAGTTTGGTCCTTAAGTGGTTAAATTTGAAATTCACTTTGGAAGTTATACTTTAACGAAAACCCTTGTTATCTCAGTTCCATTTGTCGGTGGTACATAGGATCAGTATAATTTTTGTTTGTATGTTACAATGTTGTATGGTGATTTCATACAATATATCTCCTCTGACAAATGTCACGGTTTTGGACATCATAATCTAATCACGGTCATGCAAATAAATTATGAGCAGTAACTTTTAATTCGTGCACATAAAAGAATGTAAACATTAACCTTCCATTGATATTGTTTTATTGGCATGTAGATATTGAAAAATAAATTTTTTTTAAAATAAACTATGATAATTCCATATTTCTAGTTTTAGTTGTTTCACTTTCGTGTATTAAACCTTTTTATTTATCATTACAGAATTAGCAAATGGTTGCTACATATATTTGAGAATCTGTCACATTTTCAAATATTAACGGCTTAACCCCTTAAGGACCAAACTTCTGGAATAAAAGGGAATCATGACATGTCACACATGTCATGTGTCCTTAAGGGGTTAAAGAGTTGACTAGAATAATATCATCCCATTTTCTCTTAAGAAATACATGTCACAAAAAAAACAACAACTTTTTTTAAGCAGGATAACAAGAATGTAGGTAAATATACAAATATATTAATTAATTGAGAAAGAGGTACTCTATTAAATTTAGATTTAGTGTCCATTGAAGCACCCTCGGTTTATAGTCATGACACCAACTTGAAAGTGTGCATGTTCTTTTTGATGTTGTCCATTATCCTTTTGGAATTAGCCGTTGTAAAGTGGCTTAACTGTGTCCATAAATTGATGTACATTGTACACATCTACATCAATACTGGAGCAAGTTTTGAGATTTGAATAATATTCAGTTGGTATTTAAAATAATAGTCTTTTATTAAGGGGCCAAATGTGGGGTGGGGGCGGGGCCAGACCGCCATGCTGGCTGGTCGCATGGAACGACGGCACCGACAAATTTCTGCCCATATTATGCCAAACAAATGATCCTGATACGCTGACCATTATGCATGCAATCGCTGATGAGGCAATGCTTGTACTATGCTTCTCATGTTATAATTAAAAAAAAAAAAAAAAGGTGCAATTTCTTCACTTGCCATATTAATGTTTCCTATTATGTTACAATGTACTGCTTATTAACGCTGTTGTGGCAACGGAAACTCATTTGTAATCTCTTGCACACAAAAATAAAGAATTAAAAAAAAAAAAAAAAAAGAGGCCAAATGTGTGTCAAGAACCTATTTTTCAGTTGATTACACAACCACCACCAACCTGACAGATTGAAGTTAGGCAATATGGATCCATGGACTCATATAGTTTATGCCAAATTCCTTGCCTTCCAGCTGGATATCAACACTAAAGCAAAATGTAGATGTCCATTTGTGGATGATTTTTGCATTGTAGGATTGCACCCTTTGATTTTTATAGTTTTATACATTGTTACTGACATAGTGTATGTCAGTATGCTATTCACTTGCTAAGTTTGTATTATTCAATTGCTATATTTCATAATTACTGCAACACACCTTTACTAGACCCTTTACTATATTTCAGAATAAATTTAGGTAACACACACACACACTCTCTCTCTCTCTCTCTCTCACACACACACACACACACATACACTCTGTATGGAGTGATTTAGAAGTTTCTAATATTTCTACACTCTAGACATACTGAATGTAAGACAAGGTGACAAGCAGGCCATGAAAACTGAGAGTAGTAGCAGTAGTAGAACCGCGATATTTTCAAAAATTAAAAATATTCCATCTAAAACTAAAGGGTTCCTTCAGTTTGTCTTTTTCTAATAAACCCTTCCTTACTGTACAAATGTAGTTTTAAATATTAGTTCATCACATGCAACATGTTAAATCCTATATTATGTATTCAACAAACTGAACATTTCAGACAGCATAGACACAGCCTGAACTGCATACGGCATACTGAATGTGACCAGCCCTTGTGCAAGAATGGAAAACAGTCATAATAAAAAGAAGTTAGAATTCTGTGAGATTTAAATGAACTCTATTGCAATGAAATCTCATCTTGAGCATTGCAGAAATGAAACATCATGCATTAAATGTAAGGTTTTACTGCTTTGAATGAATGATAAGAGATAATTATTGGTCAATACGCAGCTTATTACAATGATTGTCAAGGATAAAAGATAAGGTTATGACGTACATAAATATCATAGGGAATACCTTTAAGGACCTCTCCCACAATACCTTAAGATAATGGTTCTCAGGCAAAGTTGTTAATATGTTACTTAAGTTCACAAAGGACATATTTTATGAAGAAACTGCAGGTGAGGAACTGAAATAACAATTGTCCAAATGATTTCCCATTATCCTTGTAGGAAAAGAACTTTGCTGTTGTTATTATTGCTTTTGACTGTGAAAAAAAAAACCAACCACTAATGGTCACTAAATCTTTAAATGTGCAGTTTTGTTTGGTACAAAGACGCCAGGAACACCCTTAGTTAAAAAAGAATAATGCATCTAGTTCAGAGGTTATGCTGATGCCTACTTTTAAGAGGACTATCTCAAGAATTTAAATGATTGCTAAACAATATCTATCTGAGAGCATAGAGCATTGCTTTGACTGTAAGGAAATAGTTAAAATAAAATAAAAAAAGTGCAAAGTTCATCAAAACTATTGTTTAACCAGGAAATCCTTTGGCTGGCCTTTCTCTTTCTACATCATATGTTCAGTGTGATGATTCAATTAATAATTATTTATTTTTTTCCATTTGAAAAATTGTATTTTATATGTCACCTAAAACATAAGGAAAAGGTACAGAAAGAAGAAAAGGGGTGGGGGAGGGGAATTAAGCACCGTTTGTACACATTCCTTCATACAGTTGTCAAAAGAAACCCATGCATGGTTCTCGTATTCAGTTGTACAACACAGTGTAATCTATCAGGTAAGTCACTTATGTACATACCAGGAAAGCATATAGAAGAGGCATTCATATAGTTAACATAATATAGCAATAGGTTCACCCACTGTGGTAGGACCACACATTCCTTATGTCTATTGTGAGGGTGTATGGTCACGGTTAAGCCTCAGGAGGATTGTTACCTAGCGCAGAATGGTAGGCGATTTAGACTTTAGTAGAAGGATAATAACTAAAGGAAAGAAGATGATAGGCAAAGGTAATGACTGCTGGTTTGGAAAGTGAATGAATAGAGCGGCAACTTCCAAAAGTCTACATGGTGACTTGTCCCAATCTATGTTAAGCAGCACCAAGCATTGTGGTATGTGGTGTAAGTTTGAGGTTAAAACTTAAAAGGGCTAATCATAGCCGTAATGCAATATTAAGGATATAGGGGGTAGGATTATCTCTTTTTCAGTTTGATTAGATCAAATAAAGACATTTAGTTAGCAGGTATAGGGAACGTAACATCAATATGCATATTTGGGTCTATATCAACCACTGTGTCAAATAAGGGTGACATGCCTTCTAGAAATATCTTAGAGTGGGAAAAAAAATCATGTGAAACATCTTTCATAGTTGCGTTGTTTATCTATCTGGAGAAGCAAGTCTGACACTGTTGGAGGTGAAGGAAACTTCCAGGTCCTTGCTATTAATTGTTGTGCTGTCAAAATGAAATGTAATGTCAGTTTCTGTTTAAATTTGGGTATTGGGTAGGTCCAGTAAGAGATAGCTGCGGGCCACAAAATCTAGTGAGCTTTTTGTAATATTAGTATTCTGCGAACCTATTCCCAAAATGTAACCAGGAGTTCACAGCATCACCACACATGAAGCATGGTGCCTTCTGTGCATCAAAATCTCCAGAACATTTAGGGAGTGTTGGGGTCAAGCCTTTGAAGAGTAAATTCATATTACTTTTATGTTTTTAGCTACAGTGCCTTCCACTAATATTGTCACCCATGGTAAATATAAGCAAATAATACTTTAATCTTTAGCCTTTTGATCTTAAAAAAAAATAAAAAAAAAATATTCTGCTCTCATGGATATCAAACAATTGCAAACACAACACAGGTTCATCCCTCTTAAAATAATGATACATATATGTGTGGCACAGTTATTGGCACCCTTTTAGTCAATACTTTGTGGTACCTCACTTTGCCAAGATAGCAGCTCTGAGTATTCACCTATAACACCTGATGAGGTTGGAAAATATGAAGTAAGGGATCTGAGACCATTCCTCCATGCACTAATTGTATGTACTGATGATAGGGCTGGGGTGATGTTACGTCTTGGCTACTGGCATTAGTACAGTGTGGTGAGTGGCTGTGCAGTCAGATGATTCCAGCACCTCCCCTGCTGCTCACAAAGTCTGCCCATTTGAAACTGCAGAACAATCACTTGCTGCTAGGCACTGCTGTGATAGGCAATAGTGGGTGCTTTGTGCACCACCTTTCCTCCTGTTACCAGGAGTAGAATGCTACAGACCTTGCAGACACACATTAGCACTCATGCAAACAAAAACTCACACTTATGCAGACACATTCTAACTGATGACACAACTGTCATGGTACATATCAATGACAAAGTCAGAGGAGGATCAAAGGTCTTAAAGAAAGAGTTCAGGGAATTAACTTAACAGCTTAAGAAGAGGACACTCAAGGTAGCATTTTCTGAGATTTTTCTGAGATTATTATTATTATTATTATTATTATTATTTTATTATTTATATAGTGCCAACAAATTCCGTAGCACTGTATTCTACCTGTTCAATGTGCTAGAGTGGAAAGTAGACTTGCAAAAAAATATAATTCAGCTGAACCAATTCTTCTAAAAATATACAAAGTTTATATTATGGAAAAAATAGCCCCTCTGCAGGGTTCAACTAAACAATCAGGTAGGTGATTCTGTTAGCCTGCTGTTTTGGCATAACCCTGTAAAGAAATCAAACAAAGAGTAGGATGGTGGAGCATTACTGGGACGATGAGAACTGGCAGTCTGACTGATCCTATTCTCTAGTGGCTTTGCATTTAACATGCCCCTTGATTTGTCTCAGGGTGGTAGTACTGGAGAATGTACCACTGATGGTAGTTGGTTGCGTAGAACAGGTACAGTACTAGTGGACTTGATGCCCGGCCTGGTACTTCCCTTAGCAATATATACTTGTGTTATCTTTGCATATGTTAGTTCATACTGGGACTAGTGAGATGACCCATCATTCTCCCAGCTACTTACTTCCTTGTCGCACAATGTGCACTTTTTAAAACATCTACAAAGTGATGCCAAACTTAGACTCAATCCTTCACTTTGTGACTGCTAAAAAGGCACATGTTTTATCATTGGTGGCATTGTAAACTGTCACAACACTAGCCTCATCATTTGCACTTGGTTAACTAATGCTAAAGGACAGGGAGTTGGTGCTGTTACATAATAAAAACATATAATAAAACTGGGTGAGCTCCTCGGGGCACTGGTAACAGATAATGCTCCAACTGTTTCTACTGAATTAGGCTATTCAAAAGCAGATAGTGAAAAACTAAGGCTAGGTGTTGAAGAAGCAGGAGGAGAAGGAGCGTCCCGCTTTAAGTACCACAGTTGATTCAGAAAAAGCATTTGATATACTAAACTAAGCTTTTTTAAATCAAGTGTTATGGCCATATAACATACAGGGCTGGTTATAAGAGGCAATTATGGCTCTATATTAAAATCCATCAGCTAGAACCATCTGCTCAGACTGGTTTGAAATTACTAATGGTACCAGGCAAGGCTGTCCACTATCCCTGTATTACATTACATATACTCTCAGTAGAACCTCTTACAATAAATGTTAGGAATAACCAAAATATCCAAGGTTACAAGGTCAACAATGAGGAGTGTTAAATATCTATGTATGCAGATGACATCTTATTAACAATAGAAGATCCTAAAACATCTTTAGATGTCTTGATGAAAGAATTCAATGAGTATAATTATGCTTTTAATTATAAATAGCATATTGATACAACAATTCTAATGGGATTGGGACTGGATAACGATATGCAGAGCGAGATATGAGAGAGATATGGATTCATCTGGGCCAAAAATAAATTTAATTATTTGGGGATCACGATCACTAAAAATATAGACAGAATGAAGGAAACTAATTTTATTAAAACACTGGAGGCATCTTGAGGTATCTTGGTAGGGGAGAATTCCTGTTATAAACTTATATATTACCAAAGTGGAACTGTCTCTTCCAAATGATTCCTCTAAAAGTCTCAGAAAGCTGGTCCTTCTACAAACTTCTCTTTCATCTTTTATATCAAAAAGGAAAAAAAACTGAGGGGCGTGACCGACTTCCGGCCTGATTGGATGCATGAAGTAGGAGCTCCGCTCCATACCGAACCAAAACGCTGTTTAATCGCACAAATATACTATACCGACAACCGGAAAGTGAGGGGGGATGTGTAAAGACACGAATATTTCTCCATCAAAGCAGTCTAGACTTACAGATCTGTCAAGGCAAACAAAAAAAGATAGGCACACAAACAGGCCCAAGATGGCGCCGACGCCGAGAGTCTAACCAGGCGGCCCGACGGACCCCGATCCTGCACAAGACACCAATGCAGATGCGCACATCACTAAGGAATATCTCAGTATCATGCACCAGGATCTGAGGGCTATGATATTGGAAGACTTTACCACCATTACTTCCAGCATCCACCAAGAAATCTCGGAGCTAGGTGACCGCACAGACCACCTAGAACAGAAAACTGAGAAATTATGCTCAGAGCATAATGAAGTGGCTGATAAACATCAAACGTTGGAGGCCAACTATGCAAAGCTGTGGCAAAAACTAGCAGATATGGAGGACAGGTCACGCAGAAACAGCGTGAGGTTCAGGGGGATAGCAGAATCCATCCCATCCAACAAAATCGCAGAATATGTCACTACCATGTGCGCAACCCTGGCCTCAAATATCAACGGCACAGTGTGGGAGCTGGATAGAGCGCACCGTCTACCGAGACCCCCCCGCCTCACAGCAGATACACCACGTGATATAATAGCCCGCTTCCACCACTTCACATCTAAGGATGCTCTCCTCACGGCGGCAAGAGCACTGCCAACTCTGCCTGCACCATATGAAGGCTTTGTGATTTACGTGGACCTGTCAGCCCTCATCATGGCCCTGTGCAGAGAATTCGCCACGATCACCAAGACTCTGCGCAACCACAAAATTGCTTACCGGTGGGGTTTCCCCACGAAGCTCTTGATATGGCGCAACATCAAGCTGACCCTTATGGCGTACCCTGAACAAGGACTCAACACCCTCAAGGAAGGGGGCCTATGGAACACTCAAGGAGTGACTGCGGCCCCAGAGACCTCTCCAAGAAGATTCCGGACGGAATAGACAATGGCAGGTAAACCTTTGCACTAGATCCTATATGGCACCAGACACCTTCAGGATAAGGGAGAAGGGGACATTACCAGCTACCACACACCATTGCCTATTATGGATGCATTGCAAACTTCCAACAAATTACTGTGATCACTTATTCCTCCACTCCCAGGACTCTTATGTTCAAACAGAAGGAGGACCGGTGACTTCAGGACTGGTATTATGTATTCGATAATTGATGTGGTTTATATCATTTGTGATAGATATGGGACTCTCTCCAATCACCCTACAATCCCTCCAGGGACTGGGACTCATAGTAGGGCACCGGACCCGACTCCCTCGGGCCATGCCCTAAGCTGAGCCATAGTCACGTCTACATAACATGTACAGGGAGGATAACATACTCCTGAAGCTCATCTCACACTCCCCAATGACAGCTAATGAGGGAGACTTGGGCTTGCCCAACTCGCTCATCCACGTCAGTACAATAACAGGGAGGTCCCTGGGTGGCTAGCTGGGGCTCCAGCAGGTAGCGATCATGCCACGTGGCAGCAGGTACAATCAAGGCAGGACAGCTGTGCCCACATCTCAAGGCCACACACATGATAATAGGGGAAACAGTACAGTACAGCAATATACACCTCTTAAAAGTTTAGGGCACCAACATGTTAAACTAACAAAGAGCATCATGATGGGTGCTGACCCTTCCGGCAGGGCCATACAGCCCCTGACTAGAACAATGCCCAGTGGGAGGGGAAGGAAAAGACATACGCCCGGGTGGAGTGGTCTGCTTATAACGTAAAAATAAACAATAAACACTAAAAAAAAAAAAAATTGTAAAAAAAAAAAAGAGTCCTGATTATGACATAATAACTGCGTCCTCAAACCCCCTCCCCCCCCCGCCATAATGGTTCAGGAGTGTAACTTCCAACTGGATGCTGGTGCCTTTAGAGCAGTGACTAAAAGCCAGGTTATGGCTCTGGAGTGACCCCCCCTGGGATGTACACTGGGAAAGGAGCAAGGGAGCTCCCCAGTACGTCCCCAGTTACACTCTCCACTGCGAGAGTTTGTGTATATACTTTCTTTGTATTGTTTATGTTTAAGTTTCATACCACATTGCCCCCTGCCCCCAAGCCCAGGTAGCAGACTACTTCTCAAGGCCTAGATGGCCGTTCACCACAAACGAAACTTAGGTACCACAGTTTGTGGAGAACGTCTAACCTAACCCAAGTCAGTAACCAGCATAGCTAATACAGCACCTTCGTATTTTCCCCAGAATGACACACCAATTTAAATGTCTCTCAATGAACATTAATGGTCTGAATAGCCCGTTCAAGAGACATTCAGCTATGCAAGAGATATACAAAGTATAGGCAGCTATAGTATGTCTGCAGGAAACCCACCTATGCAAACGAAACTCCACCACCAGTAAACCGGCCCGCTATCCCCAAATCTTCCATGCGCTATCTTCGCATAAGTCTATAATGTTCCACGCAGACTGGGTTTTTCACCAAACCGAGGTATATAAAGATGAATTAGGCAGATTATTGTTAGTGGTGGGTACTTTGAATGGTATAAAAATTACTGAACCTTCTCTGTACGCCCCCAATGAAGCTCAATCCCCCTTTTTACAGAACGCACCAAAAAAAATAAAAAAATTGCCAAACTAAGACAAGGCCATACCATCATATGTGGGAACTTTAACTGTACACTGGACCCTGACATGGACATACAACGGGCCCAAGGAAAGCGCCCACTCCACCAAGCCATTTCCCTTAGCCGCAAACTATCTACGCTCCTACATACGCACAACCTCTTTGACAAATAGTGTAGCCTATTTCCAACCGAGAAGGACTATACCTACTTCTCCCCTGTACACTGTACCTACTCGCGCATAGATATGTGCATAGTTGACAAAATGACCCTGCAAAACGTGGCTGACATAGCAATAGGGAACAGGACGTGGTCTGACCATGCTCCGGTCATAACCACATTTAAGACCCTATATTCTGCGAGAGGCAGGAGTGTATGGCGACTAAACAAATCCCTACTAAATGAGGCGACCCTAGTAAACCTAAACAAGACCATCCAGGTGTTCTATCAAGACCACGCAAAGGACACGTCTAACACATCCACACAAAGGTTGGCCCTGAAGGCAGTGCTCAGGGCCCTTCTCATACAGGCGGGATTCATCAAAAAAACTAACAAAACGCATCAATAAGATCAAATCGGAACTACAGGCAATGTCCCCGAGTATTATGGAGAGATAAATACGCAAACTTAATCTAACTCACTACATGCATTGAAATAAAGCGGGCAAAGTGCTAGCGAGGAAATTAAAATCCAAATACCTGCAATCCAAACTGCCCTATATGACATCAGTTGCCAACACAAAACTATACAACCCCCAAGATATTGTGAAGGAACTTGCCTTTATGACACACTCCATAACTTGCAACAGGCCCAAGACACTCATCAACCCACAAACGACGAAATCCATGCTTTTCTGGGGGACGTAGACTTACCTCTCTTGACCAACCAAGAGTGTTAATCCTTAATTGCACCATTCTCCGAAGAGGAAGTGCACAGGATTATACGTTCCCTCCCTAAACATAAAGCCCCAGGCCCGGACGGGTTCTCAAATTTCTTTTACTTAACGTTCGTAACACAACTCACACCACACCTCACCAAACTATTCAACCACTTTAAGGACTCTGGGACCATGCCAACAGAGATGCTACTGGCACATGTAATCACACTACCCAAGCCAGGCAAAGCCCCTACAGAATGCGCCAACTTAAGACCTATCTCCTAATTAAACGCGGACACTAAAATTTATGCAAAATTGTTAGCCACGTGCATTAAACCGATGCTAATAGATATGGTGTCCCAGGAACATTGGGGGTTCGTCCCCTCCAGACAACCGGGCAACAATACCCGCCACTTCTTAAATTTGATTCAGTGGGCCCAGCCGAGCCAACAACAGGGCCTATTATTAGCCCTAGATGCTGAGAAAGCATTTGATTGCTTGAACTGGACGTATATGACTGAAGTATTGACTAGGATAGGTTTCCCCCCTCCCTTCAGGGACAGCATATACTCTCTATACTCTCGCCCTACAGACAAAGTGTACAACACGGGTTTCCTGTCCCGACCATTGCATATCACCAACGGAACCAGACAAGGATGCCCCCTCTCCCCGCTGATCTTTATCCTCTGCATGGAAACCCTAGTCAGACAAATCAAAACCCAAGGTATGATCAGGAGACTGCATACCCCAATAGGTGACATGAAAATTGCCCTCTTTGCGGACGATATCCTACTGTTTATAACAAAACCGACTCTATCACTCCCGCACCTTTTATCACTACTAGACAAATATAGTAGGGTATCCTATTATAAGAACAATTCGAAAAGGTCACAAGCATTGGCGATAAGCCTGCCTTCATACACTCTGCAAATCTTAAAATCCACATACCCATTTGTCTGGTGCAAGTTGTCAATATCATACCTCGGTATTAAACTACCCATCTTGCTTAACATGATAATAAAAGAAAACCATATACCACTCCTACAAAAGTTAAACCTCCAACTTAAAAATTGGGACGATAAAGGAACATCGTGGCTGGGATGTATAAACACGGTAAAGATGAAAAAAAAACGAAAAGTTGAGTAGAGAGATTGTCAGGTTGCCAAAAACATGTTGGGGGGTAACCCCTAAGGAAAATAGAAATAACTGAAGATAGTACTAGTTAACCAGAAAGGGGGAGAAGGAATACCACAGAGAATATCTCATTCTCAACCCCCTATCTGGAACTGGTACCTTGAAGGCAACCCATGAGGAAATTAAATTAAAATATACCTTTTAATAGAAAACATTAAAAGAAGTGTCAAAAAATCATTATAACAATATAAGGCTCTAGTAAGCAGACCGTTGGTTAAGTGGTATACAGGCTGAAATGCCTTTAGTATAGTAGCAACAAAAGTGGATTTAGTAGAGGAAAAAAAGAAAACTAAATAGTAGAAAATAGTTTCCACAATTTGTTAGATTGCAAACCTATAGTAGGAAACCTCCGTTCTAAATAGAAAGACCACCCCGGAGATAATAGAATGAGAAAAGCTCCTCACTGTTGCAACAACCCCGTCCCAGTCGCTAAAGGACCTCTCTCAGCTGTCAACTGAAATTCGTTTCTGATTTCTAATCTAAATGCTGTAATGGTGAGAGGATCTGATGTATCTAACCCTCAATCAGATAAGCTTAAGACGAAAAATTTCCAGTAGCTGAATGTCCCTGCGGCTGGAGTACCTCTCGGCTGCAGACTAAAAGCCTCAAATTAAAATTAAGCTAGAGCTTTTTCTGGAGTGATTTCTATCTAAAGACTTAGTATCTGTCCCTTGTCTATCTCCACAGCTCGCTATAATGAAAAGGTCCCGACGCGCGTTACGGCGAAACGCGCGTCGGGACCTTTTCATTATAGCGAGCTGTGGAGATAGACAAGGGACAGATACTAAGTCTTTAGATAGAAATCACTCCAGAAAAAGCTCTAGCTTAATTTTAATTTGAGGCTTTTAGTCTGCAGCCGAGAGGTACTCCAGCCGCAGGGACATTCAGCTACTGGAAATTTTTCGTCTTAAGCTTATCTGATTGAGGGTTAGATACATCAGATCCTCTCACCATTACAGCATTTAGATTAGAAATCAGAAACAAATTTCAGTTGACAGCTGAGAGAGGTCCTTTAGCGACTGGGACGGGGTCGTTGCAACAGTGAGGAGGTTTTTTCATTCTATTATCTCCGGGGTGGTCTTTCTATTTAGAACGGAGGTTTCCTACTATAGGTTTGCAATCTAACAAATTGTGGAAACTATTTTCTACTATTTAGTTTTCTTTTTTTTTTTTTCCTCTACTAAATCCACTTTTGTTGCTACTATACTAAAGGCATTTCAGCCTGTATACCACTTAACCAACGGTCTGCTTACTATAGCCTTATATTGTTATAATGATTTTTTGACACTTCTTTTAATGTTTTCTATTAAAAGGTATATTTTAATTTAATTTCCTCATGGGTTGCCTTCAAGGTACCAGTTCCAGATAGGGGGTTGAGAATGAGATATTCTCTGTGGTATTCCTTCTCCCCCTTTCTGGTTAACTAGTACTATCTTCGGTAAAGATGATGATCCTGCCGCATATTTAATATTTTTTCCGAACCCTGCCCAAAGCAATTCCTAACTCCTTAGTGAAGAAATTCCAAATGACTATAAATGCACACATATGGAAGAGGAAACCCCCACGCATAGCGCATAATCTACTTTGGCAACCATTCCCGAAAGGCGGCCTAAATATACCTAACGTACAACTATACTATAGGGCCTCGATACTAGCGCAGGGCTTATCGGTACTGGAAAGAACCTCTCCCCCTATATGGCTTACATTAGAAAATGCATGCATGCCCCATGGAACGGTGGAAATGGCACTGTGGGCTGGCTCTACACTTTGGGTGAAAGACCATAACATGCTACTCCCAACAAAACTGATGCTCCGAACGTGGAGACAGCTCATCCCGAAACTCAGGGCGGACAAAAACCTACTATACGCAGCTCCTTTGCAGGCTGTTGCATTCCACACAACAGACATATGCCTAGACCCATGGATAGAGCGCAGCATCCTTTAAACCATTTTCAAAATTACAACAGGCTTATTCCCTCCGATCCAGGCAAGTATTTACGTACTTACGCATCAAGAATATACTACATGACACCAAACTAGATGTTAAGGGAAGCTCAACCCTACCACAATTTGTCCTTAAATGCTTAGGGAAACTAAAGAATGTTAAAGCTCTATCCTTTTGCTGGGGGACGACGAGGTACTCCCATACATGCAACATTGGGAGAGAGACCTAGATACACGATTCCAACCGAACACATGGCGCCTTGAGCTAAGGCATATCAAAAAGGTCATAATAGCCTAGCTCACAGGGAGGCATTTTTCAAACTAACCATGAGGTGGTATATGGTGCCTCCACAAATAGCATGCTTATACACGGGCACATCCTCCACATGCTGGAGATGCCAGGGTCAGGTGGGCAACCTACTGCACATGTTCTGGGTCTGCCCGGGCATTACCAAATTCTGATGTATAAAAAAAAAAAAAAAACAGATGTAGGGATACAGCTAGGAACTAAAATATGAAAAACAAATAACACATAGTGATGTACAGTAAAGTAAATTACACACTGCAATATTAGGTTACACTCACAAGATGTAAATGGAGTAAACACCTTGAAATCCACAAAGGGATTATACTGGACCGCTTCCACCGCAAAAGATGGTAAGTATTGAGCAGGCTCCGATGTTTCAGGATGCAGAGTCAAAATCCATATAGAAAAAGTATTATTTATTAAGGCACAATATGCCCGGTAAAATAAAGTATAAAAAATTAATAAAATCTAACTTGTTTCGTCCAACACAGTGGACTTCATCAGAGATAAAAATTGAATGAACAGCAATACATGAAAAAAACTACGTATTTACCCAACCCCAGTCCCATTAAATATAAGTATCAGATGGAGTTGACTGGAGATCAATCCAGGTGTTGCTGAACTCCAAGAGGATCCCATTGGTGGGCAGGGTGGTCGGGTATTCCTATAGGTCTTGATACTTTGTATCCTCAGGTGTATGAAATTGTAGGTACTTTGTATCCTCAGGTGTATGAAATTGTAGGTATCCTCAGGTGTATGAAATTGTTCAAGTGGGAAAGACCTCTAGGGAAGCTATCCAGATTGTACTCAGTTAAGTACATCATATCTATTTATCCGTGATTAATCGATTTTTGTCTGTTATTACCAAATTCTGGTAACAGTTTTTTCTAACGGCACTAAAAGTTAACATACCCAGGACTCCTGAATGCTACCTACTTCATATGTTTCCAAATTCACCTAGTGAGGATGAAATGTACATAATTACTCACTGCCTCATAGCAGCGAAAACAGCAATTGCATATAGGTGGAAACAACCACAGACCCCAACCTTGACGGAAGTTTTGGCCCAACTCGAAACCATGAGTGATTACGAACAAATGGCTAGCCGTCTCCATCGTTTCAACTGTGTCAGTTTGTGTGGTGTTCCAGGTCAATTATTTTAATTTAATGTCTATCTATATCGGTCTTCCTGGTCAATTATTTTAATTTAATGTCTATCTATATCGGTCTTTAACCTGAACCCATCTTTGCCAATGCCTTGTGTATTTGCTCTCAAATACACAAGGCATTGGCAAAGATGGGAAAACCCAGGGAATTTACCGAATAGATCAGATTCTACAACAAGGTATACTAATAGCTTTTTGTAAACTTAGCCCAATTATTTAATCTCCCTAACTCTGAAATTTTTACGTAACTTAGAGTTAAATATTTTTTTGCAGAATCATTGCATAAAAATTAGTCCCAATCTAACTAAAGTACTAAAAAAAAATATTTTGTAACAAAACAGTTCTAAAGGTACTAACCAAAGCTATTGATCTTATTTGTGTCCTAAATTATGTGTAGAATACCCCCCAGAAGAGACATTGGGAGAGAAATCTTGACTGTACTCTAGATCAGGATGCTAGGTGTAAATCAATTTAATATTATGCACAACAAGTTCAATGTTTAAACCTAATAGAAACACAGTATAAAGTCTTAAATAGATAGTATTTGGTGCCAGTTAAACTGGAAAGGATGTATCAGAGCGCCTCTTCTCTGTGTTGGTGATGTTTCAAAAAAGAGGGTACTTTTTTGCATATTTGGTGGGACTGCTTGATAATCAAAAATGCTTTGGGCATACTTTTTCAATTTATATATGATAAAACCAATATTAATTTGGAGCGACACCCTGACATTGCCCTATTACATATGCAGTGCCCTAAGAAGTCCTGGAAAAATCTGAACTTTATTACACATTGTTTTCTTGCTTTTAAAGTTATTGTAGCTCATAAATGGAAGAATGATAACGATCTAATATAGGATTTAGTTGAAACTCAAATTCTTTTCAAATCAGGATGGAAAGAAACCTGAGCTTGCCTTACTTGAATTCCCAAAAGAAATATGATATGCATCTGATTCTTTGCTTACTTTGATTAAGGATCCAAGTACTGTAAATAAATGCTTGCTTTAAGCTTATTCCCTATAGCCTTCCAATGGAGATAACAGATAAGACATGACACCAGGGTTTTTGTTATGTAATGTATATTGTGTGTTTTTTTTTGTATTTTTAATCTTTCTACACACTGTTACTGTGTGCTTCAGTGAGAGATGATGAGAGAAATGTTTAAAGGCATGAATTGAGATGAATTGTTGGTCTGTTTTATGTAATACATGTGAAAAAAACATACAAAAAAATTAGAAAAACAATATTTGAACCTAGTTAACTAATGCTAAAGGAAAGGGAGTTGGTTCTGTTATAATAAATAAATATAATAAAACTGGGTGAGCTACTTGTGGCCCTGGTAGCAGATGATGTTCCAACTGTTTCTACAGAAATAGGCTATTCAAAACAGATTGTACAAAACTAAGACAAGATGTTGAAGAAGCAGAAGGAATTCACACTATCTCAGAAATATAATGGGCTGCTGCCTCTCCTATCCAGACTCTCCTCTTGACATTTCTTTGGTTAATAGTCAAGTTCCTCCTGGTCCTATAAATGTTCTTCAGTGGTGAGGGAAAGAGTGATATCATTACTAGATTCATCACCACCACCTCCAAGAAGAGACATTGGGTCAATACTAAAGTACTCTGCTCTACAACTTCAGTAAAATATGTCTCTGATGGCACAGACAAAGACTCTGCTGACTTCTCCCTTAATTGCTTTTTGAGAGGGCTACAACAACTATAGGGAAACTCTGGAAACAGCAACAAGTCAATTGGTTTTACCAATCCCTTGCTTTGATAATAAGACACAGATGCTTTAACTCAGCCATGGTACTACTACTGATGGTGGATTAGAGAACATGATTCCTTTCTCAACTTCATTTATGGATTGAAACATGATGGTGATGATGGTGGGTTTGTTTTTATTATTAAAATTGGGATATGAATGTAGATTGCGTAAACTAATACAATTTATGAAACTAAAATAGATATGTGTTGAAAACTAGCTTGCTGCTTTGTGGATTTACTACTATCACGTTAATGGGTTTGACTTTAAGACAAATGTGTCTTCCATATTAAATTTAAAAAAAAATCTGTAAAATTATTCAAAATCAGTAAATCTAAAGTGGCACTGACTATGACAAGGCACAGTGGTAACCTAACTCTGTAGTCTCACACTAGGCTTTCTCCCACCCCCAGAAAGCACAGCAAGGATAAAACCAGGCAACCTCTGTTGGCTGGTTTGTCTCTCTCAATAGCTGAAGTCAAAGTGTTTATAAGAAAGATGCTTGAAAATATAGTTGTTTTGTTTCTCCTTTTTTATGCCCCTCTATTGGTCACTTCATTCGATCTGTCAATAAAATTAATATTTGTTGTCTTTCCTCTATCCATCACTCATCTATAATCCATACTTAATAATCTTTTTTTTTTTTTTTTACTGCAGGAACAGAACTCATAATAAAAAAAAAAAAGAAAGACACATTGTGTATTGTCATTTGTTGCATGATACATCTATATGGTGTTTCAGACTTAAGGAATTTGGATGACCCATCGATAGACCAAAGTTCAAACAAATTGCAATTACTTTGAGAAAGGCAAAGGGAGATTACATATGTCAATGTGTGGCGGAAATCTTGGTTTAGCAAGGAGGGTTTGGGGGTTTTACAGCAATGGGCTGATTTTGAACTTGGACGCAATATTTACAGTCTTGATAGATTGCAAACAAATATAAGAGGGGCTGTTGTGCTGGGGAGAAGATGTCTAGATGGTTGGTAAATATTTTAATTTATGAATGGTGGAGAAGAACAAATAAGGATAAACTGATAGTATAGACAAAAGGTGGACATGGGGGGGAGTTGTAAGTGAGTAAGAGTAAGAAGGTATTCAAAACAGAAAGGAAAAGGAGAAAATTACCTCTGAGGTAGTATTTTCAAAACTATTGCCACACACTACAGTAGAAAGACAGTGGAAGATTAGATATAGTAATGCATGGCTAAAGTCTTGGTATGGGAAGGAGGGGTTTGGATTTTTAGAGCATTGGGCTCATGCATACTGTATATAGAAATGATGAATTGCAGCTAAACAGGAGATGGTCTGCTGTGCTGGGTGACAGGATGACTAGAAGGTTGGAGGAGATTTTAAACTAGGGGAAGGGACTCAAAAATCTACATGACTCAGAACAAGGAAGGTGGAGATTGGGGAGGGGCAAGATCTGAACAGAGGAGGTAGGCACATTTTTACTAACAACTCAATGTATGCTCACTAATGCAAAGAGCCTAAATAACAAACAGGGGGAATTAGAGTAAATAGCATACACTAAGCAATAGGACAAATAATAGATATATCTTTCAGAATGTATTCTTTCAGGAATTGTACCAGCGGATTCTTGAAAGGCAAAAGTGGTTCATATAGTCAAAAAGTGTTCAAAATCTTTGCTGGAAATTATAGACCTCTGAACTTAACTTTTGTGGCTGGAAAAGTATTTGAAAGCTATTAAGGGATAAATTTCAGCAATTCATTGGGAAGTGCATCAGCATGGTTTCATGAAACATAGGTCATGTTAAACTAAATAATTACATTCTGCCAAGAAATAAGTAGAATTATAGATCAGGATGTTGCAGTGGATGTGATCTATTTGGAGCTTGCCAAGGCATTTGATACGGTTCCACCAAATAGATTATTGTTTAAACTAAAATAAATTGGTGTTGATGAAAATTTGTGTTCTTGCACAGAACACTGTCTTAAAGATAAAGCATTTTCCTTAATGGTAAAATTTCAAGCTGGACAAAAGTGGTTAGTAGTATCTGTTTCTGTTCAGGGACCACTTTTATTTAACAGGTTTATAAATTATCTTATAATAAATATTGAAAGTCATGTTTCAGTGTTTGTGGATTACACAAAACACATTAAAGTAATACAATTTATCAATGTAATGAAATTTAATGTAGATAAATAATGCACAAGAAAGTTACACCTCAACTGGTAGTAAATTAGAGATAACACATGAGAAGGATTTGGGATTTGTTATAAACAACCAACTAGACAACAATGTGCAATGTCTATCACCAGTTGCTAAGGCCAGCCATGTATTGACATGCATAAAAAGGGTCAAAATGTTTGAGATGAAAATATAGTTTTATATATCAATCGTAAGACCACACCCTGAAGTCACTGTGCAATTTTGGGCACTAGTTCTAAAGAAAGATATTTTATGGCACTAGAAAAAGTACAGATGTGGGTTACAAAATTATTAAAAGATATGGAAGATTTTAGTTGAAGGATGAAGGATGGCTCACGAATTTAAATGTTTAATTTAAAAAACAAACAAACAATGCCTCAGAAGGGATACGATAGCATTATACAAATATAATTGGGGCCAATACAAACCATTGTGGGTTACAAAATTATTAAAAAGTATGGAAGATTTTAGTTATGAAGGAAGGTTAACAAATTTAAATGTTTAGTTCATAAAAAAAACAACAAAAAAACGATGCCTCAGAAGGGATACAATAGCATTATACAAATATATTTGGGGCCAATACGAACCATTGTCCGGTAATCTATTCATAAACAGATTGCGCATTTAGACTGGAAAAAAGGAGGATTAGTCTAAGACAGGAAATGATTTTAAACAATGAGCATGATAATAATGCGGAATTATCTGCCTGAAGTGGTGGTTTTATCAGCATCAATACAGATGTTTAAACAGCAACTAATGATACTTGCAAAAACATAATTTTCAGGAATATAATTTTAAATATGTGAGGTAACAACTTCTTGATCCAAGGAGAGATCTGACTGCCAATCTGGGGTCGAGAAAGATTTATTCCTAGTTTGTTGTAAAATTGGAAAGAGCATCAGTGTAAGTGAAGATTTCCTGTGTCAGGAATTTTCCTTTATGTCATGCCATGGACTTCTAAGCAATTTGGAACTCCCTGTATTTCTCCCTGTCCCCAAACCAGCTGATGAGAAGCCCCCAATGAATGAGACAAGACAATGCCAGGTTCAAAGTGACTTCTGAGCCTTTAATGAGCCGTGTAACAAGTTACAATACAGCAAGAAACAGGGGGTGGTTGTTACAAGCATTATCCAATCTTAATAAAATCATCTATCTCATCTTAACATTTTAACCTGTAGCAAGCTTGCAGGTGTATCTTCCTGTTCGGGTCTTGCTCAAAGCTAAATTTCACTATAACTATAACACACTTCAAAGTAATATGCATGCGTACTAAGAATTAAAGATATTTACTACTCAGTTCTAAATTACACATTACTATGCAGTTATGATCAAAGGGAGAAAAACAGGAAATAAGGCCAGCAGCAGAAACATACAGGATAACACACCTGTTACTTGTTGCACGATGTTCTACAACTCTTGTCTAGGGATATATCCACTAAACATTGGATATAGATAAAGTATATTATTTCAAATAGCTGACATGTTAACTAATTTTAAAAAGATTGACCAGCCGGTCATCTGTAGCTTAAGCCTTGGGTCAGTATAGGAAAAGTGTATTATTCCCAACAATCAGTTTGTTTGCCTTCTTTTGGATCAAAAGCAAAAACAGATGTGATAAAGGCTGAACTTGATGTATACATATCTCTATTCAGTCTGTGTAACTATGTATGTATGAATTGCCAATGCAGTCAAACTACAGTCATTTGCACTGGAATTTGTCCATTCAGACAAAAAAACAAAACAATACAGTGTTTAGTGAATAACCCTGTCAATCTTTCAGGATTCTTTTCTGTGGAGTGAAGAAAAGCAGATGCCTATATTTGTGCCTATATTTCAAAAGAGGTCAAAATCTCAACCTGAAAATGCACACAAACTAAACTCATGCATATACTCATACTAATAGTCATGCAAACACACGTGCACTAATGCAGAAGACACACACTATCATGCATTCAGAGACTCATACTAACAGTGCTTTTGAAAGTATTGTTTTTTTAACACATTTTCATGTTGGAGCCTTATGCTAGAATTGTTAAAACACTTTTTTTACATGAATAGACACTCAATATCCCATAGTCTCAAGGCAAAAAACATATTATTTACTCTATTGCGAACATGTTAAAGAGAAAAAAATAAAAAAATATCATATTGACAGAAGTATTCAGAGCCTTAACTCAGTACTTAGTTGAAGCACCTTTGGCAGCGATTACAGCATTTAACTATTTTTGGGAATGATGCCACAAACTTGTACAGATAGATTTGGGTAGATTCTGACATTTATCAATGCAGATCCTCTAAAGCTGTGTCGAATTGGATAGGGATCATCAATGGACACCCTTATTCCTAAGCCACTCTTGCTTTGTCTCATCTGTGTGCTTAGGGTCATTGTCCTATTGGAAGATGAATCTCCAGTCCAGTTTGAGTTTCTGAGCACTTTGGACTAGGTTTTGATTAAGGATATCTGGAATACTATAAAGATTAGCAACTATATATCCATGTGACAGCCTCTATCAGTAAGTCTTCTTTATTAAATACAAAGTAAATAAAACTGGTGGGGCATCTCTGTGTATATGCACCTTTACTTACTTTGTTTGTAATAAAGAAGACCTACTGATAGAAGCTGCCATGTGGATATATGGTTGCTAATCCTCATGTCCCAGATTTTGTTGCAATTAGCTTCCTCACCAGGACTGAATTAATTTGCAGAGGACTAAAGTGTTTTTTAATATTGTTGGATACATTTCAAATTGATTTAATATTTTTGGATACATTTTTTTTAAATTCTTTATTTTATTGAGGCTTTTGGATAATGTACAACATACAATTGCAGTAGGAGCTATTGGCACATGAACATTAAATGCAGTTGAGTAAAATAGGCACCATGAACAAACAGCCTCGTTTTTTTTTCCCAAGTAGAAAATAATGATACATGTGTAGTTGAAAACATAGGTAAATCATATATACTAAGATTACTAGATATGCAAAAGATATAACAGGATAGATATGTCTTAGCGCTAGACTGATGATCAGCAGAATAAGTAATGAAAGGTAGAGAGTCATGGGACACGGTTGGTGACAAGGGCATTGTACAGCGTTATGAAAAGACATTATCAATTCAACTAGAGTAAGCTGAGACATTATAAATATGTTGGAAACTCTACAGAAGTCATCATGTTACTCTGCAGCCCCAGATTATGAGCTTCAGGGCTTTCTCCCAGGTAGTATGAGAGTGTTCATCCTATGCCCAGAACAGGGAAACACTTTGTGCCGTGATTGAGGCAGTGTAACAATGCAGCAGGAAGGGTGCAGTGCAGAGCTTCTCTCCAGCCCAGTGCCGGTAAGCGGGTCAGTTTCATTGTGTTACAGACCTGACTGATGTTGTCCATGTCCTTTCGGACAGGAGGGAGACATGAGGTCTTGGTGTGGTAATACTGCTGCCTGCGGTTGCCGGGCTTTCGATGTGGGCGACGCTGTGGGATCTTGCCCCTTTTGACTCTCGGCCCGGGAGAGCCAGTTGTAGATGGTGCACTTATTTGTGTAAGGTTAAGACCCTGGGTAGGCCCACACTCCTCCAGACTATCTGTCTTCCCATTTGCCACCAGAGGCTGAAGTGATAGTGCTGCTAGTCTTTCCTCCAGAGAGGCCCAGAAGCAGACAAATATCTCATCCAGTCTCTTCAGAGAATGCTGGATGCTGTCAGGGCATTCTCTCTTGGGCTGAGTAGGTTCAGCGCCACGAGGTGGGAATGCAACTGCCATCTTGACAGGGGAAACTGCATGCCGAGCAGGATCAGGTTCAGTGTCCTTGATTCTCGATGAGGCTTGTGGCTGGCCAGCGGGGACCAGGATAACCCCCACTGTTCCAGAGGGGGGGTAACGGGTCTGCAATTGCCACTTGCCAGAATAGCTCCATATGCCGTACGAGAGAGCGGCCACCTCACCCGCCCAGCTATTTCTCTGGGCCCTTCCAGAACCTCCGATAAAGGTATGATTTGGCAGAGAAGCAAGTGAGTCTGGCTTCCCTGGCAGGCCCCTGGCTGAGGTAAGCTGCATAGTCGGTCGTTTTGGTGTACTGGGAAGCTATATAGCTGCTTAATTCTCCGTTTAGGTGTGGAACTCGCAAGAAACGCGTCCAGCCACCACGAAGCCCAGGCCCGCCCCCTTTGGATACATTTTAAAAATGATTTTTCAATTTATTAACAACATATAATATATCAAATACATATTAATTTATCAAAAACTATAAAATATTATGCAATTTTTATATTTGTATAATATTACATGATTTTAAAACTTTATCCAAAAATATTTAAGCAAGGTCATTGGCCTTGTTTTAATAATCTTTTAAAATGATTCAATTCTGTTAGAAAAAACTCTTGATGATTTATCTACAAAAAAGACCATAGACTTTAATGGTTACTCTGTAGATAAATCACTTGAAAAGCTCCCTCGGCGCTGGGGAACTTTCCTCCTCTTGCCGCGCGTGCATTCAAACCGCCCATAGGAAAGCATTACTCAAAGAGCTAAGTTAGTTAATAAGTGAACCTCTGTATTTAATTTTTCAAGATTATTTTGTTTCAGGTATTGTACCGGAGGATTGGAGGAAGGCAGATGTTTACATGTATACATACGTATATATATATACACATATATTAATTCTACATATATATTTATGTAATATTTTTAAAAAGGGTTCAAAATCCTTGCCTGGAAATTATAGACCAGTGAGCTTAACTTCTGTAACTGGGAAAATATTTGAAGGGCTATTAACCCCTAAACACCGGAAGGCGTACTATTACGCCCTATTTTAGGCGGCTCTAAATGCCGCCGGGCGTAATAGTACACTCTCCGTTTTTTCTTTACTTACCCGGTCGCCGGCGATCGCGGTTGGGGGAGCCCCCCCCTCGGCGGATCATCCGTCCTGCAGCCGCCCCTGGCCATGTGAGAGTGAGGTCCTTGCGAGGACCTCACAATCACATGGCCGGGATAGCTGGCTGCATTGCCAGCAGGGGGGCTGCCTGTAATGACAGGTAGTCCCCCTGCTGGCTGGAAATAAAATAAAATAAAATTTAAAAGTGTAAAAAATATATATATATACTTAGATTATATATATCTTATATATATGATCTAAGTATATATATACACATATACATACACACACATACACTGTCTAGGTGTATTTTACTATTAATATATATATATATAATTATATATATATTAATATCAAATTACACGTAGACTGATACTGATTAAATATATATATATAATTATTGTTATATATATATTTATATATAATATAAAAAAAATATGTAAATACGTTAAAACATAAAATTAAAAAAATAACTAAAAATAAATAATTAAAAAATGTATAGATGTGTGTTATTTCGTTCTAACTGTATTGTGATACTATATATATATATATATATATTTATATATATAAAAATACACGTAGAACCAAATATATATATATATATCTATATACATAAATATATACGTATATATCACTATATATATATACCTATATATAAATAAAAATATTTTAAAAAATTATATATATATATATATACATACATATATATACACACATACGTATATATATACATATATTAATTCTACATATATATTTATCTAATATTTTTACATAATTAGGTATCTTAATTAATTAAAAGTGGGACCTGCCTGACAACCCATGCCGAAAGTAAAGGGAATTTAATTTGCTAGCACTATATTTAACCATATAAAACTTTCCAAGACACCATAAAATCTGTACATGGGGGGTACTGTTCTACTTGGGAGACTTCGCTGAACACAAATATTAGTATTTCAAAACAGTAAAATGTATTACAACGATGATATCACCAGTAAAAGTGACGTTTTTTGCATTTTTCACGCACAAACAGCACTTACACGGACGATATTATTGCTGCGATACTTTTTACTGTTTTGAAACACAAATATTTGTCTTCAGCGAAGTCTCCTGAGTACAACAGTACCCCTCATGTATTATCCTTATGGGGTACTGTCTTACACGTGAGACTTTGCTGAAAATAAACATGTGTATTTTATTGCAGTAAAAGCAAACAGTATTATGACATTGACAGTTAAAATGTCATGTAGAACTAAAATAAATTTTAAAAAAAATCTTATTTTCTCCCATTTTTCTTCATTTTAAATTATGTTTCATAGCTAAATATTTGATATTAAATGAAAGCCCTGTTTCCCCAGAATAAAATCATATATAATAAGGGTGGGTGCATTTACTATGAAAGAGGTGAATTACGTTTGGACAGACATGTAGCGCAAATGTCAGGTTTTGTTTACATTTTGTTTTGTTCACAACGTGTACATTTGGCTCTGTCCTTAAGGGGTTAAGGGATAATATTCAGGAATTCATTGGGAAGAACTTTGTTATTAGCAATAATCAGCATGGTTTTATGAAACATAGGTCATGTCAAACTAACCTAATTGCATTCTACGAAGAAGTAAGTAGAAGTATAGATCAGGGTGTTGCAGTGGATGTGATCTACTTGGATTTTGCCAAGGCATTTGATACGGTTCCTGACAATAGATTAGTCTTTAAACTAAAAGAAATTGGTCTAGATGAATATTCTTGTTTTTGGGTAGAACATTGACTTAAAGATAGAGTACAATGAGTGGTCATTGATGGTAAATTTTCAGGCTGGACAAAAGTGGTAAGTGGTGTCTCTCAGGGTTCTGTTTTGGGACCACTTCTATTTAATATATTTATAAATGATCTTGAAATAGCATTGAAAGGCATTTATCGATGTTTGCAGATGACACAAAACTTTGTAAAGTAATAAAATGTGAGCAGGATATTGCTTTGCTGCAGAGGGATTTGGATAGATTGAGGGACTGGGCACTAAAATGGCAGACGAAATTTAATGTAGAGAAATTAAGTTAGCACTTCGGGGTTAAGAATGCACAAGCAATTTACACCCTAAATAGTAGTGACCTAGGGATAACCACACATGAGAAGGATTTGGGAATTGTTATAGACAACAAATTAGGCAGCAATATGCAATCTGCAGTTGCTAAGGCCAGTAAGGTTTTGTCATGTATAAAAAGGGGCATAAATTCTCAGGATGAAAATATAATTTTGCCTCTTTATAAATTGCTGGTAAGACCACACCTTGAATATGCTGTGCAATTTTGGGCGCCTGTTCTAAAGAAAGATATCATGGCACTAGAAAAAGTCCAGAGACGAGCTACAAAATTGTTAAAAGGAATGGAGCATTTTAGTTATGAAGAAAGGTTAAAAAAATTAAATCTGTTAAATTGCGCCTGAGAGGGGATATGATAACATTATACAAATATATTCAGGGCCAGTACAAAGCTTTATCTGGAAATCTATTAATAAACAGGGCTATACATAGGACAAGAGGTCACACATTTAGGCTGGAAGAAAGGAGATTTCATCTAAGGCAAAGAAAAGTTTTTTTTACAGTAAGAGCAATAAGGATATGGAATTCTCTGCCTGAAGAGGTGGTTTTGTCAGAGTCATTACAGTTTAAACTGCAATTGGATAAATACTTGCAAAAACATAACATACAGGGATATAATTTCTAATTAGTGGGGTAATAGCTGCTTGATCCAAGGAGACATCTGACTGCTATTTTGGGGTCAAGAAGGAATTTTTTCCTAGTTTGTGGCAAAATTGGAAGCGTTTCAGACTAGGTTTTTTGCCTTCCTTTGGATCAACAGCAAAAACATATGTGAGGAAGGCTAAACTTGATGGACGCAAGTCTCTTTTCAGCTATGTAACTATGTAACTATGTAACCTCCCATTAAGAGCCCCTTGATCATGGTGCTTAGAAAGGGACCCCCTGGATGCACAAGGTTTTAGGATTGGTGCCTTATTTTTTCAGTTCAAAGGGTTGCCTTTGTAGATCAGGTTGTCTTTGTAGATCAGAGAAACAATAGTAAAAGAGCAGCAACACAAGATGTATTTTGGACCAGGGCTGAAGATGTCAAGGTTTAAACCCAAAAGGTCTTTGTCAAGCCTGTCACAGATAGTTTCAAAGGTTTACAAGTTTGCTAAATTTAATTGAATTACCATTTAATTAGTTTTGAGGCTTAATATCAGCTGGTAAAACTAGTATCACAGTTGGAATTAGTTCTTCTTATGGAGAATGATGGAATATAGCAACTCCCTTTTTAGTAATGGCTACTCCATGTAACTCTACTTGTGATATGGACAGACATTAAACAGCCACTATTTGCAAAAAAACAACAGGTATCTAAGCAAATTGTGGCTGACTCATAAAAAGTAGCGACAGGTATGGAAATACACCAGCCTTATGCCTACCTAGAACAGGTGTAGAATATCTGGTGTAAATGTAAATTGCACCATGTGTAATGTTAATTAGTAACATTCCATGTTGTTATTTCTTTATTTACCTGTGGATGTTTTTCACTTTGAGTTTCGACAGCAGAATAATTAATTAGTTATGGATACTAGAAAAGGCAATTTTCAATTATATTTTAATGCTGGACTCTAATAAATTGAAGGGTATATTTGTGACATGAATATAAGAAACAAATATAGCTGTATATTGTTAGTAGTGGATTGGGGTCTTCAGCCGATCAGCATGGAGTACATGTGCAAACATACCATACCATAATACATATCATACAAATCATAGAAGGATTATCAAAAATATCCCACTCTGTTTCATTAGAGATTGCCTGAAGCCAGGGCTGGTGCTACCATTAGGTGAATAAGGCATTCGCCTGGGGCGTCGGCATGTTGGGGACACCCACTGAGAGGTTTCCTGGTGGGCTGTCCTGCTGCTATCTGTGGCAGGTGTGTTGGGTGAGCAGCTCCTTAACCACCCCCAGAACACCCATTCATCTGCTGGGCTCCTCTCCTCCTTTGAAGAACACTCTGCTTGCTGCGGAACATGACTTGGTATCCCAGCTGCCCCCTGTCTGTGAACACCGAAAACACTCTGCAGGGAGCAGGAAGCAGTCTGTGCTCACTGTGCATGGCTTTCCTGCTCCCTGGCAGAAACAAGAACACTTCATGCAAGCTGAAGGATGGTCCCGTTCTCCATTCACATCACCTAGGCCCATCTGGAGGTGATTGGAACTGATTATTTTGTACATGATTGCACATCGCAATGTGTGTACTGAATTGCTATGTATGTAAATAAAGTTTGTGTATGAGTGACAGTGTGTGTTTGTGAAAGTGTGTGAGTAACACTGTGTATGTCAGTGAGAGTTTGTGTGTGTTAGTGAAAGTGTGTAAGTGACACTGTGTGTGTGTGTATGTCAAATATAGTGTGTAAGTGACACTATGTATGTATGTCAGTGAGTTTGTGAGTGTTAGTGAAAGTGTGTAAGTAGCACTGTGTGTGTATGTCAGTTATAGTGTGTGACACTGTGTATATCAGTGAGAGTCAGTGTGGTTTAATATAAGAACAGTGACTGAGTCACACCACACAAAAACAAAAGTTTTAGACAAGAAAACCAGACTTTTCTAAAATTAGAATATGTGTAGAGGAGTCATTATCAGACTGGAGCAATTTAAACGGAGTCCAAGAGAAATGGGATTATTTAAAAGTTGCACTTCTGAAGGCAACAGAAAATTGCATTAGGCTTGTCAGTAAAAGCAAAAAATTAAAGAAACCACTGTGGTACTCCGCAGATGTGGCCAAAATAGTTAAAAACAAAAAGTTAGCATTTAGTAATTATAAAAAAAACAGAGTGAGGAAGACAAAATGATCTATAAGATTAGGCAGAAAGAGGCTAAGCAAGTTATAAGAGCTTCCAAATCACACACAGAAGAGAAAATAGCACAGTCAGTAAAAAAGGGGGGACAAAACTTTTTTTAATACATAAATGAGAAAATAAAAGTAAAACAAAGATTAGTTAGATTAAAAACAAAAGAAGGAATGTATGTAGAAGAGGATAAAGGTCTAGCTGACTGCCTCAATTAATATTTTTGTTCGG
Source organism: Pelobates cultripes (assembly GCA_933207985.1). Taxonomy (NCBI): domain Eukaryota; kingdom Metazoa; phylum Chordata; class Amphibia; order Anura; family Pelobatidae; genus Pelobates; species Pelobates cultripes. Next base: position 118,334,270 of record OW240913.1, on the reverse strand, counting down.
TATTTACAGAGGAAAATGAAGGAAAGGGACCTCAGTTAAGAAAAAGGATAAATGAGTCATTTATTACACGCGAGTTTACAGAGTAAGAGGTTCTATTTCAACTGTCAAAAGTAAAGACAAATAAGTCAATGGGACCTGATGGAATACACCCAAAGCTATTAAAAGAGCTTAGTGGTGTACTAGCAAAACCATTAACAGATTTATGTAACCAATCATTGTTAACAGGAGTTTTGGAAGATTGGAAGTTAGCGAATGTTGTGCCCATTCACAAGAAAGGTAATAGGGAGGAGTCGGGCAACTATAGGCCAGTAAGCCTTACTTCAGTAGTGGGGAAAGTGATGGAAACCATGTTAAAGGATAGGATCATTGAACATCTAAAAACACATTTTTTTTTTCAAGATCAGAGCCAACATGGGTTTACTTCAGGGAGATCATGCCAAACTAATCTTATTGATTTTTTTTGATTGGTTAACTAAAATTATAGATCAGGGTGGTGCAGTAGACATTGCTTACCTAGATTTCAGTAATGCTTTTGACACATAGAAGGCTTATCAATAAACTGCAATCTTTAAGTTTGGATTCCAATATTGTTGAATGGGTAAGGCAGTGGCTGAGTGACAGGCAACAGAGGGTTGTAGTCAATGGAATATATTCGAAGCTTGGACTTGTCACCAGTGGGGTACCTCAGGGATCTGTACTTGGACCCATTCTCTTTAATATTTTTATTAGTGATATTGCAGAAGGTCTTGATGGTAAGGTATGTATTTTTGCTGATGATACTAAGATATGTAACAGGGTTGATGTCCCAGGAGGGATAAGCCAAATGGCAAATGATTTAGGTAAACTAGAAAAATGGTCAGAATTGTGGCAACTGACATTTAATGTGGATAAGTGCAAGATAATGCATCTTGGACGTAAAAACCCAAGGGCAGAGTACAGAATATTTGATAGAGTCCTAACCTCAACATATGAGGAAAGGGATTTAGGGGTGATTATTTCTGATGACTTAAAGGTAGGCAGACAATGTAATAGAGCAGCAGGAAATGCTAGCAGAATGCTTGGTTGTATATGGAGAGGTATTAGCAGTAGAAAGAGGGAAGTGCTCATGCCATTGTACAGAACACTGGTGAGACCTCATTTGGAGTATTGTACACAGTACTGGAGTGTGTATCTTCAGAAGGATATTGATACCTTAGAGAGGGTTCAGAGAAGGGCTACTAAACTGGTTCATGGATTGCGGGATAAAACCTACCAGGAAAGGTTAAAAGATCTTAACATGTATAGCTTGGAGGAAAGACGAGACAGGGGGGTATGATAGAAACATTTAAATACATAAAGGGAATCAACATAGTGAAGGAGGAGACTATATTTAAAAGAAGAAAAACTACCACAACAAGAGAACATAGTCCTAAATTAGAGGGACAAAGGTTTAAAAATAATATCAGGAAGTATTACTTTACTGAGAGGGTAGTGGATGCATGGAGTAGCCTTCCAGTTGAAGTGGTAGAGGTTAACACAGTAAAGGAGTTTAAGCATGCCTGGGATAAGCATAAGGCTATCCTAACTATAAGATAAGACCAGGGACTAATGAAAGTATTTAGAAAATTGGGCAGACTAGATGGGCCGAATGGTTCTTATCTGCCGTCACATTCTATGTATCTATGTTTCTATGTTTCTATGTCTGTGTGTGTTAGTGAGAGTGCATGAGTGACACTGTATGTCAGTAAGAGTTTGTGTGTGTTAGTGAAAGTGTGTAAGTGACAATGTGTGTGTGTATGTCAGTTATAGTGTGTAAGTAAAACTGTGTATATATGTCAGTAAGTTTGTGTGTGTTAATGAAAGTGTGTAAGTGACACTGTGTGTGTATGTCAGTTATAGTGTGTAAGTGACACTGTGTATGTCAGTGAGAGTTTGTGTGTGTTAGTGAAAGTGTGTAAGTGACACTGTGTGTGTATGTCAGTTATAGTGTGTAAGTGACACTGTGTATGTCAGTGAGAGTTTGTGTGTGTTAGTGAAAGTGTGTAAGTGACACTGTGGATGTCAGTGAGAGTGTGTGTGTGTGTTGGTGAGAGTGTGTAAGTGACACTGTGTGTTTGTGTATGTCAGTTATAGTGTTTAAGTGACATTGTGTTTGTGTGTCAGTGAGTTTGTGTGTGTTTTTGAATTTGTGTGCGTGACACTGTGTGTGTATGTCAGTTATAGTGTGTAAGTGACACTGTGTGTGTATGTCAGTAAGAGCTTGTGTGTGTTAGTGATGTAGTGGGTCCCTAGTCCTGGCAGGGACTTTTTCTCCACTGGATTACCAAGAGTAGAATCAGGAACAAGAAAATGCTAAGTAAACAGCCCACCTACTCCACAGCAACTGGGCGACACACAGTTCTGGGAGTACGACTGCCTTTATTTTGCCACCCTTGGCTTTTATGCATTGCCCCTAGCATGCGGATTCCAAGTCAAAAACACATGGATTTCTTTCCCAAGAGCCTTTGTGTTGGAGAGATAATTGAGCTCAAATTAGGATAACTCAATTACCTCTCAAATTCAAAAACTTACATATAATTTTAACATATAAAAAAAAATCCATGTAAACAGTATATGAACCCCACAAAAATCATATTACTAAATAGCCCCGATCTGAGCGCACAACATATCCAAAAAGCACTCAGATCGGTTTGGTAAAATTATAATTACGTTCGAGCAAAGTTCCTGTGCGAACACCGACGAACCCCTCTCCTGGCTGCTATGCAGCGAACGCTCCCCCTGTTCGGTCGTTCCTAGCTTCCGAACGCCGTTCATCTGGTTGGTCGGAAAGTGGGATGGGCAGCGGTACCATCTTTGCCCGAGTTTGTGGAAACGCGAAGCCGAAAACAGTTCCATGCGCTTGATGACCAAGTAACGTTACCTGCGTTTGGGAGACAAAATGGCTGCCATTCACTGGACCACGTGCATTCGGTTATACGAATGGCGGCCACCCAAGCAAAGCTGTTAAGTCGTTAATTGGTGGTTAACAGCCAGGGGAGGTCGGGTCGGTGTTCACTGGGGCATAACAAGGGATCATATACCAGTCTTTTGGGAGACAAACAAAGGGGTACGGACAACTGAACATAAGGAAATAGAGCAAGTTCACTGTAATATAAATTAAATCCCACCATTATTATAAATTAAATCCCACCAAGTACATTGATGTATGTACTAGGCAGTATAAGTGTATGGATATATATTAGGCAGCATGTATGTATGGATATATGTATTTGGCAGTATGTGTCCATCGATGTATGCATTAGACAGTATGAGTGTGTCAGGATTACAAGTTGATCCAGCACGTAGCACTGTGTCACACCTAGGCAGCATGTATGTATGGATATATGTATTTGGCAGTATGTGTCTATCGATGTATGCATTAGACAGTATGAGTGTGTCAGGATTACAAGTTGATCCAGCACGTAGCACTGTGTCACACCTAAGATAACGTCTAACAGGACCTTAGAATGGCCGAACTTAACGTCTCCAAGAATAGTCAAAATATGTGCCGAGGGCATGAACACAGAATCAGACACAAAGATGAGGGAAAGCCAAAAGTCAAGGATACCAGATACCAGGGAAGTCAAAACAAAGCCAAAGTCAAATACCAGAAAATCAAGATCAGGAATGCACTCTCGGATAACCATAGGCAGGGCAATGAGCAAGAGAAGAACTGGGTTTAAATGCCCCTCCTGTGGATCCGATCGGCTGTAACCGGCCTTTGACCCCAAAGGCAATTTCCAGGTTTCCATATGCATGATTGCTGCTCAGCACAAACCCTCCTGTGGATTTGATTGGCCATGACCGGCCTTTGACCCCAAAAGTAATTACCAGGTTTCCATGTGCTAGGCACAACTTTTCCTGTCAGGACAGTAAATGCCATTAACCACATTTTTATATGCGGTTGAATACACGACATTACCCCCCACCTGAAGACCGCCCACCGGCAGGACCAGGTTTGAGAGGAAACTTGGCGTGAAAAAACCCCAGAATTTTTACGGCCGGCATGGATATCAGAAGCCAAAACCCAAGAACGGTCAGCAGGCCCACACCCCCTCCAATCAACCAAATACTGTAAGGAACCATGAGAAAACCTGGAATCAATGATGGAGGAGACTTTGTACTCCTCCTGTCCAGAAGCAACCAAAGGAGGAGGGGGAACATTCGGACTTGTGTACCGATCGCAAACAAGATGTTTGAGCAAGGACACATGAAAAGTATTAGGTATTAGGTATACGTAAGGATGCTGGGAGAGCCAGAGAATAAGAAACAGGGTTGATTCTTCTAACCACACGAAAAGGACCAACAAACCTCGGAGCAAATTTCATGCTGGGAACCTTCGACCTGATGTTGCATAAGGATAACCAAACCCGATCACCCACTTGGTAAACTGGATTGGCACTCAGCCGTTTATCCGCATGAAACTTAAAGCAAGCAGCCGCAGTTTCAAGAGCAGAGTGAACTTTAGTCCAGGTATCACAAATATAGATAAGGTGATCATCCAGAGCAGGGATAGCCGTATCAGAAAACACAGTAAGGAGAACAGCAGGATGACGATCCGTATTGAAAAAAAATGGACTATGCCCAGATGAGTCATAGGTAGCATTAATCCTTGCAAATTCGGTCCACAGCAATAATTCAGCCCAGTTACACTGTGTACTATTCACGAAGCAACGTAAATAAATAGTAATAAAAAGTAAATAGTAATAACGCGTTTCGCCCTTAGGCTTCATCAAGTGGAGATCTCCACTAGATAAAGATTAAGGGCGAAATGCATTGTAGTTTTTTAAGTAAAGGTATTTTGGCCACTTCCTTACTGTGAGTTAGCCATCTTACTTTTTATTACTATTATCATTTTACTTTTTTACTACTACCATCCTTTTATCCGGCACCAGAAGTGTTTTTACTTTCCAGTGAGGATATTACTCCCAAGAATCCTAGGTGGGGATTATACCACTCAAGCTGTATTCATTGAACAGTTAGTCTGTTCAACTAAATGTGAGTAACCACTTGGTTTTTTATCTTCTCACCTCTGGCATTTTATACTTTGAGCACAATTGTTGTTCCCGCTTTTATTTCCACATATGGTTCCCTAATCAAGAAAGAATACTAAGACCTCACGTATCCCATAAGTGGGGATTATACCACTGTACGTTATCAACACTAGAGCTAAGTCCATAGCTCTTGAAAACGTAAGTAGGACCATATACTCTTTTATTGCTTCTACCCCCTTTGGGAAATACTATACCATCAGTTGTTATTTTCTCATTTCATATGATGTACAAAGACGCATCTACACCACTCTGAAGAATCCCCCACTACAAAAGACCTCTACAAAGATATACCTCGTTGTTTGATTCATCTACCAGTCAGACTATTTATTCTGGACTTCTATTTGCTTATTAGCTATTATATATATTGCATTCTAGTCTGCCTATTCTGTGCTCTTTTAATTTATGTGGTTTGTAGTGGCTCTGCCTTCCTTTCTTTTTTCTGTAATATTTTGAGGAATACCATGTAGCCTGACAACATCACGTATAAATATGTGCACCAGGTCCTGAGACGATGGCAATTTTTTTGTAAAGTGTGCCATTTTGGAAAAACGGTCAACTACGATTTTTCCAAAATGTATACCCATTGGAACTAGGCAGTTCAACAATGAAATCCATCGATAAATGAGACCATGGGATACTGGGTATAGGAAGTGGCTGTAACAATCCACACGGAAGTTTATGAGGAACCTTCGAAACTGCACGGACAGAGCAGGCTTCTACATAATCTTTAATATCCCTCCTGAGTAACTCCCACCAAAATGACCCTTAAATGGCAGATACAGTTTTCTTAATACCCGGATGCCCAGCGGTCACATTGTCATGGAATACCTTCAGCACCTCTTTCCTGTCAGGCAATGGAATAAACAATTTATCATGATGAAAGGTGATGAACCGCCATGATAGCACAGAGCAAAGGGGGCAATAAAGAAAGGACAGTGGATGCAATAATACACTCAGGAGAAATAATAGATGATGTTTCTTGTTCTAGATCCAATTTAACGTCAAATTGCCTAGCTTTAATGTTCAGATTTAATGTTCTTAGAACCGGGTCTGCAGGTGATAATGAAGTTAAAGCAAGACAAAAATAATGACCATCTAGCTTGTCTAGAAGACAGTCGTTTGGCATCCCCAATACATGCTAGGTTCTTGTGACCAGTAATAATCAGAATGGGATCCTTGGAAAGATGTTGCCATTCCTTAAGTGCTAGTATGATGGCTAACAGCTCTCTATTACCAATGTCATAGTTACGCTCGGCAGGAGACAACTTTCTGGAGAAGTAACCACAAGGATGCAAAGGGGCATCCTGACTCTCTCTCTGAGAAAATACAGCCCTGACCCCTGTCTCGGAGGCGTCAACCTCAGGTAGGAAAGATTTACTAGTGTCAGAATTTTTTAATATGTCAGCAGATGTGAACATTTGTTTAAGATGCCCAAAAACCTCTTTAGCCTCTTTAGGCCTTATAGTGCAATTAGCCACCTTGCGTGTCATATTGGTGATGGGGGCTATTACCAAAGCACAAATTGATGAATTTCCTGTAATAGTTAGAGAAACCAATAAACCTCTGTATGGCTTTTAACCCACTGGGTAATGGCCATTGTAGAACGGCCTCTAGTTTGCGAGGATCCATTTGGAAACCAGAGGCAGAAATGTTATACCCCAAAAAATGAACCTCATGTTAATCAAATACGCATTTCTCAAGTTTACAAAAAAGACCATTTTTAAGCAAAGTTTATAAAACTTGTTTGACATGAACATGAAGAGTTTGGATGTTGGGGGAATAAATAAGGATATCATCCAGGTATACAAGCACAAAAGATTAAATATAGTCTCTGAGTACATCATTAATGAAGTCTTGAAATATGGCCGGAGCATTACATAACTCGAAGGGCATAGCAAGATATTTGTAGTGCCCACTCCTAGTGTTAAACGCCGTCTTCCATTCATGATCCTCCCTTCTGACCAAATTGTACACACTCCTAAGGTCAAGCTTAGTGAAGGTCTTAGCACCCTGGAGTCTATCAAGCAATTTGGATATAAGGGGAATGGGATAGGCATTTTTTAAAGTAATCTTGTTTAATGCCCTGTAGTCTATTCAAGATTGTAATTCTCCCTCTTTTTAGCTACAAAAAAGAACCCTGCACCAGCAGGCGAGGATGATTTACATATATGGCCTTTTCTTAAAGATTTCTTGATGTACCTATCCATGATTTGACTTTCCTGTGGGGATAGGGCATATACCGCTCCTTTAGGAGACATAGCCCCGGGCAACAGATCAATGGAACAATCATAAAATCTGTATGGAGGAAGAGCATTAGTCTGGCTTTTACTAAATGCCTCTCAAACCTCCCAATACTGTATGGGAATTTCGGGAGTCGGAGACGTAGCAGTGGGTAAAGCTATGATATCCACTTGTTTAGAAATGGGTAACATGCAGCTTTCCTGACAGTCTCTACCCCATTCCAGTATTCCCCCCTCTAGTCCAACCAATATGAGGGTTATGCTTGATGAGCCAAGTGAACCCTAGAATGATGGGGCAAGAAGGGAAAGCGATTATCTGGAGTAATGTCTTCCTTATGCAAAGCTCCTATCGTAATGCAAATAGGCAAGGTCTCATGGGTAATAAAAAGTCGAGATAGGGGTCTCCCATCAATAGCCTCAACCGCAAGAGGTGATGATCTCTACTTGACTGGTATAGTGTGTTTTTTTAACAAAATACAAATCAATAAAGTTACCAGCCGCACCAGGGTGAACCAGGGCTTTGCATGAAAAGTTATCATTGTTGCAAAAGGCGGAAATGTGAAGGAGAAATCTGCTTCGGGAATTACTAGAGGACGTATCTATTACACCTAAGACCTGTTCCCTTAAGGTTCTTAGGTGCTGAAGTTTTCTGGACGTATAGGAAAGCATCTCTCATATGCCCTTACTTGCTACAATATTAGCACAGACCCTCTCTTCTCCTATACTGTTTCTCTGCCTCAGACAGTCCTGTAACCCCTAACTGCATAGGTTCAGGTTCAGACAGCGTCGAGAGGTCAGGGACAACAGGTTTGGAGAATCGAGGTGCTAGTGACATAGTCAAACGTCTAGTTCTGTTTCTGGTAATTTCACTGGCCCTGAGTCTATTATCAATCTGCATCACATAGGTAATAAAGTCATTTAACCCCTTAGGTAGGTCCTTGGCAGCAATTTCATCAAGTATAACTTCAGATAATCCTTTTTTAAAAGCAGCGTTGTTAGTCCAGTCTAACTCAGATGCCAAGGTACGAAATTCTATGGCATACTCCGAGATAGACTGGTTCCCTTGTTTGATATGCATTAGGGCAGTGGAGGCGTCTTCTTCAATGCCTAATGGTTCAAACGTCAATCCTGGGCAAATTGATCCATATGGTGATCATTCTCCTCTAGCTCCTCAATTCTGCAGGATCTATGGCCCTGTCATAATGTCAGGATTACAAGTTGATCCAGCACGCAGTACTGTGTTACACTTAGGAGTAAGGATAACGTAGAACCGGATCTTAGAATGGCCGGACTTAACGTTTCCAACAATAGTCAAAATACTTGCCGAGGTCAGGTACACAGAATCAGACACAAAGATGAGGGAAGGCCAAAAGTCAAGGATACTAGATATCAGGGAAGTCAAAACCAAGCCAAAGTCAAATATCAGAAAATCAAGATCTGGAACGCACTCTCGGATAACCATAGACATGAAACCACGACTGGGTAATAAACAAGAGGAGAATTGGGTTTAAATACCCCTCCTGTGGATCTGATTGGCTGTAACCGGCCTTTGACCCCAGAGGCAATTATCAGGTTTCCATGTGCATGATTGCTGCTCAGCACAAACCCTCCTGTGGATTTGATTGGCCATGACTGGCCTTTGACCCCAAAAGTAATTACCAGGTTTCCATGTGCATGATTGCTGCTCTGCACAACTTTTCCTGTCAGGACGGTAATGTTGTTTGGCACAACTTTTCTTGTCAGGACAGTAAATGCCATTAACCACATTTTTATGTGCGGATGAATACGTGGCAGTATGGATGTATGTACTGGGCAGTATAAATGTATGTATTAGTGGATGTATGTATTGGGAAGCGTGTGTGGATTTATGTATTGGGAAGCGTACGTATGGTTGAGTGTATGTAATAGGCATTACAGTGGTGTGACAAAACCCTCTATTTCTTTGTTTCTGTTATTTTTTTCCCTGCGTTCGGTAGATTGACCACCCCCTCATGTAACTTCAAAGAAAACCGCCAACTTAAGTGCTCTGTCTATGAGGCCGCCGTTCACATAGCCAAACAACACGTGCACTGGAAAACAGCGGCCATCTTGTCTCCCAAAAGCAGGCAGTGGTACTTGGTTGTCGAATGTCTGGAACTCTAAGTTGGACACTCAACCCCCGCGAACACTGGTGATCTAGTACGAATGCCTACTTCTTTCCACGACAATCCAGGAGAGCGCTGTTCAGTAGGATTGTTCGCACAAACGAGGTGAACAATCGCTACTTATGAGCCAGGGGAACTGTTTGACTTTTAGTTAGTTTTGGAACTCCCGAAGGTGACCGACCCTTACTACTGATATTTTGGAACTAATTTGGGCAGACGCCACGTGTGCGGTCAGTCAAAACTTCACCTCGGTGGCGATTCGGCTCTGTTCGTGGGGTTTGAGTGCTATTTGAATATGTCTGATCCAGGCTATCCAGGGATATAATATTTGTGGTTGTTCCTATGTATGTTTTATGTATTTTAGGGTATTTTATGTTTTATATTTTGTACCTTTAGTGACTGGGAGATAATTAGTTTAAGCAAAGTAGATTTAATTATCTCCCAGACACAGAGACTCCTGGGCGTGTTAAGGAAGTGTTTTACTATGTTACTGCTGGAGACCCCATGCTGGGGGCCTGTGTATATAAGTGGGCCATCTAGTCATAATAAAACATTCCCGTCGTACCCTTCATCAGGTCTCGACTGATGTTTAGGTATGCGAACAAAGCAGCACTTGATTTTAACCACAATCTACTGGGATTCTGGTAGAGTACCGATAAGCATACTATGCGGATGGGCTATAATCACTTAAGCCTGTAGCATTTCGGAAGTGTGCGAACGAACGTACTTCACAAAGTACATGAGGTTTGTTATGGATTGATGGATGGATGTATTAGGCAGTGTGTATATTTATTCACATACTGGATGAGTGTGTCTATTTCTTTCCCTAAGTGTCTGCTCACTGTGTCTCTGTCCTAAAATTTCTCCAAGTCTCTGTTTTCTAAACATCTCAACAGTCTCTCTATCATTTCTCTGATTGTCTCCCCAGGCTGTTTCCATTCTTTAAATTTCTCACAGTTGCTTCTGCTTTCACTTAATTGTTATTATTATTACAAACTCCGCAGTGCTGTACCATGGGTGGACTAACAAACATGTTATTGTAACGAGACAAGTTGGACATACAGGAACAGAGAGGTTGAGGCCCTGCTTGTGTCTTCTTCCCTAAATGTGTCTTCACTGCAATTCAGAATTTAGTGAATAAACCTCTGAGAGAATGTAATTTGATTTATGAGGTGGTGGCAAAATAGGTTGTTGCCTAGGGTGGCTAGAATCCTTGCCCCGGTCCTGCATGAAGCTAAAGAAAGCAAGGTGAATGTCATGTTACAATGCTGCCACCCACCCCATGTGTTCCCTATTAAGGGTTAATAAGTATAAGAAGCTTAAGGAAGCAAAGTAAATTGTTAGTGTAGGACCCACCTAAGAGGTTTGCCTTGACGTGGCAGGTAGGCTTGCATCTAATGGCCATGGATTACTAAATAACCTCCATTTATTTAAATATGCATAGGGATTTGGGCTATTTCACAGGTAACTTTTTTCTTTGATCATAGGGATCATACCCACAAGGGCAATTCAGATCATAAATGCTATTGCAACGGTTGAGAGGATATGCACACACTATCCGGGGAGTACTCCCATCAGGGTGCTCCAGACAGGCGGGGTTACAATACCATACAAAAAATATAAAATATAACACACGTGCTCCCCAGTGGGTAAACAGATGTAAAATAAATTTACCCCAGATAAGATTGTAAGAGTATTCCTTCAGTCTTCTAATAGAATATATAACAAATACAATCTACAGGAAAGGTAGATAAAACAAAAGGATGGTGTAGAATGTTTGAAACACCATAAAGTGCGCAGATATGTAATGCACTCACAAGATGGGATTAGGTTGCAGACATAAAGAGGTTTCTTTAAAATTCAATAAAGATCAGTTTTCTTCTTTTTAAACCTTAAATATGAGGGAGAGACACAAAGGACATAGTGCACCAGTATAGAAGATGACAAGAAAATGTTTTCAAGTTACACTCACAAGATATAAAGTAAAATGCCAGCGTATCTAAAATCTCAGGTGAGTCCAGCTCCAGTGGCACTCTTCCTGGATGTGAAGATAATACTCAAAACAAAAAAAATAAAAAATATATAAAGCCAGAACAATAAAAACAAGTTGATAGGTGTAGCCTCGGTCTCTCCACCCGACGTGTTTCGTCCTAAGTGAGGACTTCCTCAGGGGAAGTCAAGGTATAAAGTGTACTCTCCTAAGTCTGCTTTTTAAATGGTAAGAAGGTGAATTCCCGCCATGCGGGTGCCAATCGTGTCTTATCTCCATAATTGTGTCCATTTGTGTTCACTTATGTGGGGCATCCGGGTTCCAAGCCTCGTTTTCAAACTTGCGTTCCAGCAGTAAATAGTTCCGATATTGTGTGGAACGCAACTTACGTTCCACAGGCGTAACAACCCGGAAGTCCAAGTCCATAATAGTAAAATGAAAAAATGAATACAAAGACATAAGAAAAAATGATCAGAAACTTGAACCCCATAATAGCAAAACATAATAGCTACAAATGGTTACTTGAAAGGTCTAAAAAGCTAAGATTATAATTATTTAAAAAAACACTAGTAAAAGATGTTGTAGGTCAGAAATTTGGAAAGGACCAATAAGAAACTTATATAAAGTCTCAATCCATAGTAAAAAAATAAAAAATAAATAAAATTCCAAAAGACAAAAAAATGATATAGATATAAGGTGTGATCAAGAAAAGGTTAATTTAAAGGTTGTATTTTAAATATATTATAAGTAGTGATGTCCCGAACGGCTCGCCGAACGGTTCGCCACGGATGGCGAACATATGCGCTGTTCGGTCCGCCCCCTATTCGTCATCATTGAGTAAACTTTGACCCTGTACCTCACAGTCAGCAAACACATTCCAGCCAATCAGCAGCAGACCCTCCCTCCCAGACCATCTCACCTACTAGACAGCTCACTAAGAATGCAGCTTCACAATGAATGTAAAATGGATGCTGTCCAGGAGGTGGGAGGGTCTGGGAGGGAGGGTCTGCTGCTGATTGGCTGGAATGTGTCTGCTGACTGTGAGGTACAGGGTCAAAGTTTACTCAATGATGACATAGGGGGCGGACTGAACAGCGCATATATTCGCCATCCGTGGCGAACCGTTCGGGACATCACTAATTATAAGTAATTATACAATATTGAGAATAATAAAACTAATTGACACTTATAAAAAACACACCATATCAAAATCAATGTTCAGTCCAGACGGGCTAAAAGTTTTTAAGTTAAAAATTCAAAACCCTTCCCTTTGTCTGAGCTTCTTAATCACATCACCACCTCTATCGTCTAAGGTGACCTTCTCTAAACCAATGCATAAAAAGGTTTCAAATTTAAAATCTGGACAATTATTGCAGTGGGTCGGCACAGAGTGGGTGGTCAGATTTTTCTTTATGTTGTTGCAGTGTTACATGAACCTAGTTTTTAGCGCTCTGCTGGTCCTCCCCACATACTGCAGGTTAAAAGATAAACTACGTTAGTTGTGTTGCAACCAATGTGTTCGTTAATTCTAAATGATTCACCTGTCTTATGACTAATAAAATGCTGTGTTTTTTTTGGTAAAAAACTGCAACCTTTACACCTCCCACATTTATAAAAACCTTTTAAAGTTGAAGTGTCATTTTTTTGGGTCCTAAAAGTGCTAGGGGCCAGATGGTTTTTAAGACTTTTGTTTCTTAAAAAAATCATTTTGGGTATTGGGTATTGGTGGGATATTTTTTTTAAAAAAAATTCATTAGCAAGTTAAAAGGGCCAGTGTTTTTTTTTTAAATTTTTAAATTTTAAAAGCATGGGCATTGTATTGTGTCACAAAGGAAAGGGTAAAATCATCATTTGTATTATTTTTATTTTTGTTATTAAGAAGATAATTTCTGCTAATATTCTTGCACCTAACAATTTCTTGATCTAAAAGCTCGGAAGGGTATCCCTTTTCTATAAATTTCTTTTTTTAATTTCGGATTGATCTAAAAAAGTTTTTTTCTTCAGTGCAGTTCCTCCTAATTCTTGTGAATTGGCTTCTGGGAACCCCCCGAAGCCAATTGGGATGATGTGCGCTGTTAATATTAATAAAATAATTAGAGTCTGTGGGCTTAAAAAATGTCTTCATCTTTATTATTAAATTTTCAGCATAAATCGTTAAATCTAAAAAGTTGATGCTTGAAGGGTCAAAATCAGGAGTAAAAACTAATGATTGGTTATTCTTATTTACAAATTTAAAAAAATTCTTGTAATAAAGTAAAAGGGCCCTTCCAAATTATTAAAATATCATCTATATACCTTCGCCAGAGTACCAAGTTCGCACTGAAAGGATTATTGTTCCAAATATTGGAGTTTTCCCATCTATTCATAAAGATATTCACATAACTCGGCGCGAACTTGGTACCCATGGTGGTGCCTTTTACTTGTAAATAAAAATTCCTGTTAAAATTGAAAAAAATATGGGTTAATATGAAATGGATACTTTCCAAGATAAATTGTCTAGATAGAGAGGATACTTTGGTATCCCAATCCAAAACACAAAAGTATGGTCAAGAATCGTATACAAAGAGGTGACATCCAGGGTTGCCCATAAGTAGTCCTCCCTCCATTCGATGCAATCTAATTCTTGGTGTCCTTAAGATAGGATTTTGCACCTTGAGCGTATTTTTGGAGGGAGGAATCTACATATTCGGCCAGGCTGGATGTCAATGAATCTACGCCACTAATAATGGCGTAGGTTGAGAAGAGGACATATGTACTTTGGGCAAAAAATAAAAGGTGGGGATCCTAGGAAAATCTAAAAACAGAAATAATAAGAGGCAGGGTTACAAGCTCAGGAAAGATTCAATACAACAATGTAAATCAGGACACACCTAGTGGTTTCTTCAATAGGCATCATTATTATAAAGTGCAGAACAAAAACAATGTTTGGGCTTCTTGACAAAGACTTGACAAAGGCTCCAAGGACCCGGAACATTGTTTTTGTTCTGCACTTTATTATAAAGCTGCCTATTGAAGAAACCACCAGGAGTGATCTGATGTACATTGTTCTATCAGATCATAAATGCTGGCAAATTTCATCTACACAAGAAATATAGCAAGTTGGATGATCATTTCAGCCATCTTTGGGCTTCGTTAGTGATGTATACTTAATATCCCATGAGACACAGTGAGCACAGGTTAGGATCTCTCTAAGATAAAAGAGTAATCCAGAAGTGGACCGCATGCTCTTTGTGCCTAGAGGGGTTTCAGGTACACCTCACTAACGATTCCCAATGTAGGTTGAAAAGACTGTCCTGGGTTGCTATATATCTCATTCATAGGGAACTTACCAGCATTTCCAATCTGGACTGATCTTAGAGGCAGGATCACTCTGATATGCAAATGGTAAAGGTTTAATAGCACAAGTAAGAAAAAACATTTTTAATTGGGGAATAACTCAGGTTTCTCTGAGCTTTTGTACATTTTCATATTCTCTGTTTTATTTGAGCTTGAAATATTTCTATATCAATATATATATACAGAGAGAGAGAGAGAGAGAGAGAGATTGTAGCCATATTACAAGATACTATTTTCATCTGTTATTATACATATAGATATATGCCACAATATAAAGTTTTGGTTAAGCTTTTCAAATACAAAGTAAAGATAAGGACTAGCGCTTTTTTCACAATAGATTATGCAAACGTATATACAGAGGTATCATAAATTAGCAGCTCAATATTCTTGTGACTCCTTCAATGTCACCAGTAATTCCAAACAAAAGAAAAAAGGAAAAAGTTCCTTAGAGAATGTAGCGCTTATGAAATAGGTAAACTAATTATCACCTTTTAGTATTCCATTGGAAGATAGGTACTTATTTGGACGTCAAATAAGCAAATATCTATAAAAGATAACCAAACATAGTATAGATGGTATACAACTATAAAATTAGGTATACATATGGTATTTTTCACTCACAAACAGAGAGCTATGGACCCAGCTCTGGTTTGAATCGCTTCTGGGTCCGTATAGGCGACCCACCTCTGCTTTGGATATGTGTCTTGTCCTACAGGGAAATAAATATACCAAAAATAGCGTAGCACAGTTGGTGGTGATTAAAATGAGGATACCATTCCCAAATGGGTACTTACAAACAGAGAGTCTAAATTGACTCAGTTCTTGAGCAATGTGCAGGTTAGGGACTGAACTCCCAAATGTAGAATGATGGATGGAGAACCAAGTATAAAAAAATGTAAAAGAACAAATTTATTAATACAATATATAAAATAAAATCGGAACAATGTCCAAATAAAACCGGAACGTGTTTCACTACATAAGCGTGGCTTCCTCAACCGGATCGATGAGTCCCTAACCTGCATATTGCTCAAGAACTGAGTCAATTTAGACACTCTGTTTGTAAGTACTCATTTGGGAATGGTATCCTCATTTTAATCACCACCAACTGTGCTACGCTATTTTTGGTATATTTATTTCCCTGTAGGACAAGACACATATCCAAAGCAGGGGTGGGTCGCCTATACGGACCCAGAAGCGATTCATACCAGAGCTGGGTCCATAGCTCTCTGTTTGTGAGTGAAAAATACCATATATATATACATAATTTTATAGTTGTATACCATTTATACTATGTTTGGTTATCTTTTATAGATATTTGCTTATTCGACATCCAAATAAGAACCTGTCTTCCAATGGAATACTAAAAGGTGATAATTTGTTTACCTATTTCATAAGCGCTACATTCTCTAAGGAACTTTTTCCTTTTTTCTGTTAAGCTTTTAAAATGTTTTAAGATTTTTGGATAAACATTTAAGATGGTTTAAATTATATTACAGCACAGCACTTAAACCTCACTGTATATAACGTATATCTCACATGAATATAAGAAACAAATATAGATTTATTTTATCTGCGGAGGTGTTGGGCTCGCAGCCAGTCAGCATGGAGTACAATGTGCGAACAATTATGTTTTAAGTTTGAATATTTAAACTTGAAGTATTTATAGACCCTGATTAATTTTTCAATAAGCTTTTCAAATGATTTAATATTCTTTGATATTTTTAAATGGTTTAATATATTTTTTTAAAATATCACTGTTTTGATATTGTTTATATATTATGATACAGAAGATCCAGGGCACACACTCATCCACTAAACAGTAACTTCAAAGCGCACACATTTTATTAGTTTTTTTAAAAGACTAAAATAATGGGGGTTTACTTACAGTAAATGATCATACATTGCATATGCCTTCCACAACGTTAATGTACCCCATATATATATTTTAATATTTTGAAAAATTTAAATAAAATTATTAAATCAGTTGAAAAGCTTATCCAATGATATTTAATCAAAGCCATAATTTGGTGACTTTTTACTTTATATTTTTATATTTCAAGTCATGGGTAAATGACCTATAGACTCATTTAGAGAGATAAATACCATCAGACTACACCTAATTTAATTGTGTTTATGTGGAATGTCTGACTCACATAGAACCATTACACAGAAGAAAAAGACGCTAACATTATTATATATGCATAAAGTACATGATTTTACTGTTCATTTAAAAAATGCAAAAACTTACGTTAAAAACTTTACTATGCTTTAAAAACACAAATGTATTGCATATTTGGAGGTAGATTATGATTATTTCATGCCAAGAGAAGGACAACCTCATAAATTATTGGAACCACTTGAAAAGCCATTGGCTGGGCTCCCAGACAAACATGCACATGCACAAGCATAAACACACACAAATACACATACCAAAATTAAGGTGTGCTGTGCCATTAACCAAATTAAATATTTGAAATAATCACAAATGTGCAAATCCCCAATATCAAGTGTAATACTAAAGTGCAAAAAAAATACACCCTGTTCCAAATTATTATGTAAATTCTATTTAAGTGTCACAAAAATTCAATATTTTGTTTTTCAGTTTAACTCATGGTTGGCATTGTGTCTCAGGGCTCTTTTGATCACTGAAAACAATCTCGGACACCTGTGATAATTAGATTGCCAAGTGAGCCCACATTATTAAGCAGAGCACCATTTTCATGCAATATGGGGAAGAAAAAGGATCTCTCTGCTGCTGAAAAGAGTGAAATAGTTCAATGCCTTGGACGAGGTATGAAAACATTAGACATTTCACGAAAACTTAAGTGTGATCATCGCACTATTAAGAGATTTGTGGCTGATTCAGAGCACAGATAGGTTTGTGCAGATAAAGGCACATTGAGGAAGATTTCTGTCAGATTCATGCATCGGATCAAGAGAGCAGCTGCTAAAATACCATTACATAGCAGCAAACTAACTCATGCAGACACAAACAGACTGAAACAGACTGACACACATTCTTTAAAACACTGTCAGGGTACCTGTTGGTGCTGAATCCAGGGAAGACATCCTCTCTGTTTAGGGGCTCCCTGCCCCTAGCATTTCGGCATATTCCGGCCGTTTTCGCGCCGGCCGCGCTAGCTCCTCCCCCTTTTATGACGCGATGGCTAGCGTCGACGTCATGACGTCGGCATTTACATAAAGTGCCGGGAACCGCTATTCCGGACCTTTTGGGGGCGTGGTCTCTATTTAGGTAACAGGGTATTTAAAGGAAACCTTTACTACTGCTCATTGCCCTGTCGTGGTTCTAGCTTGCTAGTCACTCAGCGCGTTCTTTATCTTGTGTTTCCGGTTTTGACCCTTGCTTGTCTTTTGTCCTGTTGTCCTCTCCTCTCCTTTGACTCGGCTTGTATCTCGCTTACCTGTCCTCCGGCTCCCTCGACCTCGGCTTACCTTTTGACTATTCTTGCTTTGTCCCTACGTTAGTCCGGCCATTCTAAGGTCCGGTATACGTACCTCCTTCTGTCCGCACTCTGCGTATTGGATCCCTGTCAGTATCCTGACAAACACACACTATTAAGTACCCCTCTTGCCTTCACTTCACATTACTCTCTGTGTCTACCATACTTCTGGACTGCAGCTGGCTGCCTCCACTTTCTCAGTCCCGCCCCCACTATCCTCCCACGCACTTGACCACAGTATAGGGCAAAAGGGGCAAAAGTATAGGGCGCTGACGGCATATTAGAATGTGCAGGTGGATCTGTGAACTTTGTGGTCTGAGGTTGATTGCCCCGGGCTCTAGCCTACAGTTATGTAAGTGCTCCCTAGCACCTGCTGCTATGACCTGCAGCATTAAGTATAGACACCCCACATAGAGGGGGGTGGCACAAATCAGCAGTGAAGCTGCTGACGGCGCCACCCCCTTAAGAAGTGCCCTAGGTGGCTGCCTAATAGCCCTATAGGATGCCTTGGTTGGTAGAATAGTATTCAATGAAGGCTTAGTGTTTTGAGGAATCAGGGTGAGGAATCAGGGTGCAAGGGGAGGAGAGCTATTAACAGTTTAATTCAATGAATATGTAAAAAAAGAAAAGACAAAAATCATATAGTGCCATACTGTATGTACAATAAATATTATGTATAGAGGTGAATTTCCACTCACTCATAAAGAGCAGGTAAAGACTGTTCGGCATATAGAGAATTCACACAATGACTTACGACTTGGTGCTAGACATGTGCAATTAATTTCGATCCGAATGTCAATTCGGATGAATTTCAGGAAATTCAGGCATTCGGTTACTTCCAAATGTCCGAATAGATGAATTGCCGAATTGCGGAATGGTTGAATTCACGAAATTTCGAAATTACTGAATTTCCGAAGTGTCGAATTGCTGAAGTGCTGAAGTTCCGAAGCACAGTATTGCCTAAGAACTAATATACTTACCCAGTGGAAGAAGGAAGAATTTTATGCTGTATACAATTTTAAATAAAAGGTATACAAACATAGCCAGGATTCAGCTGTAAGCATTTGCAACACTTACAACAATCAAGTAACATACATTCATATAAAATGTAAGTTATTTAGCCAGTCAGTGTAATGACAGGAATGAATAAGTAGATAACTCCCTAATTCCCATGGTATTAGGGAGCTATCTACTAAAAGGCTGAAAGACCTAAATTGGTCTTTCAGTCAAATTTACTAATACTAAGTAAAGACTACTTAGTATTAGTAAATTATGCCCCTACTCGCTATACTGCTCACTTTAAAAAAAAAAAAAAAGGTCCCCCCTCCCGAGCCCCCACCCGTGCTGCGCGAGTGGGGGCTTCTAACCTGAAGGAGGACTTATTGCCCCCCTTGGCCCCCACCCCTGAATGGCAGGTGGGAGCCCTATGGTAAAAAAAAGGGGGGGGACCTAATGTCCTCCCCCCTGGCCCCAACCCCTGAGCGGTGGGTGGGGGCCCTAAATTAGAATAAGGGGGGACCTAATGTCCTACCCCCTGGCCCCCACCCCTGAGCGGCGGATGGGTCCCTAAATTAGAATAAGGGGGGGACCTAATGTCCTACCCCCTGGCCCCCATCCCTTAGCGGCGGGTGGGGGCCCTACAAAAAAATAAGGGGGGGACCAAATGTCCTCCACTCTGGCCCCCACCCCTGAGCAGTGGGTGGTGGCCCTAAATTAGAATAAGGGGGGACCTAATGTCCTCCCCCCTGGCCCCCACCCCTGAGCAGTGGGTGGAGGCCCTACAATAAAATAAGGGGGGGCACCTAATGTCCCCCCCCTGGCCCCCACCCCTGTGCGGTGGGTGGGGGCCCTAAATACTAATAAGGGGGGAACCTATTAGTACTTGGCCCCCACCCCTGAGTGGCGGGTGGTGGCCCTAAATACCAATGGGGGGACCTATTGCCCTCCCCCCTGGCCCCAACCCCTGAGTGGCAGGTGGGGGCCCTAAATAAAAATGTTAACCCCCCAGGTGACTAGTGACTTACCTGTCAGTTTCTTACTTTACCTGTCAGAGCACTCTGATTGAATGGCTTAAACCCACCAGAGTGCTCTGAGCCTAATTGTAGGGTGGGGCAAGGCTTTATAAGCCTTCCCCCGCCCTGCAGAGCTCAGTCTGCATGGAGCCCTCCATTTGTGAAGATGGTGGGGGCAGGGGGGGAGGACAATAGGTCCCCCCCTATTGGTATTTAGGGCCCCCATCCACTGCTCAGGGGTGGGGGCCAGGGGGGAGGACATTAGGTCCCCCCTTAATAGTATTTAGGGCCCCCACCCACCGCTCAGAGGTGGGGGCCAGGGGGAGGACATTAGGTCCCCCCCTTATTAGTATTTAGGGCCCCCACCCAGCACTCAGGGGTGGGGGCCATGGGGGAGGACAGTAGGTTCCCCCCTTATTCCAATTTAGGGCCCCCACCCGCCGCTCAGGGGTGGGGGGAGGGGGGGAGGACATTAGGCCCCCATTATTAGTATTTAGGGCCCTCATCCACCGCTTAGGGGTGGGGGCCGGGCGGGAGGACAATAGGTCCCCCCCATCATTTAACTTTAGAGCCCCCACCCACTGCTCAGGGGTTGGGGGTGGGGGGGCACAGGCTGCTCACTGTTTAATAGACATGCTCCTACTCGCGGTATAGTGAGTAGGGGCAAAATTTACTAATACTAAGTAATTTTTACTTGTATTAGTAAATTTGGCTGAAAGACCAATTTAGGTCTTTCAGCCTTTTGGTAGATAACTCTCAATACCGTGGGAATTAGGGAGTTATCTACTAAGCGGCTGTAAGAGAAGTCCCGAATTCCGAAGTCGAGAAATTCCGAAATGCCGAAGTTCCGAAATTCCGAAGTTCCGAAATGCCGAAATGCCGAAATTCCGAAGTGCCGAAGTTCCGAAGTGCCGAAGTGCCGAAGTTCCGAAGTGTTGAAGTGCCGAATTTCCGAATTTCGAAATGTCGAACCGAACCGAAAATGTTCCCATGCACATGCCTACTTGGTGCTTCCAAATACTGCAACTTGAAAGAGAGGCAGCAGCTTTTGAAAACCGTATTTATTCATAAATTACATAAAAGCTATTTCAATTCAAAAGTCTCTCCCTGGTAAAGCAAGTGAATTTGAGTTTGGCTGCCTTCTTGATAAAACTCTGGATCACAGTTGCATCTCACAAGTTTCCAGAATGCGGAGCAATGATGTCGAACACAATGAAATCACTCATAATTAATGACGCATTTCAGCTCACAAGTTTTCAACGGGCGGGGCAATGACGTTGAATGTAATGGCATCACTCATAATCGATGATACACAAATGCAGACTGCTGCACACACAGCCGCTCATATACATACACACATTTTTATTTTAACCCTCCTATTTTCCATCTAAGCCATAGGAAGTTGCAAATTCTTTGTTCTAGTGCGGATTGGGCTTTTGGTGCACTTTGTGCTAAATGTTAGACTTCCTTACTTCTAAAGGAAATAATCTGACATAAATGGCTGGGTCTCTTAATGGAGCACTCTCTCTACCCTCAATGAAGTTGGTCCTGACCTATGGATTTAGGACCATACTTTGTGAATGGGGAAGCATATTGGCATTAGGTGACATTAAAAGGTCAAGTTGACACTAAAAGTTCTTAAATATAGTGCTCCTTTAATTTATTTGATTGTTTGTATATTTTTAGAACTGTTCAGCAGCTGGGAATGCAATTGCCAAAATACTTTTCACTTATCAAATTGTGATGTGAAGGTTTTTTCACTCTGAAAGTACATATTTGTAAGTTTAGAAATTTCACTGAATAGCCACATTGCAATATTGTACAAGTGGGCTGTACCATAGACTAATGTCAGTTTTCCATAGAAGTCACACTTGGACATTCATTAAGGCCAGAATGAATGTAGGTCCAGCAAAATCTACAAAAAAAGTGCATGTATTTGTAATGGAGTGAATATCAAAATTTGTAGCTGATGAAGTTATTCACTAAAGCCCCTAAATGGCCCCAAAACCATGCATATGGGTCCATACAGTGTTCACACTGTTTGACAATATAACAATATCCAGGTTTTGTGACATAGGTACTGAATGGCCATGAATTTGGTTCCTCAGGGAATTTATACATTGAAAAAGGGACAGTAGTCCTGAAACATCTGTTAGTTTATAAATTTAGGTTTCACTAGTGTGCCCTGTTTACTAAGCTGCACATTGTGTTTCGCTTGTTTTGATGAATATAATGGCTTTCCCATGCTTTGAATTCCTATTAAAGCATTTTGATGAGTTGGCTTATCAAAGTGCTCTGACTGGAAAGTCTGTGAGAGGGCTCTGATGCACATTATGTATTTTAAATTTCTCAACCCAATGCAACTGGATGGGGGCACAGAGGGGACCATGCCCCCACCCTCCGTTATTGATAACACTGCTAAGCAAATAGTTCTTAAAATCAATCTTGCTAAAAGGAAAAAGGAAGTGAATAATAATTTGCTCATTTGCATCTTGCTGAATGCATTTGGACTCAATGGACTTTTTAA
The DNA here is from genome assembly GCA_933207985.1 of Pelobates cultripes. Lineage (NCBI taxonomy): Eukaryota > Metazoa > Chordata > Amphibia > Anura > Pelobatidae > Pelobates > Pelobates cultripes. The sequence continues at coordinate 118,311,488 of OW240913.1, read as the reverse complement.
AAATGGTGCTTTGTGAATCTTCCATATCCTATACTTTTGTAAAATGATGCATGGAAGAAAACAGTTGAGGTTCAGTGTGGCTGATGGGATCAGTGTTGCTGATGAAATCAAGAGAACTAAGGTTATGTTGAAGAAATAGAAAACATACATGCTTGCATATATTTGTGCGTGGGCATTGCACTTGGTGTTTTCCAGTGTCAACTCATTTCTGTGACTAGGTAAGTATATCAAAGGCAATCCAAGCTTTTTATGAGTCAATAAACAATCTGTTAATATATAGCAAAATATTTCTAAAGAAAGTACAAAGGACAAGAAAAGTTTAGAAAAGTACAAAGCAATGGCAAAGAAGTGTATACATCAACAAAAGAAGCAAGAGAAATAGAAAAGGGCTAGTTTGCTGTGTCAATGTAAATAAAAAAAGTTATTCAGACCAATAAATATGTGCATGAAAACAGATCAATACCAGGTAAGGGTATAAGTAATTGAGCAAGTTAAAAAGTAACTGTAGAAACTGGCATAAATAAGGAAAACAGACCCAAGACAGCAAAATGATCAGTAACAAAACTAAGTCACAAATATAAATATATACTGCAAATTGAAGATTATGCTAACTTTAGTGTACTAATAATCTTAATTTTAGTAATGACAGGAGGCAAATATTTTGCATAATCTCTGCTTACTAGCTCCAGAGCAGCAAAGAAACACATAGAAAAAAAAACCAAGAGAGTAGGATGTACATGAGGTATAATGACCTAATCACTTCTTTTGGAAAGCGACATCAAGCAGAAGCATATAACAAGCAATAACAATAACTCCTAAATCTAACATCCGAAGGAGCAAACTTCCCCGTGAATTCCACACAAACAACCAAAATGTCTTCAGGGACAAATCAAAATCCGAAGGAGCAAACTTCCCGAGAATTTCACATGAACAACCAAATGTCTTCAGGAATGAATCATTCTGAAAAGAAAATGTGAGACACATAGTCATGAACGTGGAAATCCAAGTAATGCACAGTAGACATCATTCCATAGTAATAAATTGTAAACTACAATCTTATAACTGAATAACCATTATGTAAAACACCAATGACAATTCCAGATCAATGGAAATACAATCATCAATGTAAACACAAAATATTAAAGGACTACTATAGTGCCAGGAAAACAAACTATTTTTCCTGGCATTGTAGGGTCATTAGATTCCCCCTCCACACCCCTCGGGGTCCCCCTCCCGCCGGGCTGAAGTGGTTAAAACCCCTTCAGCCACTTACCTTTATCCAGCGCCGGGCTCCCTCGGCGCTGGTGACCTCTCCTCCCTCTCCGACGCTGACTCCCAAGTGCTTTCAATGCTTTCCGGGTGACGTCAGCATCTTCTCACTGTGATTTTCACAGTGAGAATTGCGGAAGCGGCCACTAGAGGCTGGATTAACCCTGCAGTGTAAACATAGCAGTTTCTCTGAAATTGCTATGTTTTCAGCTACAGGGTTAAAACTATAGGGACCTGGCACCCAGACCACTTCATTGAGCTGAAGTGGTCTGGGTGCCTATAGTGTTTACAGCTACAGGGTTAAAACTAGAAGGACCTGGCACCCAGACCATTTCATTGAGCCGAAGTGGTCTGGGTGACTATAAGAGCCTAACTTACCTTAGACCATTAACACAAAAAAAAGCAAACAGAAAGGGTGGAATAGCGAAACATGGAGGGAAAATACTCTCCTCCTGTCATTACTAAAATTAAGATTATTAGTACACTAAAGCTAGCATAATCTTCAATTTTACAACATGACAGGAGGCTTCGTATTTTGCAATTTTAATGCTGAGAAAGGAATAGAAAACTAATGAAGAATCCGAATAGTGCGACGAGAGACACGTCGGGGCTAAGGGAGAAACATCCCCACTGAATGCCTGAACACCCGGTACCTGACAGAAAGACACCAGTCCAAGCATAAAAGTCTGTCAGTAGATGCCCAGTCCTGTAAAAAAAAAAAAAGAGAGCGACCTCCCCATCCCATAAGCCGGAGGTGGATGTCACTGGGTAGTTTGGTACATAATAGGATCCTTGTCCATCGGTAATCCCCAGACCGGGACACTGGCCGTTGAACTGTCCAAACCTCCACATAATGGATCGAGGTTCTGTTCCAAACACCAATCAGATCAGAAAGGCCCAAATGGAGAGGTAGCATCGTCACATCTCTGGGGCCCAAGAGACTGCTAAGAGGTCCCTAGCAGCCTGTGATAGTCCGCTAATCTGCCAAGAACCCCAGAAAGAGTCCAGGCCACCAGGGTCAGCTGACCCTCCAGGAATAGAAAATGTGGGTTCCCCTTCAGGTCCGTGAGAATAGTCGGATATGAATATAGGAGGAGGAGATCCTCACCAGTCAGTCCCTGAAGATCCGGGATACTTGTTGACTCTGATACAGCGGGACAACCAAGGCAGTATTATTCGCTAAACAACGAGATGATGGGAAATTTTTGCAATCACTGCGAAGGAGGGAAAAGCATTCATCCCACGGGGAAGCCCAGTTGGCAGAAGTGCAACCACCATTGTGCATTGTGCCAATTGAAGAAAAATGAATTCTGGTGGTCCCTCTAATGGTTGGAGAACTAATCCTTGTAGAGATTTGTCTCCCCCTGGAGATAGTCCGCCCTCTGGGAGGTTCTGCGAGGAAGGCAGAAACCAGAGATGACTTTCATGATGTCTGACAGGAGATGGAAGTTGGTTCCATCCAGGTGATTGGTATACCTGACTGTCGAAGCTCTATCCACCCGGAGTAGGATGCAACAAATGGAGTACTCCTTTATCAGTCTGTGGATAGTGAAGGACTGCACGAAGAATTTTTGATATTCAATGTTAAGGGAGAATTCCGCTTTCGTGGGTGTGCTCTCGCAGGTTGTCACCGCAGCCCCACATGCTGGTATCCAACTCCAGAACGAAGTCCGGTTGATTGCCTGAGGAAATCTTACCAAGAATCGCTGCATGTCCCGGTAACGTAGAGGATCTGGGAAGATAGCCTGGATGGAGGAGGACAGTATCCCACAATCCGTGCGAGTGTGTAGGGTCACGGTTGTGCAGTGGAGGACTGTGCGAATTTCCTTGAGGATAGAGGAGATCTTTGAAGGGGAAAGCTTCCGTGTTCAAGATGCGGAGTCGCTTACGAATGCTAAGAAGTGGATCATCCACTTCGAAACACGACGGTTCCAGCCGGACCACGGAGAATCTCGAGTGGTGACACAGTCTTGAATTCTCTGAATCGAATAGAAGGATATCATCCATGAAAATAATGCAACGCATTTCCCATACGTAATTGATCACTGGTTTCGGTAGTTACATGAAGCCCACAAAGATCCGAGCTGAGGAGTCAGGTGAAGAGCTGAGGTTGATCGTGTCACAGGAAACCTAGAGAACGTTGCCAAGAGGGGTGGAAAAGGATCGCTCATATCCAGTTTTGCAAGCCAGTTGTCTAAGTGAAAAAGGTTCCTTTTTAGGTTTAAATGCCTTCCGCCTAGAAGCCTTCCTGTGGGTGTAGTAGAAAGTGCAGTCGATGGTACCATAGGGGCAGTTACCTGAGGAAAACAGTATCTAGTGCATCTGTGCTTTCTGTGTTCTCTGTCTGATCCTCTGGAGGGTAATAGAGTGAGCAATAGCAAGGTACTGGCTTCAGATGGCCCGAAGTGGTTGGCGACACGGACCCACTGTTGACCAGTCCTGTAGATCACCCCTTAGGCAGGTTTGGGTCTTGATGAGGGCAGCGGGAACATAAACGTGTGTAATAAGTTCCCTCAGGAAAAAGAGTGTGCCTTGTGCCTGGGGTCCCAATGTTTTGGCGCCCAGATACGCCAACTATCTGTCAATACGTGTTGCTGTGCGCTTCACATAGGAGAGCAAACATTGGGGTTTCTGACAAAACAGAAACATCTGAGTCCATTCATGAATATCATGAACCCATTCTCAGACGGTGTTGGCATTGTCAGGTATTTTACCGTTGAAAGAGGTGGATAGAGTCCAGCAATTTATCTTGGGTGTCTCTGAAATCTCTTCTGACTCCCTTGCGGAGTTGCAGTCACCCAGAACCATGAAGATCATTATCCGCTGGTCAAACACAGTCGTCTGTGCAACTCTGTCCAGGAGGGAAAGGCATGGGAGCGTCTTATGGACATCTTTATCTAGAGGCTTACAAAGTCACAGGTGTATAAAGTAGCCAGGTGTTCGAGAGGGAACTAGTCTCTGGAATGTGGGTGATGGATGTTATAGTAGGGTCCAGGATCGCTTCCGTGTATTCTTTGTCAGTAGTGTGCGAGACACCATCACCTTCAGTTACCTAGGGATCACCCAGAAAGAAATAGGCAGGTAGATTTATCATGATATGGGATACCCCTGTAGAAGGTACAAATCAGTAGACCATCTCAGGACACAGAGCAAACAGATCAAACTACCATAGTACTAGGCAGTGTTTACAGAAACCCCTGCAGGGTTGTAATCTGAACAATGGTCAAATGAAATAGAATGGGGCTCACCCAGTAAACAGATGCTGCAACAGCATGCCTCCACTCTGCAGCACACATATAGTAGGGGCCTCACAGGAACCCTTTAGTGCTGGCCACAGCCCTGATAGAGAGCATTGATCAGTTCTCCAACAATTAAATTCACTGTTATGGGAGATATGCCTGTGACAGAACCATCTGTCTGTCTATTGTGGTGGATTCGTCTATTTCTGCCCATTCGTGTAAATGGCTGTTTCTATAGCCCAGCCATACGAATGACTTTTTTACCGAACAAATCTGCCGAACGGATGGCCACCCAGGATAGAAGTGTGCTGCTGGTTAACCTCTTGATCCCAATTAGAACGTTGTGGTTAACCGCAGACACTTCTCAATTAAACCGAAATTCAGGGTGGCCGTCGTTCATATGCCGACCACGAGGCAGCGGCCATTTTAAAACACACGAAAGGCCAGCGGTGTTCGGCACTGATTTCATGGAACTAAAAACGGACACCTTTTCTGCCAAACACCGCTGAAACAACGGGTCGCCTGGCTGCCCCGACGAAAGCATACGAACACCGGCCGTTCGGGAGTTTTACATCACACGAAAGACTTTACCCAGATAGCCTTCCCATGGAGTCAATCGCATACCGAAAGACTGTAAGGACTTTGACTCCATGGCGATTGAACTATGTGTGTGGGATCTGAGCGCTATTCGCTAATAATATGCCCTCAGATCCAGGCTATCTGGGGATGTGTGATACGAATGTGAAATGTTCGGTAGTTGTGAAGTTATATATTTTTATGTATTTCTGGTATTTTATTTAAGATGGCGATTTGTCTTTGTCCTGGAGATAATTGAATTACTTCTAAATTATCTCCAGGGCAGAGGGGAGGAAACCATACTGCATTGTGGGAAAAGCTTGTGACTGTATGTCTGTTATGACCTCATGTCCATCTGTAATTCCAGTCTCCCATTTGGTCCCCTAGGGGAGTGTCCACCAAGTGGGAGACCTGCATAAATACGGGCGGGTAGCCCACAGTAAAGCCAGATCCTGTTTGACCCTCAATGCGGAGCTTGGTCTCGTTATTGGGGGGGATTTCTTATTGATGCCTAGAGACTGATTATTGGAACCGAAAGCCGCTTGGTGGATATCTTTGTTCGGCAATTAGCGGCGGTTCGTGGATTTCTGTTAGGGAGTTTGGAGCCTTTCACGGATCCCGGTCGGGAGATTACTGCTTCCCGTGATGGTTGTTCGTATACTGCAGTCTATGCGAATGGAGTTATTGATATTGCGATAGGGGAAGGTTAACTAAACGGCGGTTTCCCTTAAAGACACCAGGGGTGTCTTAACAATGCCTTTAAGCAGGAAGTGCTGAAATTCTGTCAAGTAGTAAACTGAAGCTGCCATAACATGTCTCCATTCAGCAGTATAGTGTAGCACGGACATAATTCACCCCAGGAGCATGGGATTCACCCCAGGAGCATGGGGTGCCCTTCAAGTGTGGGCCTTGATAGAGTGCACTAATCTGTGCTCAGACAGTCACTTAAAGGTCATGGGGTATATCTCTTTAAGCTGTATGTCATGAAAATCCTGTTCAGCAGCACCTGACTCCATTCAGTAGGACAATGTGAAAACATTGCCAGGAGGTTAAACCCAGGTGTACAGGACATGAACTCTTGAGTGTGCATGTCACAGTCCTGATAGAGAACCAAAAAAACAAACAAGAGTCCTGCATATCTGCTATAGGTGTGCACCCAGGTGCTACCACAATTTATTTGAGGACAAAGTTAAACCAGCAAACATTTCAAGCAGCAGCCCTTTCTCAATGCTAATGTCCTCAACTATTCCATGCTCTCGCAGTTATTAATGTGAGGTTAATGGGTGGAATCTGTTTAAACATCTCATATAACTGATGTAATTCAACATTAACATGTAATTATAGTACAGAAGAATACTTACCTGTACTTGGATTTGAACTTGGGACCTTAAGATCCAATGACTGTCAGAGCTGCCTGAGCTGTGAGAGCAGCTAAGGCTAAACTAGCAGCACAAGCATAACCTACTCCCGTGTGTCAAAATCACAGTGTGCGGATGTAGCAAGATGGCCCCCTCAATCTTGTGAGACGCGAGATTAAAGATGGCCACCGCGGCTCAATCGCCAGGAGGCATCTGTTCTGGTGGCATCTGTTCAAAATGAGCTTCGCATGTACTTTGAATTATATAACACCGCAGATGTCCCAGTTGCGTTGGTGTGGATAGCACACAAAGCCTTCATCAGAGGCACCATTATAAAAAACGAACTGCCTTAACAAGCAAATAAAATCTAAATACTCTCATCCCAATTACTAGACCTACAAAGTCGCAACAAACATAACCCAACACGCCCACTATTGCGACAAATCGCCAAACTCAAAGACCAATTAGCAGAAATGGAGCTTCAAAAAAGCAACGTCATCTTACACAAATTGAAAAACAGGTTCTATATACAAGGGAACAAAGCAGGTGCCCTTTTAGCATTGCACAGAACAAAATAGCACACCTCATATCAGCTGATGGGTCTAAAATAGCAAACCCCAAACACATTGCTAATTAATTTGCTACTAACTACACAAGTAAAGAATGATTATATCAAGGTATTTGAAAAACAGATGGTTAAAGACTTAAGAACTTTAAAAAATAATCAACTAATCGATCAAATAATCTTTAGACCAGCAGACAAAGGTGGAGGCCTAGTGGTTATGAACCTATGTGACTATATAGCTGAAAGTGAAAGGCTTCTCAGTGATACTAACACTTCTTCTGTTCTATTGGATAATCCGTGTGAAGACTATAAGAATGAACTGTTCTCCCTACTAGAAGATGGTAAACCTAGAGGGATTCTCGATAAAAAGGAATTCGACTACGTCAACTGTAAACACCCAAGGCTGGCGGTCTTCTACCATCTTCCAAAAATTCACAAGAGGCTAAACAATCCCCCGGGAAGACCCATCATTTCGGGCATTGGTTCTCTGACGTTCAATCTTTCTGAGTACGTCGATCAATTTTTACAAGAGCCTGTAACAAAGCTGAAATCTTATTTGAGAGACACCACGCAAATTAACAACATTCTCTCCAAGATTGAATGGCAAAAAGGATATATACTTGTTACGGCGGATGTGACATCACTATACACAGTGATCAAGCATCTACAGGGGTGTGAAGCAATCCAATACTCCCAAGCCAAATATTCGGAACTTAAAAATGACCAGATAGAATTTTTGGTCAGATGCGTGGCATTTATTCTCAGTCACAACTTCTTTTGGGCAAATGGTAAGTTTTACCTCCAAACTGAAGGTAGTGCCATGGGGACCAGATTTGCGCATAGCTACGCCAACTTTTTTATGGGAAAATGGGAGGACGAGTTTATTTGGCCCCCCTCCCCTTTTGGCGCAAGTCTGGTCCTCTGGCAAAGATATATTGACTACGTCATTTTTAAATGGAAGGAAGATAATGTTTATCTGGATTCTTTAAAAAAATATTTAAACCACAATCCATACTATCTCCAGTTTACGTTCAACCAATCACACGAACATGTTGAGTTCCTAGATCTCGACATTTACATCAAAGACAATATGATTCACACCAAGACCTATAAGAAAACAGTCGACTGTAACAGCTTTATTACGGCCAATAGCTATCACAGAAAAACATACTGGACAACATACCCTACAATCAGTACAGAAGAATTAGAAGAAATTGTTCTGAATTCAATATAGCCAAAGCACAGATGGAAGACATGACACAGAGGTTTCTAGCTAAAGGTTACTCTGCCGAGTTACTCCATAAAGTGTCCCAACAAGCTCTTGACCTACCAAGAGAAACTACCTTGGAAATAAAAATAAATAACCCATCAGATTCTTTTTCACAACCTGCGTTCATTACCAACTATAGCAATTGTAACGGCACACCCAGGCATAAAAAGGGTTAAACCGCCATTTAGTAGATCTTCCCCTTCCAGAGATGCAGGCACAGCTACTGCAGAACACCAAACTCCTGAACTGGATACAAAATAGCACTCCAACTCCCGAACTGGAACCTCACGAATAGCTGCTAGCAGACGAACAGGAAAAGCACCCAAGCGGCTTACACTCCTGGCAATCAGTCTCTATCAGCATACAGTAAATCCCCCCAAAGATGAGACAAGGCTCCGTGTTGAGGGTCAAGCAGTGGTCAGACAGAGCTGTGCGTTTATTGTGCTTATGTACACATTCTTACACATTAGTACCACCCACAGGGTTTTGGAACACAACCAATAAACACATACAATACATTCAGACACTCCCACACAAAATCCTCCCCCCTGCCTGTGATACAATTAACTTACACAATGGGAAATGTAATTTAGCACAAGCAAAGAAATACAATTTTTCCACATTATTCATAACTTGAAAAGTATGCATCACATTCACATAGAACTTACATTTTCAGAATCAGCATACTCCAAACACAAACATACGTCAAAATCATACAAAATTGGTCCAGTGGTTCAAAAGATGGCCACCGCGGTTCAAAAGATAGATCATAGTCCTTTGTGACCACAGGAAGCATGGCTTTTCTGCCCAAAACCAGTTCCAATTATCTCCAAAGACAGAGGCAAAACTCCATTGAACACATGGCAGCAAAAAGACAGTAAAATACAATAAAATACACAAGGTTACATTTATGACATAAAATACAGACATGCAACATATGCCCAGATAGCTTAGGTCTGAGCGCACATTAATACTGAATGGCGCTCAGACCACAAACACATACAGTTCAATTGCCATGGAGCCAAAGTCTTTTATTACATGAATAGGCTCCATGGCATACCTATCTGGGTTATATGAGTTAATTCAGTAAATCCGAGAATCTACCGAACACCGGGCAGAAAAGCACAAATAAGTATTTTCTGCAGTGAAAAAGAGGTCTTTCAACATGGGGCCATAGTCTAAAGGCAGCAGGCGAGCAACCAGGCTTCTCCAATGCAATGTGGAGAGATTGGTCTCGTCACAGCAATCAATCATCCCATATTAAGAGGATCTCCCATAAGAATTGGACCATTCTGAAGGGCGACTCTACCCTGGAAAAAATTCTAAGGGATAGACCAAGGATGATTTATTCAAAAGCCCCTAATCTCAAAACCCTGCTAGCTCCTACAGTAAAAAATGATAAAAAGATTTACAAAGGCCCACTATGCGGATTCACACAGTGTGGTAAAGGCATAGGCTGCAAACTTAAAGCCACATTAAGATCAACGATCAAAGAATTCCGGAATAAAGACACTAATGAAACATTCAAGATTAGGACAACACTAAACTGTGACTCCGTAGGAGTCATCTACCTACTGAGCTGTCCATGCAGCAAAAGGTACGTGGGCAGAACGAAAAGAAAGTTCAAGACCCACTTGAGCGAACATGTTAGAAACATTAAAAGAGGATTTCAAAGCCATAATCCTGACACTTCAGTGAGTTCCACCAAAATGATCCTACTGGCCTCAACTTTATGGCAATTGAGAAGGTTGAGACGCACTGGAGAGGAGGCAACCTTGAAAAAGAACTTGATAGAATGGAGGCGAAATGGATCTTCAATTTAGATACTCTTGAACCTAAAGGCCTCAACATTGACTTTGAGCTAAATGCCTTCTTATATTTACCGTTTGACTTGTTTTTAAATATTTTGATTTATAAACACTAGGCGTATTCCTCATTTGACATAAGTACAGTCATGCTGACCCTAAGAATAAGAGATCTTACTTTTTCATATTTTCATAGTGTTCTATAGTTTCTTATATATTTTTTATTAGTTTTATTTCTATTTTTTCACCTCCATGCTTCAATATGCTTGAAATCCTCACAAACAATTATTCTTATGATGTTTTTAAGTAAACATTTTGAGACAGTGTATCAGTATTCGGTTCGCTACGGACTCATCATTGATGAAACTTTGACCCTGTACCTCACAGTCAGCAGACACATTCCAGCCAATTAGCAGCAGACCCACCCTCCCAGACCCTCCCACCTCCTGGACAGCTCACTAAGCATGCAGCTTCAAAATGGATGCTGTCCAGGAGGTGGGAGGGTACAGGGTCAAAGTTTACTCAATGATGAGTCCGCGGCGAACCATTCGGGACATCACTAATCAGCATTTTTTATTTTTATTTTCTCTCATTTGGTAAGCACATATTCTCCCTTTAGTATACTATTTTAGCATTTCCAGGTCATTAGAAGAGCCAGTTATTATGTGTTGATAATAGATTGGACCCCTTTATTTATAATAATATTGAAGGTCAATTGGGAGCTCTTAATAGACCGTGTATAGCCACTATCACTTCACACCCACAGCATATATATATATACACACACACACACATACTTTCTTTTCGTTCTGCCCAATATATATATATATATATATATATATATATTTTGACTCCTATTAACTCATTTCTTTTGGAACTTTATATGCTATATTAGCCCTCTCTTATATTTCTTTTTTTGTAAGTAGAGCTTTTATTAGCAGTTCAGATAATAACAGGTAATCTCAGGTAATAACAGGTAACATGTATGGTATCAGTGAGACTCGCAGGTCTCAATCAGCATCTTACAGGAGCACCACACGTGTCAAGCGCATCTTTAGACAGTGCTGCTGTAGGCAGTGGAATGATGGCCTATAATATTAAGGACACACAGGTTTTGTGTTTGTTCCCCTACCAGTTGGTTGTTAGTGCGATAGGTCTCAAGTTAACATCCACTTACGTGGAGGGTGAGATGAGGGTCTGTCTTATGGGACAGGGTTCTGTAGTCTTGCACCAGGTCTGGGTCTCCCTCTTCTGTCTGCCCTTTCCCTAGTGTCTTCCGCGTCTGGGTATTTACTCAGTTCTTTCCCGGGGCATCTACCATCTTGTTCTGAGTCCTCATCCGTTCCTCATTTACGAGGCGGTGCCATTCTAGAGGGGGCTCAGTAGTGTGTTTGGTCATTGCTATCGTCCTGCTTCCTTGTAGGCGGTGTTTGGTGTCGTTATCCAGTCGCTAACTACATTTGGTATCTGTGATGTGTCTGGAGTGTTCCCCCACTTTGGGTGGGGGTGTTGTGGTATCGCGGTATTCGGTTGTGTCAACCATCATGTGTTGTCTTATGTTTGCTCTTTTGTGTAGGTGTTTCCCTTGTCGTTGATTCCTCCCTACTGGGTCATATGTTGTCCTGTGGGCCTCTCGTTCCGTATGGAACCGTGTTGCCCCCTCAGGATCTGATATTGTTGTAACCTTTTTACGCCAGGTAGTCCCCGACTCCGCCCGGAAAAAAATAGGGGTGGGTGGGGGTGGGCGCTGGGGTTGAGCTATGATGTATGGGTCTATCGTGTCTCCCGGGTTGGCCTGCCAGGGCAAATCTTGGGGGGGGGGTGGGTGGGAGGGTATGTTGGAGTGCGCGTGTTATTCTTGTTGACTAGTGTATCTGTTGTGTTCCGTTCCACCCCCTGTCCTCGCTTGTGATGTGTACAGGTACCACGATGCCCTCTCTTATATTTCCTTTTTGAGATTGTTTTTACTATTATTAGTGCTATTATCCACTCAAGCTTATTCCATACTTTCCAAGCAATGTCTTCTTCATTACACCCTATAATTATTTGTGAGTTACTAAAGCTGCTACCTACGCTTTCCTATTTCATTATAATTTTATGTACTTGTTCCACTTTTCCAAACTCACTTTTATCTATTTTTCAACTTGTGCCAGTATAAGTCATAATACGTGATATCTTTTCTGTAAAGGTATGCTGCCAATTAGACTCACATCCATTTCACCATAGACTTTAAAAAAGTCCTATGTTTACTTATTTCTTTATCTTTCCTCCACTTCTTTATCATATCTTTTGTCTCCTCACTATGGACACTAAGATGAAAGATGTCACGCACAACACTACTCATTTTCTATTATACATTCCGTGGTCTGGTTATGTATTATGAAAGTCATTTGAAACGTGTATATTTCACATGTTTATTCAACTGATTAATATTACCTGTTACTTTAATCATATGTGCAGCCCAATTTATATATGTTTCTCAATCCTTACTAACATTCACTGACATCTGTCAAAATGATTTATACGTTTTCAAAATGTACTTTCAAGTATTTTTAGCTTCCATTTTTTGGAAGGTATGAAATAATAGTCATATTGTGTATATCCAACGAGCGCTGATTATTAGACAGACTGTTCTATCACGATGTTTAGTCTAATTTATTGCAGTAACCACTTAACTTAATTACACCAACTATATAAAGCAGACTGACAGCCTTATTGGACTATAAGCCTCTGATGAAGTGACACCATTCAGTCATGAAACGCGTAAGGCACTTAACGGCAGGAGCCGCATGCACGCACCCCTACCGAGACTTAGTGGAACGCAGATCGGGCAGCAAGTGGAACGCACGCGAAGGTACAGACATGAATCCTCCCAGCTTCCACATCCTTCTACCTTTTGACCGGCCAGAGGTGAAGAGACAACCAGCTTACCCAGATTCTGTTTATCCCTAAGGACTCAGACCTTTCTTTTTATATTTCACGGCTAAATGTGAGTTGATTTTTATTACGGAACGTCTTATTCTAGAGGATTTACCATATAGCAAGTTTTTAGGCAGAACAAAAATTAAAGAAAAAAAAAAAAGACAAAAAATCAACACAAAAAGAAAACAAAAATAAAGGGGGTGCAGGATAATCAATTTAATTATCAAAATAGATACCCAATACTATAACTACCCTAAAACTAATTCCTTAGGGCGTTCTTAAATTGGTAGACCTTTCGTTTCCTAGTGGCATCTGCATACTTTTTCTATTCTTAGCCCTACTTTGCCATCTGGGTTTTTGTATCTCCTGTAATATAGAGCTACCAGATAGTCCTGTCCAATCCTCCACCTTGGTATGTGGAAGTCCCAGTGCTTGTAGGAAATCCAGTATATCTGCTGGAGTAGTTATCACATAAGTCTTCGATTGTTGTGATACAACTTAAGCAAATTAATAATTCCAACGATATTTTACTTGTTTCTGCATAAGTAATTGTGTGATCAGTCACAAGGCCCTACGAGCCATTAAGGTAGTGGGTGACAGATCTTGAAATATTGCAATTGAATGATCTTCAAATTGTATTTCATGCAATTGTCTTGCTTTACGTGCTCTCTCTTCTTTTAACTGGAAATTATGAATGCAGCAAATTAAATCTCAGGGTTTATCTTGTGAGATGTTTCTAGGTCTTCCTACAAACTTAATCTTTGTATCTGAAGTTCTTCCTAGAATTTGGTTAAAAATGCAGGTAAGAGTTTTTATAGGATCTTCAATTACCCCCTCTTAAGTTTCCAGGACTCCTCTTATCCGAAGATTATTACGTCGCCCCTGGTTATCAACATCATGTAATTTACATTGTAAGAAAAGGATAGCTTCTGTCTGTAGTCTTTGTGTTTTATGGCAGTCTGACCACTGATTCTCATTGGTTTTTCCATCTTCTTCCAATGCCAGCACTCTGTCCCCCAAGTGTTGTATTTCTGTAGTGACTGCTTTTAGTTTTTCTCCAAATCTGTCCTCCATTTTTTTTTTTTAATCATGACTGTTAAGTCAGATTTTGAAGGTAGATTGTTCTTAAATCCTGGCCCTCCATAGAGCTCTCTGAAATTGTAGGACTCACTGGTGGGCTTACCGGCTCTGTTGCTGAAGTTAACATTTTCCCCAATTGATCTTGATCTGCCTGATCTGCTTGATCCATGAGGAATTTCCATAATGGTGATTTTTGTGTTGCAGAGTTGGAACCAGCTGGGGGACCAGCTACCTGGCAATTTTTTTTTTTGGTCCCATTGTTTCTTGTTTAGCGTCTCTCCTTTTTATCTCTCCTTCTGTAACTGCTTCTAACTGCCTCTAAGTCTAGGAAACAGTTGCTCCAAACTTTCAACTCTCCCTTTCAGGGTACACACACACTAGATCAGTTAATTTTCAATTTAATTTAACAAGATCGTTATTACCACCTGCCCATGGGTATCAGGCCTCAGGCGATTAGCTAGTAGGTATCCAATAAGAATCTAATAGTTATCTAAGATCTAAGACATACCTAAGCGATAAGCAGATAGAATCTTAACCTAGTAGGCTAGGCGGCAAGGCAGTAAGGCAGTCAGCAATTAAACCAACGGATATGCAGCTAGACAAAAAAAAACAAAACAAAAAAACTGGCGATACTCTAGTCACTGGCTAGTCATTGAACTTTCAAGTAGATAATTGCCCAGCGGTGGCCTGTCTCATAAGAGTTTTCTAAGTTATGTAACAAATGATGTAACACAGCTTTTAACCTTTTTAGTCGTGGAATCCTTTTAACATCCTTTTTTTGTGAACTTCCTTTTTTTTTCCCTCTTCCCCTTTTTTCTCTTTTGTTTTTCTCCCTTTCCTTGTGTTCGCTTTTTTCTTTTCTTTCTTCTTTTTCCTCTTTTCCCCTTCCCTGGCCTTATTTAGCACCCCTTTTTTTTTGCAGTAGTATTCGAATATTCAAGTTTATATTTATAATATATATATATATATTTTTGTTATGTTAATACCGTAGTTCTCAGGGGCTTGGTATTAAGTAAATCCCAATTAATTAACCAACCAGATTAGTTAACCAGCTATAGTCATCTGATAGCCACTTAATAGCACTTATAGCATTAATAGCATTGACAGCAAGATTGTACTCAACTTATTGTTTTAACTTATCTGCTTGAAGGCTCAAAATGTTGTTAGCCTGTTGAGCTGTCAGGCTCTGCTGCTGGGCTATCCGTGTTGCAGGGGTTTCCTGCTAATGTTGCTGAGAGCTGCTAAGCAGTGAACGGCTAACAGCTAACAGCAATCCGGCAGAGATCGCACCCAGCGTCCGTCGTCCGGTGTCTGTGCTCCTGTACTCCTACTTCTTTGCCACCAGAGGCTCCAGAGACCAAGCATAAACAGAACCCATCAGAAGAGAATTTTAAACTTCTAATGCAAATAGATTAAAGCTTAAGTCGCTTCTGACAGCGGAGGCTCAGAGAGCAGTCCAGATGACGCAAAGCTCGCTACACATATGGTAATAAGAGTGGGAAACTACAGGCAAAGGTGCTAAAAGTAAAACTACAGAAAACATGCATAGCAAAAATTAAAGACAAAGAGGGAAATCTATGTAATACCACTGAGATGATAGCAACCTCCTTTAGAAATTATTATCTATATAATTTAAACTCCTTGGACAGCACTCCCTCTAAAATAGGTGAATAGCTATCCAAAAACATACCATTGAAGATCCCTATTGAGATATTAGATCAATTAGAAATGCAATTTACCTCTGAAGAAGTCTCTGCAGTAATTAAAGCGATGCCAGTTAATAAAAGCCCAGGTCCAGATGGCCTAACGGCACAAATTCAAAATATCCTTTGACCACATCTTGTTAGGACACTGAATGGATTAACTCCAGGTACCGCTCTCTCACCTCCAATGCTAAGAGTATTGATTACAGTGATATATAAAACAGGGCAAGATCCTGAATTATGCAGTAGCTATAGACCAATTGCACTTATTAATCTTGATCTAAAAATATTTTCCAAACTATTGGTAAATAGGCTGAAACCCCTTATGTCTGGACTGATCCACCCTGATCAAACAGAGATAATACCACTAAGATTCTTAATGTTATACATGGAACAACAATAAACAAATGTTCTACAGCTCTATTGGCAATTGATGCTGAGAAAGCTTTTGACAGCGTGGATCAGTCCTATTTGTTTTCTGTATTGGAGGCATGGGGGTTGGGACCCAGAATATGTAACTGGATACAAACATTATATAGAGGCCCCACAGCTAATATTCGAATAAATGGCCAATTATTGAATCCCTTTAGTATTGGTAATGGCACTTGCCAGGGATGCCCACTGTCCCCTCTTTTTGTTTTGGCATTGAACCATTTCTTGAGGCTATACGAAAGAACATCAATATGAAAGGATATAGATATACTGGAGGAGAAGTAAAGGTATCATCTTTTGCAGATGATGTGTTACTTATGATTACAGAACCATTACATTCACCACCTTATGTTCAGGAGGAATTGTAAAAATTTGGAGCGATATCAAATTTTAAAGTGAATATAGATAAGTGCGAAATATTGGGGGTGGGGATAGACAAGCGAATTAAAGAGCAAGTACAGAGAAAGTATAAATATAAGTGGACAGATTTAGGCTTAACTTATTTAGGGATACAGCTGACTAGACAACACAAATAATTATTTAGATTGAATTATGGTAGGTTGATAGGAAAGATAGGGGAAGATTTAAAAAAATGGAACCAGCCTTTTTTTTCATTGATGGGTAGAGTAAACATTGTAAAAATGATGATATTGCCTAAAGTTCTCTATTTATTTCAGACATTGCCTATAGTATAGAGAGTTGTTTATATAATTTGGAGTAATAAAACCCCATGTATTGCTTATAATACACTTACATTACCTATTGATAGAGGAGTATTGGGCCTTTCACACATTTATAGATATTTGGTAGTTCTGTGTGCACGAATAAGAGAGTGGACGGCCACAGATAAGGAAAAGCCATGGTATGCTTTGGAACAGGGCTTTATAAAAGCCAAATTACAGATGCTACCTTGGCAAAATTGTAAGTTAAGTGTATTATTACCTACCGCCTACCCGTTTATTAATCACACTATGCAGACTTGGAGACGTCTTAAAGATAAATGGGGGTTATCCCCCGGACTATCGGTATTCCTCCCTATAGCATTTAATTTGGAGTTCCAAAATGGACATGGTAATAATTTACTAAGAAGGTTAACAGGAGAGGCTGATCCACCTATAACAAGATTATTAACGGTGGAAACATCCCTAGGATAAGAGATTTTCCCCTTTGGAAAAATAATTGGAATTTCCCATTTAAATAAAAGAGTGATAACATACTGGCAGACAAGGGATAAAACACAATTCGAGCTGCTATGCGGCCCTGGGATAGTAAAAAAAAAAACACGATACTTGTCTAGTATATACAGTTTAATACAGAGAGGCGCTACGGAGGGGATAGTTCCTTCGTTTCAATTGAAATGGATGCAAGGTTTGAATATCCAAATGACTAATGAGGATTGGTCATGTGTGTTTAAAATGGGGATAAACTCACAAGTTAGTACTGATAGAAAAAATTGAAGATTATGCTAGCGCTAGTGTATTTATAATCTTAATTTTAGTAATGACAGGAGGCGAGTATTTTGCATATAACTCTCTTTACTAACTCCACATAGCAGTAAAGAAAAGTGAAAAAACATTAACCAATCAAAATGCAGTAGGAGGTATAGTATTCACAGTGATGAGGCTCCTCCCCCTCTTTTGAAAGCGTCAAAGACAAACAATAGTAAACGGAAAAAAGTCTTGAAACATAAAGTCTTGAAACATAAAGTCTTGAAACATAAAGTCTTTAGAACATAAAGTCTTGAAACACAAAGTCTTGAAACATGCACCAACGGGTGACTTTCCAAATACAAAGTCCTAGTGGCTGAAGGACGGCCCAAACGTGTCCATCCTGAGCGTAAGAAGTAATGTCCCGAAGTTATGCTGAAAAAGAACGTGGAGAAGGTTAGGTACCGATCTGGCAACTGTTTGCAGTAATGTAATAATCCCAACAAAATTTCCACCGAACTAATGTAAAACTAGATGAACTAGTATAAATATGACAGTACACGATAACAATGATCTAACTAAATAAGGTACAAGCCTGAGTCATACAAGATGAATAGAAAAAAAAAAAAAAAAGAAGACGTAATGAATACACAGAGTAGAAATATACTTACTTGGATCCTTATCCCTCAAGGGTGTGGAGGGTGGGAAAATACTCGCCTCCTGTCATTACTAAAATTAAGATTATAAATACACTAGCGCTAGCATAATCTTCAATTTTACCACATGACAGGAGGCTTCATATTTTGCATTTTTAACGCTGAAGCAGGAGAGACGTGGCTGCCCCAGAGTTCGGTCGGAAGTAGAAGGTCCGAAAGATCGATTCTCGTGACCAATCTGCAGCTCGTAGGACGTCAGTCAGGGATGCACCTGCGGTGAAAGCCGAAGAAGCTGCCGCCCCGCGGACGGAGTGGGCTCCGAAGGTTTCCTCTATGCCCGCCAGGGACAGGATCCATCTTACCCATCTGGCAAGGGTGGTGGTAGAGATGGGAGCGTGTGGTCTAACGTAGGACACCAAGAGTTGGCCCGAAGGGGAGACCCGCAATCGGGATGTGACCTCTACGTACCGGTGTAGGTTAGATACCACGCAGAGAAGCGGTTCTGTAGGAAAAAAGGGGTAGAAAAACGATGTGGAGTCGGATTTCGTACGGCGTGAAACTTGGAAGGTAACTCCCTCCGGGGAGACCGAAAAGGCATCGATGTCGAATGCTCGTACGTCCGAAACTCTGCGGAACGAGACCAAACAAAGTAGGAGCATCAGTTTGGCTGATAGTTTTCGGAGCGAGAGTCTGTCGTTGTCTGGCCAGTCCCTCAGGAACTGTAGGATGTTTTCAACGTCCCATAGCCGGGAGTATTTAGGTTTCGGAGGCCTCTGAAGTCTGATGCCCCTGAGGAGGCGGCATACCAATGGGTCTTTCCCGACGGGGGTCCCATGGATCGGAACGTGGGCCGCCGAAATTGCGGAGCGCACAACCTTGAGGGATCGATAGGATCGGCCCGTGGAGAAGAGATGAGAGAGAAAATTCATGATGGCTGTTATAGGTGCAGTAAAGGGATCGAAATTCCGCTCACTGCACCAAGTAGACCAGGAGCTCCATGCCGATAAGTAGCATCGTCTGGTTCCTGGTGCCCATGAGTCCCATAGGAGATCTCGAGACGTTTGCGATAACTCTTCGGTTTGCCAGGCTCCCCTGAAAGCGTCCAAGCCACCAGCGTGAGACGGTCTTCCAGGATGAGCGGGTGTTGGTTCCCTCTCGGGTCCGTAAGGAGTGTCGGATAGGACGGTATGAGGAGGAGATCCCTGTAGGATGACGCTAGGAGGTCCGGAAACCATGGTTGACCCTGCCATAGGGGTGAGATGAGGAGTAGGGATCCGAGTTGGGTCTTCAGGTACTGCATCGTCCTTGCTACCATGGCGAATGGGGGAAAGGCATACGCCCCCAAGGGTGGCCAAGGTTGGAGGAACGCATCCACTGCTTTGCTCTCTGGGTCTGGGAGCCAGCTGAAGTACTCATCCGTCAGCCTGTTGTTGCGTGACGCGAAGAGGTCCAAGTGGAGGGGACCCCTCCTGACCGAAAGGCGTTGGAAGATCGCTGGGTCCAATCTCCAGTCGCTGCTGTCACGCCAGTGGTGTGAAAACCAGTCCGCTGTCAGGTTCGTTTCTCCCGGGAAAAATTCTGCCATGAGGGAGATTTTGCGGGGTAGGCAAAAATCGAAAATTTCCTTCGTGATCTCTGAGAGGAGCCTGGATCGGGCTCCTCCCAGACGATTGATGTAGCGGACTGCTGAGATGTTGTCCATCCGGAGGAGGATGCAGCAGTCTGTCCGGTCTCTCGCCAAGCTGCGGATCGCAAACGACCCCGCGAGGAGTTCTAGGCAGTTTATGTGAAGGTTGGTTTCTTGGGAAGTCCAAGTGCCTCCTGTCGATCTGCCCTCGCTTGTGGCGCCCCAGACCCACAGGCTGGCGTCTGATTCCAGCACTATGTCGGGTGCATTCCCGAAGATGGCTCGGCCGTTCCACGCCTCCATGCTGTCCAACCACCATCCGAGTTCTTCCCTGACTTCTTCTGTTACCGGAATGTTTTGGTCGTAGGAAGGGTTCTGGCGGAGGAAGGAGGCCTTCAGGCGTTGCATCACCCTGTAGTGTAGTGGGCCCGGGAAGATTGCCTGTATAGATGCGGACAGTAGTCCCACGATCCGAGCCAGGCTGCGGAGAGGAATGGTGCTGCAGCGGATGACTCTGCGTAGTTCCTTTTTGATGGCTGTGATCTTTGAGATCGGGAGTCGTAAGGTGCTGGTCTTGGAATCTATCTCGAAGCCCAGGAAATGTACCGTCTGGGCCGGGACCAGCTCTGATTTTTGGTAGTTCACCACGAAGCCTAGGGACGTCAGGAGTTGAATGGTATATCGTGTGTGTTGTGTTAGACTGTACCTGTCTGAGGAAAATAGTAGCAGGTCGTCCAGGTAGATAATGCACCGAATTCCTTGAGTTCGTAGTTGTGATACTACCGGCTTGAGAAGCTTGGTGAAGCACCACGGTGCTGAGCTGAGGCTGAAGGGGAGGCATGTGAACTGCCAGGGTTGGTCTTGCCATAGGAATCTGAGAAATCGGCGGCAAGACGCATGGACGGGGACCGACAGGTACGCGTCCTTGAGGTCCAGTCTCGTAAACCAGTCCCTGTCTTGGAGTAGATCTCTCAGCAGGTGAATGCCTTCCATCTTGAAGTGCCTGTACATTACAAAAGCGTTGAGTCCCTTCAAGTTTATAACCGGACGGAATTCTCCTGATTTCTTTTTTACTAGAAAGATGTTGCTGAAGAAGCCCTTTCCGTCGTGAGCCGGTTCTATCGCTCCCTTCGCCTTGAGCTCCCGTAATTCGCCGTCGATTAGGCAGCGGTCCTCCTCGGAGCATTGAATGGGATGCGGAGGAGCGAGCTGGTAAGGGGGTTCTACGAAGTCGATGACGTAGCCCCGAACCGTCTGGAGGATCCATGCGTCCGTGGAGATGGTCATCCAGTTCTGAAAAGACAGAGCAATACGGCCTGCAGTGTAAGGGGTAAGTGAACCTAGAGACACTGTATTGCTTACCTGTGGGGAAGCGTGCTCTGCCACGGTTACGAGGTCCTCTGCCTCGGTCTGCTCCCCGGGTATAGGAGAAGGGTTGTCTGAAGCCCACTTCCGGGTAGAAAGTCTGTGGTCTGTGTGACCGGGGGCCAGAAGGCAAGAATCAGCTGGCTGCTCGGCCCCTGTAGCGGCCAGCCCGTCCAAAAACACCCCGACTGGGGTAGCCTCTGAAGACACGTTTCATAGACGTCTGAGCCTTATTGAGGAACGTAAAGATGTTAACATGCTTGTTCAGCTCCTTTAAGAAAGGTTCTCCGAACAATTTGCCCTGTGCCAATGGTCCCAACTCTTTGGTGCCCAAATCCACCAGTTTTCCGTCAATACGGAGTAAGGCTGCCTTGCGCCTCTCAGAGGAGAGTGCTACGTTTGTGTTGCCGACAAAACAGAAACACCTTTGTGCCCATTCTCTAATATCATGTGCCCACTCCTTGACCATGCTAGAGTCGAATTGATCGGCCCTAGTGAACGCATCATCCGCCAGGTACAGTATGCGGGAGAATGGGCCAATTGAGTCCAGCAGTTTATCCTGGACCCCGTGGAATCCTTTCTCCACGCCCCGCCGAGGGTCGCGGCCACTTCGGGACATAAAGGTGTTCATCACCTGGTCAAACTCCGGGGTCTGTGTTACGTGGTCAGGGGGGGTCCAGTCCCCAGAGCGTGAATGGCGGATATTACGAGGATCAAAGAGACGTTGTCCCGTGGGGTCTAGGATGGTATCCTCTTCTTGAGCAAGTGCGAGGTCGTCTGGCAACTGGATGTCGTCCAGGAAGGTGCCTCGCAAGAAGCCAGAATGGGAGCCGGAGTCCGAGTCCCAATTGTCATCTTGTGAACCAGAGTCCGCGGCTTGCCACTGTAACGAGAATATACCCCTACACGCAGGATCCAGCTAAACAGAGGCAAATACAGAGGAGAGATACGTCTACCGGACCTTAGAATGGCCGGACTTGACGTATATGAGAGGAGACAGAGCCAGGAACAAACCGAGGTCAAGGGCACAGAGAGACAGCGTAAACTAGGACAAGCCGGGGTCTGGTACACGGAAAACAGCAAGCCGGCAAACAGTACAGATAAGGATAAAGCGAAAACGAAGTCAGAATACGAAGCCAAAGTCAATACGAGAAAACACAACTGAACACCACAAGCGCTAAAGGGAACTGAAACAGAAACCACGATAGGGCAACGAGCTAAGGGAAAAAGGTAAGTTTAAATAGCTTTAAAACGAAAGTGATTGGCTCCTGTCACTTCCACACCCCCTATAGGTAATTGTACAGGGAGTGTGGTATGACAGGAGCCAATGGGAGCCTTTTGGCAATTAGGCTCCCACTGTCTCTTTAAGAGCGCGCCCGAGACTCGCGGCGCGCTCTTAGTTTCAGGCGGGACACGTGACCGCCTCACGCGGTCACTGCCCGCCTTCCATCCAAGCAGTCGGATGAGCCGCAGGACCGCGCGCGGCTTGAAGAGAGGACCGCGACCGGCCCCCGGTTAAGGTAAGTAACGCTACAGTACCCCCCCCTGAGGACACGCCCCCCGGGCGGGTAGGACCAGGCCTGGCAGGAAAACGAGAATGGAAAGAGCGCACAAGACGGGGAGCATGGACAGCATCAGCCGAAATCCAACTGTGCTCCTCAGGCCCATAACCCTTCCAATGTACCAAGTACTGAAGTCGACCCCTAAGGAAACGAGAGTCAAGAACAGCAGACACTTCAAACTCCTCATGACCCTCCACCGAGATAGGAGGGGGAGGAGGAGTATGCCGGGTATAGCGGTTGCGTACGAAAGGTTTCAACAATGAGGTGTGAAAAACATTAGGAATACGTAGATTCTTAGGCAGGCCTAAGGCATAAGAAACAGGATTAACCTTATGTATAATACGATAAGGTCCAATGAAGCGGGGAGCCAATTTCATAGAAGGCACCCGGAGACGAATATTCAGCGTGGAAAGCAAAACCCTGTCCCCCACAACATAGGACGGAGCTGCTCTGCGATGCTTGTCAGCCTGAGCCTTCTGGCGAGTAGCAGAGTCCACCAAAGAACGCTGAACCTGCTCCCAAGTATTACGCAAACCAGCCAAATGCTCATCCAGAACTGGCATGCCCTGTGAGGAGAATGCAGCCGGAAGAACAACGGGATGCTGGCCATAGACAACGTAAAAAGGGGTCTTGCCGGAAGAATCATGAGTGGCGTTATTCCGAGCAAATTCAGCCCAAGGAAGCAGGTCAGACCAATTGTCCTGATGGTGAGACACAAAACAACGGAGGTATTGCTCCAGAGACTGGTTGGCACGTTCAGCAGCCCCATTAGACTGGGGATGATAAGCGGAAGAAAATGAGAGAAATACCCATTTCTGAACAAAAGGCCCTCCAGAACCTGGAAATAAATTGGCTACCCCTATCGGATACAATAGATACGGGAATCCCATGTAATCGAAATACTTCTCTAGCGAAGATATGAGCCAATTCCTTGGATGTGGGCAACTTGCGAAGAGACACGAAGTGAGCCATTTTGGAGAACCGATCCACTATCATCAGGATCACTGTGTTACCATTTGAAGGGGGTAATTCAACAATAAAATCCATGGACAGGTTAGACCAAGGTCTCTCGGGAACGGGTAATGGATGCAACAGCCCACAAGGAACTCTACGGGAGGATTTCATACAGGCACAAGTAGTACAAGCACTTATATAGTCAGTGACATCCTTTCGTAAGGAATCCCACCGAAAATACCGAGAAACAGCTGACACCGTTTTGGAAATACCAGGATGTCCAGCGGTCTTAGTATCATGATATAATGACATAATATCCCGTCTCTCAGGAACATCAACGAACAGTTTATCAGTAGGCCTCTCGCTAGGTGCTATGCTTTGTTTCGCTTGTATGGCCTGCAAGAGGGACGAGGAAATAGACAAAATAGTAGTAGCTATTATCCTGTCTGGGGGAATGACAGGAGTAACATCAATCTCCTGTTTGTCAGTAGTTTTGAACTGTCTGGACAGAGCGTCTGCTTTAGTGTTGCGATCACCTGGCCTATAGGTGATAATAAAATTGAAACGGGACAAAAATAGTGACCACCTAGCCTGCCTGGAAGACAATCTTTTGGCTTCGCTAAGGTAGGATAGGTTCTTGTGATCCGTAAAAATGAGGATGGGATCCTTAGTTCCTTCTAACAAATGTCTCCACTCTTTAAGTGCTAAAATAATAGCAAGGAGTTCGCGATTACCCACATCATAATTTTTCTCTGCTTTGGACATTTGTTTAGAAAAGAAGCCGCATGTATGCAATGGCTTCTCAGGCGACTCTCTTTGGGATAAGACAGCACCTACCCCAATATCCGAAGCATCAACTTCAAGAATATAGGGCAGTGAGGGGACAGGATGCTGTAAAATAGGTGCAGAAGCGAACGTAGTTTTAAGAAATTCAAAAGCCTGAAGTGCCTCGGTAGACCAAACACGAGTATTGCCATCCTTTTTAGTCATACGGGTAATAGGTGCTACAATGGACGAGAAACCTTTGATAAAACGTCTATAATAATTGGAGAACCCAAGAAAATGCTGAATAGCTTTCAGACCTTGCGGTAGAGGCCATTCTATTACAGCAGCTAACTTCTGGGGATCCATACGAAAACCTTTAGCGGAAATCAAATACCCCAAGAACTGGACTTCGGTTTGGTCAAACAGACATTTTTCTAGCTTGCAATAAAGACCATTAGCAAGAAGGGTCTTCAAAACTGTCGTAACATGTCTGTGATGAGTGTGTATATCTGTAGAATATATTAAAATGTCGTCCAAGTATACGATAACAAATGTGTGAATAAAATCTCTCAAGACATCATTAATAAATTCTTGGAATACTGCTGGGGCATTGCAAAGCCCAAATGGCATAACAGTATATTCGTAATGACCGGATCTAGTGTTGAATGCAGTCTTCCATTCGTGATTTTCCTTTATACGTATCAAATTGTATGCACTCCTAAGGTCTAATTTAGTGAACACAGTGGCATGTTTCAGCCTGTCAAATAATTCTGTAATCAAAGGTATAGGGTATGCATTTTTGATAGTGATTTTGTTTAGACCTCTATAATCTATACACGGTCTTAAATCACCTTCTTTCATCGATACAAAGAAGAACCCTGCTCCAGCTGGAGAAGAGGATCTCCTAATAAACCCTTTTTCTAATGATTCCTTGATGTACTCCTCCATGACACGGTTTTCTTGAACCGATAAGGGGTACACCCTGCCCTTTGGAGGTATAGTGCCAGGCAACAAGTCAATAGCGCAATCATAGGGTCTGTGAGGCGGTAATTTCTCAGCCTCCCTTTTATCGAAAACAGTCTTTAGAGATAAGTACTGAGGAGGTATAACCGTAGACAAAGGAGGACTGGTAGGTACCTCAATAGAATTCAAAGGGGTGACTTCCAACGTACAAGACTCGTGGCAGGCCTCACTCCATGATTTTATTTGCCCTGTCTCCCAGTCAAAAATGGGATTGTGAGCACGTAACCATGGATACCCTAATACTAACTGTGAAGAGGGAGAGGTGATGACCTGGAATCGAATGGTTTCATAGTGTAAAACCCCTGTGTACATGTGTAATGGTACAGTCTCATGAGTAACAACTGGAGAACTTAATGGTCTACCATCTATGGCCTCAACGGCCAAGGGTATCTCCTTCTCTCTGATGGGAATGTTGTTTCTCTTTATAAAGCCAGAGTCTATAAAATTTTCAGCTGCCCCAGAGTCAACCAGAGCATATATGTTGTCAACTATACAAATCTCTCCCATATATAAAGAAACCGGGAGAAGCAAGCGGTTAGGAGGCAATTTAGGAGACTTAGATATCACACCCAAGGCCAGTCCCCTATAAGGTCTTAGGTGCGAGAGTTTTCCGGGAGTAAAGGACATTCCTTTACCATATGGTCTCTCCTACCACAGTATAGGCAGAGTCCCTCCCTTCTCCTATGTAATTTCTCAGTATCAGAGAGTTTGGCAACCCCTAATTGCATAGGTTCCTCCTCAGAAACTTTAACACTCTCTGGTATATTAACTCTGGGGTTAATGGGTGTAACAAAACGTCTATTCCTGTTCTTGGTATAGAGCCTGTCACGAATTCTATTATCAATATCAATGAGGTAATCGATAAGGTCCTCTAAGGCAATAGGAAGCTCCTTAGCTGCTACCTCATCCAATATCGTATCTGACAAACCTTCCATAAAGGCAGTAGTTAACCCATTGTTGGTCCAATCTACCTGCGAAGCAAGAGTGCGAAACTGAATAGCATAATCAGCCACAGACCTAGAACCCTGTTTAATTCTCATTAATGCTCTCGCGGCATTCTTTGACCTTTTCATTGTGTCAAAAGTTCTACGAAAAGCCGTAAGAAAACTGTTGAAATCATGTACCATAGGTCCATTAGCTTCCCAAATAGGATTTGCCCACTCAAGTGCCTTATCGGTAAGTTGGTGCATAAAGAACCCAACCTTAGACCTCTCTGTGGGAAATGAACGTGGATACATTTCGAAGTGAAATTCAATCTGATTAATAAACCCTCTGCAAGTCTTAGAGTCCCCTCCATACCTAGGAGGAGGTGTTAAATGGGCCGAAGTATTAGGCAAAGTAGATACTTCAGGGAGAAGGGGCGTAGGAGGGTTAGGTGTAGTTGCTGGAACGGTTCTAGCTAGGAGCGTCTGGAGAGCCTGAGCTATTTGATCCATACGGTGATCCTGCTCTACAAATCTTGCCTCATGGGGCGCCATCTGTTGAGCTAAATCTGCGGGGTCCATGGCCCTATCGTAATGTAACGAGAATATACCCCTACACGCAGGATCCAGCTAAACAGAGGCAAATACAGAGGAGAGATACGTCTACCGGACCTTAGAATGGCCGGACTCGACGTATATGAGAGGAGACAGAGCCAGGAACAAACCGAGGTCAAGGGCACAGAGAGACAGCGTAAACTAGGACAAGCCGGGGTCTGGTACACGGAAAACAGCAAGCCGGCAAACAGTACAGATAAGGATAAAGCGAAAACGAAGTCAGAATACGAAGCCAAAGTCAATACGAGAAAACACAACTGAACACCACAAGCGCTAAAGGGAACTGAAACAGAAACCACGATAGGGCAACGAGCTAAGGGAAAAAGGTAAGTTTAAATAGCTTTTAAACGAAAGTGATTGGCTCCTGTCACTTCCACACCCCCTATAGGTAATTGTACAGGGAGTGTGGTATGACAGGAGCCAATGGGAGCCTTTTGGCAATTAGGCTCCCACTGTCTCTTTAAGAGCGCGCCCGAGACTCGCGGCGCGCTCTTAGTTTCAGGCGGGACACGTGACCGCCTCACGCGGTCACTGCCCGCCTTCCATCCAAAGCAGTTGGATGAGCCGCGCGCGGCTCGTGCAGCCGCAGGACCGCGCGCGGCTTGAAGAGAGGACCGCGACCGGCCCCCGGTTAAGGTAAGTAACGCTACAGCCACTCATCTAACACGGCCATAGAGCGCATGTGCTCGTCCCCCTCATCCGAGGAGTAGTGGGCAGGAGTAGGTGGGGCTGGCCTGTGGCGTTTAGAAGGTGCCTTGCCCTTGACCGGATTATTGCTCCCTTTGTCGCCCTTCCAGTGGCGCTTGGGAGGTCGTGAGTCCTCTTGTGTGTGTGAATCCGAAGCCTCGGAATCATCTTCATGTGGGTGGGCTAGTGTTGTTCTCTTGGTTTGATCAGCTGATGCTGACATAACTCTGGAAAGCGCTTTCTCCATGGAGGCGGAGATGGCTTCTGCAATCATTGACTGGAAGTCCGCAGGGTTTTGGGATGCTTCCATGATATCTTGGAGTGGGACCGGTATTGATTATTCTGATCTCTGTTGTCAGGGTGGCGGTCTGGTGCCCGGGACCCAGACACTGTCCGGGCGGCAGTGCGTGAACGGGACCCATGTATGCCTGATGTTCAGAGTAGGAGTCACAGTGTGGAGGTGGATTAGCAGGGTCTGGTGCAGGGCAACCGCACGCCCCCTGGTGTTGAGCACCAGCGTTTGTGCAGCCACATACCAGAACCCTGATTCAGCTTATGCGGATCCCAGGAACTAGGAGCAGAATATTAAGCAGACCTCCCAGGAGCTGAATAGGGAGGCTCTGCAGCAGGAGTGTATCCAGTACTGAAGCAAAGCAAGACTAGGAGAGCAAGGCACCATACAAGAAAACAAGACCAAACTAGGAGAAGAAAAGACTAAAGATAGGCACCATGCATGAAAACAAAAACAAAACTAGGAGAACCCAGAACCAGAGAAGGACAGAAAGCATAACCTAGAACATGTACACAAGACATGGGGAAAACAAGAACATAACATGGGCATGACTGAACAGGACTGTACATGGACTGGGATTACAAGACAAGAGATACAAGGTAAAACAAGAGGAAACATAGCTAAGCACTAATTATGAAAAGTATGGGGATTTAGTCACATTATATGATCATACATTGCAAAAGCCTGCCAACAACACCAATGTACCCCATATCTGGCAGGTCCTACACTGCCTAATGTATGCTAAAACAACCACACTATACCACAATAGCACTTACCTGCAAGAAAGGGCAGAGAGATGAAATACTGCTGCAGGTCCAAGCTGAAACAAATGGAATCCAAGAGACTGGGAAATACAGGGACAGACTATAAGAATGAACCCAGAAACCAAGCAACAAAGAAAACCAGACATAGACTAGAAAACCAGAAAAACCAAGCAAGGATAGCAAAAAGAGTACTGGATACCAGAAGCCATTGCCAGAATGATCCGCAGCGAGGAACAGAACGTGACATCTGTATCCCTTGACCTTTGGCTTGGCTCCTGACTATTCTGACTTCTATATGTATATGATGAAGTTGTTTGACAGTTTAAAAAAAATATGGGAATGGGTACACAAGTTAAAAGAGAATTATCCTTAAAATGATCAAGTTAATACATTTGTACAAGATATATTTATGTTCCATTCATAGAACTCAGTTCTATCTCCTCTCAATTGTCTATGGTTTGTTATTGCATTGTATTTTGTTGGGAAATGTTTTTGTATTCTTAGTATGGATGTAATTTTAATACTGTGAAAAAAAATTTTTTTTTAATACTAAACAAAATATTTTTAATACTGTAAAAAAATAAAAAGTTGATTCTGCTGGAACACAAAAATAATTAAAGCATTGTTAATATAGTCCCAAACATTTTGGTTTGGATGAAGCTCTTTCTGAAAAAACTAAAATTATTTTCAGTTGTATGATAGTCATTCATGTGGCAGTTTGTCATGTCTGAATATTGTCTACGTAAAATATTCAGGGAAAAGTTTCAGGCAAACCACAAGCTTGGGAAACAGCATCTATTAGTGTGCTGCTGTGCCAAAACAGCTGCAATATTGCCTAGCATTACTTAGCAATACCAATCCATAGCTAATCTATTGTATAAAAAATTGAGTGAGAAAATGATTGATTGGTTTTCATTTTGGAGTCTTGAATTAATGACAAATATGGAGGAGCAGTAGCAGCAGGAGTAATTTTAAGATGAGAAAAGGGGATTTTTCAAAACCAGAAAGGAAACAGTCAATGGGCAATTGACTCACTCACTTCTTCCTCCCTCAGAAGAACAAAGCTTTCCCACACAGCATTGGTAGCCGTCCTTCAGTTTAAAAAAAAAAAAAACGTGCCCTAACAGCTTATACCAAGTCATCTGCAGAGGTAGCAGACATAATAATTTCACAAGACTCAGCTAGCCAGGACAAAACCACTACAATTAAATTTTTAACAAGATACACTGATGAGCCAAAAGTGGTGCAAGGAAGGACAACCGATGAACTGGAGTCAGGGTCATGGGAACCCAAGGCTCATTGGTGCATGTGAGGAGCTGGACAGGTAGCTCAAATTGCTGAAAAACCTTAATGCTGGCCATGTCAGAAGACACAGTGCATCGCAGTCTGCTGCATAGTCTATGGGACTGCATGGCCACAGACAGGTTAGAGTACCCACAGACACCACCTTCAGATGGGACGTAAGCATCAGAAATGGACCACAGGGAAATGAAAGAAGGATGCCTGTCTGATGAATCACATTTTCTTCTAGATCAGGTTGATGGCGGGGTGTGTGGGCATCATTTACTTGGAGAAAAATGCAGAAGAATGCACTATAAAAAAGAAGACAGGTCTGTGGAGGGAAACTGCTGGGAAACCTTGGGCATTCAAGTGGATGTTACTTTGACATGCACCACCTACTTAGAGATTGTTTCAGACCTTGTACACCTCTTCATGGCAATTGTGTTCCCTGATGGCAGTGGCCTCTTTCAGCAGGATAATGCACCTTTCCACACTGTATAAATTGTTCAGGAATGGTGTGAAAAACAAGAACCCCTTTTGATGAGCTCAACAGAATTATGGAACAGCAGATAACAATCCATAGTCTTCTGACCACTACACTGACTCCCCACTTGGGTGCGAGTATTGGACAAAAATAGGGCAGACGATGTCAGTTCCTATTACATTGAGAAAAATGATTGAAACATTACATATTCTGGAGCAAGTGTTTATGTGAGAAAGAAAAAAAGAAAAAGGAAAAAAGAAAGAAAGAAAATGAAAAAAAGAAAGATATGCACAGAATTGCATTCATTGACTGAGAACAGTCAGCTGAATCTTTCAGCCAATGAATGGTGACAAGACTGGCATCCGGCTTCTGCAGGTCTGCCAAAACTGATGTACATCACCAAAGCTCAATCTCTCTGCACTTAATGTGGACACAGGTAAAACAGTTTGTCCCATTACCAGTGATATAGATCCAATGTGGTAAATTCAAGAAGGGAGCCCACGTTATTTCAAGAGCACTTGGAGGTGCATGAATTCAGAAACCAAAATAAGCCAAAATAAGCCTCTGACCTTTATTTTGTCAGTTGTGTTTTCATACAAGTAAGTGCTTCCTTCAGAACATGGGGGGCGCCCAACACACTAAACTGTGGTATGCTAGCATCTGTTCATGGAAACCCATGTACCACCTTGACCAAAAATCCAATAAAAACAAAATATGACAAAAAAGTAAGTGCTTGTGTAAAAATACTCATAGGACAGTAGTAGGAAGGGAGTGAAAGGAGTTCAGATAAGACATAGGGATGAACATCATGTGCATATAACAGATAAGTTCCGAGAAAGAGAAAGAACAGACTGATTGGGAAGAGACAGCTGAAGTGAGGGCTATTTGCTACCGGAACTAGACATATATGGTCTTAAGTGTCGTTTTAAGCATTAAGCATTTCCTGAGTCCAAGTTAGCCAATTTTAATATAGGATATCTAATATGACACCTATAAGCTTGAACCTTGGAATCAAAGTAAATTCTATCACATCAGGAAATAGGACCAGGGTACTCCAGGCATCATAAACCACTGCAGTGGGCTGTAGGGCTTATGATGCTTGGAGTAACCCTTTAATTCTATCACATAGTTACATTGTTGCATAGGCTGAAAAGAGACATGTGTCCATCAAGTTCAGCCTTCCTCACGTTTGTTATTTTGCTGTTGATCCAAAAGAAGGCAAAAAAAAAAAAACAGTTTGGAGCACTTCCAATTTTGCAACAAACTATGAAAATAATTCCCTCTTGACCCCAGAATGGCAGTCAGACTAATCATTAGATCAAGCTATTACCTCACATTGCAAAATTATATCCTTGAATATTCTGTTTTTGCAACTATGCATCTAGTTGTTGTTTAAACATCTGTACAAACTGTACAGACTCTGTAAAACCACTTCTTCAGGCAGAGAATACCATATCCTTATTGTTCTTATGGTAAAAAAATCTTTCCTTTGCCTTAAACTAAATCTTCTTTCTTCCAGTCTTAACATTGTGTCCTATGTAAAGTCCAGTTTGTGAATAGATTTCCAGACAATGGTTTGTAATGTCCAGAAAATATATTTATAAAACGTTATCATATCCCCTATGAGGCAACGTTTTTCTAAACTAAAGATGTTTAAATGTGTTAACCTTTCTTCATAGCTAAAATGTAGCACACCTCTGCACTCTTTCGAGAGCATTTTTTGTTCAACTATCAGTGTTTGCAGATGACTTTGCAAAGTAATACAATATGAGCAAGATATTACTTTGCTGCAGAGTGATTTAGATAGACTGGGGGACTGGGCACTCACATGGCAGATGACATTTAAAGGAACACTATAGTCACCTAAATTACTTTAGCTAAATAAAGCAGTTTTAGTGTATAGATCATTCCCCTGCAATTTCACTGCTCAATTCACTGTCATTTAGGAGTTAAATCACTTTCTGTTTATGCAGCCCTAGCCACACCTCCCCTGGCTATGATTGACAGAGCCTGCATGAAAAAAACTGGTTTCACTTTCAAACAGATGTAATTTACCTTAAATAATTGTATCTCAATCTCTAAATTGAACTTTAATCACATACAGGAGGCTCTTGCAGGGTCTAGCAAGCTATTAACATAGCAGGGGATAAGAAAATCTTAATTAAACAGAACTTGCAATAATGAAAGCCTAAATAGGGCTCTCTTTACAGGAAGTGTTTATGGAAGACTGTGCAAGTCACATGCAGGGAGCTGTGACTAGGGTTCATAAACAAAGGTATTTAACTCCTAAATGGCAGAGGATTGAGCAGTGAGGCTGCATGGGGCATGTTCTATACACCATAACTGCTTCATTAAGCTAAAGTTGTTCAGGTGACTATAGTGTCCCTTTAATGTAGAAAAATGCAAAGTTATGCACTTTGGCGAAAAGAATACACAAGCAACTTATACCGTTAATGGAAGCGAATTGGGGATAACAACACAGGAGAAAGACTTGGGAATTCTTATAGACAACAAACTATGCAACAATGTGCAATGTCAATCAGCAGGGCTAAGACCAGTAAGGTATTGTCATGCAACAAAATGGGCATTAATTCTCGGGATGAGAATGTAATTTTGCCTGTTTATAAATCGCTGGAAAGACCCTTAAAGAATTAAATAAAGGGAGGGAGCTTATGTCACCCCTGGTCCCCACCCATGAGCGGTGGGTGGGGACCCTAAATAAATAAATAATTATTGGGTGGGGACCTGGGGGAGACATTATGTCCCCCCTTTATTTAATTATTTTAGGTCCCCACCCGCCGCTCATTAGGTCGCCCCCTTTATTTAATTATTTAAGGTCCCCACACGCCGGTTATGGGTGGGGACCTGTGGGGGAGATTAGGTTCCCCCCTTTATTTGATTATTTAAGGATCCCACCCGCTGGTCATGGATGGGGTTCTGGGGGGGACATTAGGTCCCTCCCATTTATTTTAATTTATTTATGACAGGAGGGTGGGGACCTGGGAGGGACATTAGGTCCCCCCCCATTATTTATTTAATTAAGGTCCCCACCCGGCGGTCATGGATGGGATCCTGGGACACACACTAGTTCCCCTGTTTATATTAATAGCCCCCACATGCCAGTCATGGGTGGCGGTGTGAGGGGGCACAATGTCCTGGCACAAGTGGGGGGGGGGGGCCTGGCACAGGTGGCTGCTCACTGTCATTTAAAACTAGATATAATCAGTTTGGGGGTCACTATAACCCCATATTAATAAAAAGGGCGGTTAAATCCTCCCGCATGCCCATACTTGCCGCATGCCACTAGTAGGGGCATGTCGCCTAAACAGCGAGCAGCCAGTGGTTGCTCGCTGTCATTTAAAACTGGATATAAATCAGTATCTTATATAGAAGTGATAGAGAGCTACAGTAAGAGTATGTGTAAAAAGTAGATATTTAGCACATCCTTATTGTGTTACTGATCTAAATAGCTACTTTTTAATATTGCAACATATTGTTATGTTGTTTTTGTTTATGCTATAACAATAGGTTAAACATACTCTTAACGTAGCTCTCTATCACTTCTATATATATGATACTGATTTATTTATATCCAGTTTTAAATGACAGCAAGCATCCACTGGCTGCTCGCATGCTGCGAGTAGGGGTATGTGGGAGGAGTTAACCTGTTCCAGGTCCCCCCTTATTGTACTTGCAACCGGGGAGCAATAGCTGCCCATTCACAAGTAGTTTTAAATTTGTTTATGCGACATGCGAGTAGGGGAGGATGCGACATGCGACATGCGGGAGGATTTAACCTCCCTTTTATTAATATGGGTCAGAGTGACCCACATAAGTCAGAGTGACCCACATAGGTTAATGCAGGGGGAGAGGGGGTTGGAATGGTTATTGTTTATTACAAGGATGGAGATGGCAGCGCTTTTTTTTTTGCGTATGCACAGTGCTATTTTCATCTTAATGGATAAAAACAAATGTTTTTTTACCGAATTACATCCGAAAAAAGAATGGTTCACGGATGAAATTCGGGATTGCTGAATTACATTTTTATTTTATTATGAAATCATTCATACAAAACGAAAGTTTCACTGGTGCACATGTCTACTATCTGCAAACACTAAAACATGAATTTCAATGCTTTTTTCAAGATCATTTATTATAATTATTGGTATTTACATAGCGCCAGCTTATTCCGCAGAGCTTCACAATAAGAGGGGAATTTACCAAAAGAGACAATAACAAAATGCAACAAGAACAATAGGTAAATGAGGACCCTGCTCAAACAAGCTATTTATAAACATGTTAAATAGAAGGGGTCCCAAAACAGAACCCTGGGGGACACCACTTGCCACCTCTGTCCAGCTTAAAAATTTACCATTTATGACTCTCTGTTTTCTATTTTTAAGTCAATGTTCTGCCCAAGAACAACAATTTTCATCTAGACCGATTTCTTTGAGTTTGACCACTAATCTATTGTGTGGAACTGTATCAAACAACTTGGCAAAATCCAAATAGATCGCACCCACTGCAACACCCTGATCTATACGTTTACTTACTTCTTCGTAGAATGCAATCAAGTTAATTTGACATGACCTGTGCTTTATAAAACAATTCTGATTTTTTTCTGATAACCATGTTCTTCTCAAGGAATTCTTGAATATTATCCCTTAATAACCTTTCAAATACTTTCCTTAGCCACAGAAGTTAAGCTCACATGTCTATAATTTCCAGACAAGGAATTTAAACAGTTTTTGAATATAGGAACCACATCCGCCTTCCTCCAATCCTCTGTAACACTTCCTGAAAGAAAAGAATCTTGAAAGATTAAAAACAGATGTTCACTTATTTCCACACTTAGTTCCTTAAGTACTAGTGGATGAATACTGTAGGGCCCTGGAGCTTTGTTTATATTAACTTTCTTTAGTTTTATTTATTTATTTATAAAATATTTTACCAGGATGGATACATTAAGATTTCTCTCATTTTCAAGTATGTCCTCGGTCCACAATAGGATACAATATTAAAAAAAAATACAATATACAAACAATATATATATAATATTATACACACACACACATATATATATATATATATATATATATATATATATACATACACACATATATAATTTTAACATGTATCAAGTGATGAATATGTTCAACCATGACAGGTGCATTCTGTGCTGAGGTATATTGTCATAGATCTCTTAAAAGATTTTAGATTGAATGAAGATTTGACTGTGTCCCTGAGTTTATTCCATAATTGCGGTGCTCTGTAGGAAAATGAAGATCGAGCCACTTTATTTTTCTATTGCCGTATTCTAAATATCGTGCTAGTACTATATCGGAGGTTATAGTAGGTCGGAACAGCTGGTGAGAGCATTCTGCTCAGATAGGTAGGAGCTTCCCAGAAAAGCTTGTGCACAAGGCTGGAAAGATGAAGAGTGCGTCAGAATTACAGCAATAGCCAGTTTAGCTCTTTTAACATGTCACTATGGTGGGTAAAGTAATTGCATTCTAGTACAAAGCAGCAGAATTAATTATATAACGTATTACGGTGGGCTTATTAAGGTGGGCATGCGATGTAGGTGCATAAACGACATCCTCATAATCAATGACCGGTATATTTCCTTACTGTAGGTCCTATGCAAGATTTGTTTCTGAACAGGGCAACCAAGTTTTGGGTAAAGTTTTGAAGAGATT
The DNA here is from genome assembly GCA_933207985.1 of Pelobates cultripes. NCBI lineage: Eukaryota > Metazoa > Chordata > Amphibia > Anura > Pelobatidae > Pelobates > Pelobates cultripes. Next base: position 118,275,145 of record OW240913.1, on the reverse strand, counting down.
TCTTTCAATGTGAAGGCCAAAGGACAGATTGGGGTCTAGCAAAATACCTAGATATTTAAAAGAACAGATGCCTGTCAGACGCCTGTCAGTGTGCTATTTGAATTTGTTCTGATACATAGTTCTTGATTTTGTATTTTACATAATTTAGTTCCAGTTCCAAAGAACATTGTAACTGTTTTGTCAGTGTTTAGGAAGAGTTTGTCATCCGCTATCCACTTTTCTACCTCTTTGAATTGGTTTTGGAGCACAACCTCAAGCTGCGGTAGATTGGGTTTACTTGCGTAGATTACAGTGTTGTCTGCATACATGTGTACAGTTGAGGATTTGCAGACATTAGCCATCTCATTTATAAATAATATGAATAGTAGGGGGCTGAGTATGGAGCCTTGGGAAACACCACACCTGACTGGGAGAGGGAGGGAGGTGCTATCAGAAATGGCCACATATTGCAATCAGTCTGAAACATGGTCTAAAACATATGATCGAAACCAGGTTAGCGGACTGCAGCACCTTGTCTTGAGTTAGCCAATTACAAATTTTCTGCTTTTTTGTAGCAAACATGTGGATATCTATTGCCATAGGTTCTTCCTTAATATATACAGAGGAGAAATAGTTATTTAAAATGTCTGCCTTTTCCTAATCTTCATCAACTATGAACAATTTTTAGTTTTTTTAGAATTAATGTACTTAAAATGAATGAAGCCAGCAGTCAAATAGTAAGTTACAAAGTACCAGTTATCTGGAAAGCCATTTTCTTAATTTGTAGAATTCAGCTGTTTAATAGATAACTCCCTAATTTGCTATCCTATGTTGTACTGCCCCTGCCCTTTCCTTTACTTCCTTTGAAGTTCACACTGTCTGCCTTTTTAAGTCCACTCTTTTAAGAATTGTCATCATCTATCGCCCCCTCCCGGTCATCCTAGGCTATTCATTGAACACTTTTTTCCTGGCTACCCCACTTTCTCTCCTCTAGCACTCCCTCATACTTGGGGACATTAACATCCGAATCAACAACCTCAACTGCCCTGATGCCTCCCGTCTTCTCTCTGTAACCTCCTCCTTTGGCCTCACGTAGTTGTCTACTTCAGCAACTCATACAGCAGGAAATACTCTGAACCTCATCTTTATCCATCTCTGTACCACCTCTAATCTCTCCACTGTTCAATTTCCTTTGTCTGACTACCATCTGCTAAAATTTGATATCAGCATACCCCGTACCCAAATTTCATGACCCTCAACTCTCCAGTCTCGCAGAAACCTCAACTGCCTTGATCTCTAGCATTTCTCCACCAAACTTCAAACTCTCCTTTTACCCATCTCAAATCTAACTTACCTTAACTCTGCAACCTCACTCTACAACTCATCTCTCTCCTCTCAACTCGACATCATGGCACCTCCTACAATTAAATGCAGCAAGAGCCCCCAATTACAACCCTGGCACACCAAGCTGACCCGTTACCTCCAAAAATGTTCCAGACTGCTGAACGATGCTGGAGAAAGTCTCACTTTGCATCTGACTTCCTCCATTATAAATGTATGCTGCACTCCTACAGCCTGGCTCTTTCCGCTGCAAAAGTAAATTATTTTAACACCCTCATGAGTACACTGTCCCATCAACCAAAACACCTATTTCACACTTTTCATGCTCTTCTTCACCCTTTTACTCCCCCTCCTTCTACCACCTTGTCTACCACAAACTTTGCATCTAACTTCACTGAGATCTCTACAATCAGAGAAGAGATTGCTAATTTCTCTCCATCCCCTACCAATACATCACCCAACCCCACTCCCTCCACCATTCTACCCTCATTCGCACCTGCTACAGCAGAAGAGGTTTCTGCTCTGCTCTGGTTCTCCCGCCCCACCACCTGTTCTCTCGATCCTATTCTCTTATATCTCATGCACACTTTGTCTCCCTCTCTTGCTCTTCCTCTCACTAAAATTTTCAATCTCACCCTTTCCCCTTGCACATTTCCCTCACCCTTCAAACATGCAACTGTAACCCCAATTCTGAAAAAGCCCAGCCTTGACCCCAACTCCCCATTCAACTACTGCCCTATCTCAAAACTGCCATTTTCCTACAAGATCATCGGGAGAGTTGTGTACACCAGACTGACTGACTTTCTTGAATCCAACTCTCTGCTTGACAACCTTCAGTCTGGATTCCATGCTGGTCATTCAGGCCCTTAGAGCCCTTTCTAAGTTGACCTTTTCCTACTTGTTAGAAATATCATGGTAGCATTTGCTACATCTCATCAGTCTTCCAGTAGTTTAAATACTGCTATGATCAAAGAATTCAAAATTGTTTATGGCTGTGTCTTGGGGGTGAAATATGTTTGCTTGCATGGGTTGAAGTGTGTGTTTTGTATGTATGTGTAGTGTGGGTTTTATGTGTATTAGGGTTTGCGATGTGTATCTAGGAGCTGTAGTGCATGTGTGTAGGGCAGTTTATGTATGTGAATATGTGGTATAGTGTATGTGTGTATGTATAAAAGTGTAATGTGTGTCCAAAGATGGTCTATTGAGTGTGTGAACAGGCTACTTTGTATGTACAGAGGGTGCAGTATGTGTATGTGTGTATGTATGTATATAGGGTTGTAGTGTATATATGGAAGAATACGTGTGTGTGTGTGTGTGTGTGTGTGTGTGTGACTGTGTGTGTGATAAAGTGTGTGTAGGGGCTGTAGTGCATGTAGAGAGGGTGCACTGTGTGTCCTGCTATACCCATGGTATCAGATATTACTGTAGGTGAAAGTTTAGGATCCAGTGATCATCAGCCAGTGTGGTTTAATATAAGAACAGTGACTGAGTCACACCATATAAAACAAAAGTTTTAGACTTTAAAAAAAACAGACTTTTCTAAAATTAGAATATGAGTAAAGGAGTCATTAAGAGACTGGATCAATTTAAATGTAGTCCAAGAGAAATGGGATTATTTAAAAGTTGCACTACTAAAAGCAACAGAAAATTGCATTAGGCTTGTCAGTAAAAGCAAGAAAATTCAAGAAACCACTGCGGTACTCTGCAGATGTTGCCAAAATAGTAAAAAACTAAAAGTTAGCATTTAGTAGTTTTAAAAACAAGTGGTAGAGGTTAACACAGTAAAGGAGTTTAAGCATGCATGGAATATGCATAAGGCTATCCTAACTATAAGAAAAGGCCATGGACTAATGAAAGTATTTAAAAAATACTAGATAGCCTGAATGGTTCTTATCTGCCGCCACATTCTATGTTTCTATGGGTATACTGCTATAGTGCATGTATAAGGGGTATCTGAACCCATAAGCAGAGCCATCACCAGTTATCTATCTAGTTCAAAATTGTATTTCAAATAAATGTTTAGTAAAGAAGGCTACAGATAGTGGATGTGACGTGAGTAAAAACTGACAAAGAAAGCTCATAACTCATAAAAGTACAACTTTCTAACATAAATCTCTGTCACTATGAGAACAGCATCTCAAACAGACAAATCATTCCTCAAGTTTGCTCAACTGATTATCTTTACCCAGCAATAAATACTTCTTTATTGCTACCTCCTCCCAGTTATAATGATATTTAAACCCGTGAAGTATGACATTTCATTTCTTAGTGGCAAGTGAAGGCTCCTGATTCATCATGTTGCTTATGTGACATAGGAGCACTGACAACTCCAACAATGGGGAACATTCGGGAACTTGCACTTATTTTTTGTATTTTTAATTTATTTATTTTAAATATTCATGGGTGAGTGTTGTCACATGTTTATTTATTTTATTTTTCTTATTGCGCTGAATATGATTTATAGAGTACAATTAGAATGCAACTAGTAATTATCAAAGTACATTTCTTGAGTCATATTTTCATTTATTAGAGTTGATTATTTGCTATAGAATATGGAATTTTAGACTATAATTGTAATTTGGTACTGTTAATTTTAAATTATTGTTGGTGGAGTATTTATAAACAGTTTATGTGTCATTGTGATAATTAATAAATGAGAATACAATTTATTTGGTGACCATGTTTCTTTTAACATATATCTCCTATTTTTTGTCAATCATTATTAACTTTCCAAAAGGAATGATTAAATCTATGCTGTAATTTTGTTTGTTTAATGGTTTTGACATTAGTAGGCTAAAATATTTACAGTATAGTTACAGAATAATTATTGTCATGCATTGACCAAGGAATTTCAAAAACCCCAAATCAACTAATTCTTCAGCTCAGCTATTCTTCCAATATCGCATTTTTTGTCTAGAAATGTACAATTTTCCAGTTTGTAACCCTATGAGTGTTTAAATAATAGCTCTAATATTGTTCAAAATGTCTTAAGTTGATGTTACGAACAAAGACTGAGCATCCATAGGACAAGGATAATGGTAAAAAGAATATTGTATTTTTATTCAAAGTACTGCAGGACTATTCACTAAATTGAGAACTGTAGGAAATTCATAATGAATATCAAATTTAAGTCCAAACCTAGAAGCATAGCTGATTTGGAGAGTTTTTCCAGTTTATTTTGCGTGTAAATTTGAAATTCACTTTGAATTCTCTTTATATTCCTGACAATTCTCATTTTAGTAAAGAAATCTGCAAGTGTCATAATGTTACCATTTTTGACCAGTAGCCTGTCTTGAGAGTGCTCAATGTTTTGCTATTTTACAGCAGTCCATTGGATAGCATCTAGGTAGTAACTAAAATAAACTTATTGCAAGCCATTCTACTTCATTATATAGATACTATAGATATTGTCTGAGCCGTAAAACCCTTTTCAGCAAAATCTAAAAAAATAATGTTTATTATGCTATACTCTGAATTACTGTTAGCTAATTACAGCACTACCATGAATTTACCATAATATTACCATAATATGTTACCTTGAGCCTAGCAAAACCAAATAACCCTAAAATCAGCTGTTTTGAAACAAATACATATTTGCTTGTTAAATCAAACAGGCATTTTACAAGTAGTATACCAGAAGTAGCAAATAAAGCAATATGAGAAATAAGTGCACATATTTGTTTACATTAGTGATAGAGGTTTATTCACAATAGCAATCATTCTTCATAATTAACAAAAGAATTGCAACTTTTAGTCTAAATTATCACAACTGCAATAGAGTTTAGATTTTCTTTTTTGGACCTAAAATTTAGGTCTTCTCAGTTCATAACAATTCTTGGTTCAGCCAACACACTATAGTTTTTCTCCCTTTTATTGAATATTAAGTAGGCTGTGAAATTGGCATTGGGAGAAAAAAATACTATTGGCATCATGCATCATAGTGAGGATGATCTATTTGATCTATTTAGAAAAAGAATCTCCACAATTCTAGTATTTCAACAAGCAATTTACACATAATATTTCCTATATCAGTTAGTTATGTTAACTTGTATGTTTTTCAATTTTAACAATTAGACAAATATTCACTAGGCATATTTTAGTTACTAGCTGTAGAATATTACTAGTATTTTAAAAAAAAAAATAGAAGCACTTTACCTTCAGATTTTGACAAACTACAAGTCCCATAAACCCTTGTAAGTCAAAAGCAAACAAGTTTATTTTGACAAACCCCTGTATATGACAGTGGACTAAGGTGTGGCAAAGGTTATAATTTAAACCTCTTGGGATGATTGTGCGTTAAGTAACAACACTTTGGAATGTGATGCACCCATTTATGATGATTAAAGGGTTAATATTTAACTAAAGTTAGATAGCTGTAAAAACCATCCCTGATCTTTTTCCCTAACAACCCATTCAATATCAAATGTTGAGTAACAGAGCATACTGGCTTCCTAATATGGTTAAATGCCAGTGGGTGTATTTTAATCCTGATTTGTACCAGTGAATAAAATGTTAGTTTTTCACTGTGTAAAGTCAAAGAAATTGTATGGATCTTATGGAGATATCAATGCTTCTTTATGTCTTTATCTGTAATATTTATTTACTGTGGTTGAAAGGAACGTTGGCACATGTAATAAGAGTTCAGCAATCATTTTGCCATTTATTAAAGTGACATTTGTTGAGACTCCAAAATAAACTCAAAGTGAATTTCAAATGTAAGGCCAAAATAGGTGAACTGGAAAAAAATTTCATATCAATTATTTTGGTCTAAACTATCATAAATATAAAACATCTTTATTTTTGTAATCCACTGAAATCACAATATGCAAAATACAATTTTATCTAAAAATTATTCACATAAATCCTCTTACATATATGTGAAGTAAAAGAGGCTGTAGGTATGGCTTTAAAATTAGTTGATCTTTTTTCTTGTAAAAGGTGTGCTGTTTTGGATTGTGGTTCCGTCAGATTTGTCAAACTTTAACTTTTTGCCACAGGCATATCAAGTCATGTTCAAATTGATCTAGAAGTATTTATCTTTAATCCCATTATAGAAACATAGAAACATAGAATGTGAGGCAGATAAAGACCATTCAGCCCATTTAGTCTGCCCAATTTTCTAAATACTTTCATTAGTCCCTGCCCTTATCTTAAGTCTAGGATAGCCTTATGCCTATCCCACGCATGCTTAAACTCCTTTACTGTGTTAACCTCTACCACTTCAGCTGGAAAGCTATCCCATGGATCCACTACCCTCTCAGTAAAGTAATACTTTCTGATTTTATTTGTAAATCTTTGCCCCTATCATTTAAGACTATGCACTCTTGTTGTGGTAGTTTTTCTTCATTTAAATATAGTCTCCTCCTTTGCTGTGTTGATTCCCTTTTTGTATTTAAATGCTTCTATCATATCCCCCGTCTCGTCTTTCCTCCAAGCTATACATGTTAAGATCCTTTAACCTTTCCTTGTAAGTTTTTTGCTGCAATCCATGAACCAGTTTAGTAGCCCTTCTCTGAACTCTCTCTAAAGTATCAATATCCTTCTGAAGATACGGTCTCCAGTACTGCGTACGATACTCCAAGTGAGGTCTCACCAGTGTTCTGTACAATGGCATGAGCACTTCCCTCTTTCTACTGCTAATACCTCTCCCTATACAACCAAGCATTCTGCTAGCATTTCCTGCTGCTCTATTACATTGTCTGCCTTTAAGTCATCTGAAATAATTATCCCTAAACCCCTTTCCACATTAGGACATTTTTTCAAATATTCTTTACTCTGCCCTTGGGTTTTTACATTCAAAATGCATTATCTTGCACATATTCACATTAAATGCCAGTCGCCCCAACTCTGACCATTTTTCAAGTTTACCTAAATCATTTGCCATTTGGCTTATCCCTCCTGCAACATCAACTCTGTTACATATCTTAGCATCATCAGCAAAAAGACATACATTACCATCAAGACCTTCTGCAATATCACTAATAAAAATATTAAAGAGAATAGGTCCAAGAACAGATCCCTGAGGTACCCCACTGGTGACAAGACCATGTTTCGAATATACTCCATTGACTACAACCCTCTGTTGCCTGTCACTCACCCACTGCCTCACCCATTCAATAATATTGGAATCCAAACTTAAAGATTGCAGTTTAATGATAAGCCTTCTATGTGCAACAGTGTCAAAAGTCTTACTAAAAAATCTAGGTAAGCAATGTTTACTGCATCACACTGATCTATTATTTTAGTTACCCAATCAAAAAAAAACAACATGTATAGTTTGGCATGATCTCCCTGAAATAAACCCATGTTGTCTCTGATCTTGAATTCCATATGATTTTAGATGTTCAACAACCCTATCCTTTACCATGGTTTACATTACTTTCCCCACTACTGAAGTAAGGCTTACTGGCCTACAGTTGTCCGACTCCTCCCTACTACCTTTCTTGTGAATGGGCACAACATTCGCTAACTTCCAATCTTCTGGAGCTACTCCTGTTAACAATGATTAGTTAAAAATAAATCTGTTAATGGTTTTGCTAGTACACCACTGAGCGTCTTTTAATAACTTTGGGTGTATTCCATCAGGCTGCATTAACATATTTGTCTTTTTTTTTGGACAGTTGAAATAGAACCTCTTCCTCTGTAAACTCACATGTAACAAATGAAGTGTTTGTCTTTTTTCCTAACTGAGGCCCCTTTCCTTCATTTTCATCTGTAAATACTGAACAAAAATATTAATTGAGGCAGTCAGCTAGACCTTTATCCTCTTCTTTTTTTTTTTAATCTAACTAATCCTTGACTTACTTTCCTTTTCTCATTTATGTATCTAAAAAAATGTTTTGACCCTTTTTTTTTACTGACTGTGCCATTTTTTCTCTTCTGTGTGTGATTTGGAAGCTCTTATAACTTGCTTAGCCTCTTTCTGCCTAATCTTAGATTTGTCTATCTTCCTCACTCTTTTGGCCACATCTGCGGAGCACCACAGTGGTTTATTCAATTTTTTGCTGTTACTGACAAGCCTAATGCAATTTTATGTTGCCTTCAGCAGTGCAACTTTTAAATGATCCCATTTCTCTTGGACTCCATTTAAACTGCTCCAGTCTGATAATGACTCCTTTACACATATTCTAATTTTAGAAAAGTCTGTTTTTCTAAAGTCTAAAACTTTTGTTTTTTTGTAGTGTGACTCAGTCACTGTTCTAATATTAAACCACACTGACGGATGATCACTGGATCTTAAACTTTCACCTACAGAAATATCTGATACCAAATCTCCATTTGTTAACACTAAATCTAGTATGGCCTCTTTACAAGTTGGCTCCTCAATGACTTGTTTTAAAGACAATCCTAGTAGGGAGTTTAGAATATGTGTGCTCCTGGCACAAGCACAAGCAGCTATTTTTGTTTTCCAGTTCACATCAGGAAGATTAAAGTCACCCATGATGATAACTTCCCCCTTCATTGTCAGTTTAGCTTTTTCCTCAACTAGTAGATTATCTAACTCTTCAATTTGTCCTGGGGGCCTATAAATCACACCTACACGAGTTATTGTGTGATTACCAAATTCTGACGTAAGCCAAACAGACTCTTTGTTCACCTCACTAATTTTTATTAGGCTAGATTTTATGCTATCCTTTACATACAGGGCTACCCCTCCCCCTTTCTTGTCTTTTGTGTCTTTTCTATATAAAGAGTATCCTGGTATTGCTGTGTCCCAGTCATTTTTCTCATTATACCGTGTCTCAGTAACATCAACTAAATCTACATTATCAGTTGCCATTATTGCCACAAGTTCATGGATCCTATTCCCTAAATTGAGAGCATTTGTAGACATGACTCTAAGCTTATCATTTTTTAACACACTTGCTACAGGCACCTTCTGTACTTGGTTTAGGGGGGCAATTGGATTGGTGTTTTATCACCCTTTTGCCCCCTCCTAGTTTAAATACATCCTAGCAAACATCTGAACTGCTCACTGAGAACATTTGTTCCCTTTTGAGAAAGATGCAAGTCATCGTTTTTGTACAGTGTATTTCCATTCCAGAGAGAGCTGACATGAGAAATGAAACCAAATCCTTGCTCCCAACACCATTCACCAAGCCACAAGTTAAAGTCCCTAATGCGCATCCGCATGTCGTTCTGAGTGATATGCACAGGCAGAACTTAAGAGAATGACAGTGTGGAAGCAACCTGCCGTATATCATTGGTAAAAACACAAAAAACTTCCTTTACCTCTGAAACTTCATTGCAAGCCAAGTCATTTGTCCCAAGATGGACAAGTACATCTAATTGCCCTTCCTGCTTTGCACGCTTAGCAATATTACAAACCTCTTCTGTCTCTGTGAGCAGTAGCTCCAGGAAGACATCTCACAAAACCACTATTGTACAGCTCCACACCTCTTATGATAGAATCCCCCAAAACAACTGCTTTCTATCAGGCCTCACCATAGTCTCCAAGCCTGTCTTCATAATACTACAATACTCTGTGCCTGAGCCAGTCTCCACAAAACCACTACACTCTATGCCTGAGCATGTCTCCAGAACACCACTACACTAAGTTTCTGAGCCTGTCTCCACAGAACCACTACACTTAGTGCCTGAGCCTGTCTCTACAACACCACTACACTTAGTGCCTGAGCCTGTATCTATAACACCATTACACTTTGAAAGTGCTGAAAATAATTGTTATTGTAATGAAATTAGCCAAATGTAGATTTTGCCATTTGTTTTCATTAGCCAGATACATTGTTCAAATTGGGGATATGAGCAAATAATCATTCAGGTTGTCTTAAAACATTGCCCTCTGCCTCTCCTTTAAAGAATAAAATCAGGAAGTATTACTTTAAAGAGAGGGTGGTGGATGCATGGAATAGCCTTCCAGCTGAAGTGGTAGAGGTTAACACAATGAGGGAGTTTAAGCATGTGGGGGATCGGCATAAGGCTATCCTAGATATCTGATAAGGCCAGGGACTAATCGAAGTATTTAGAAAAGTGGGCAGATGGGCCGAATGGTTCTTATGTGTCGTCACATTCTATGTTTCTATGTTTCCTAGAACACATGACAAGACAAAGTTTTTCCATGTGATGTTAGTTGTGTTCATAGTTGAAATGTATTTTATTATATCATGAATATCAAAGAATAGGTCTTGTTACAAAACCCCATTTAAAGCATGCATGTTAGTTTTAATTACTCCATCTTTACTCCATCTGTCAGTCCATTCATCCATTGATCTGTTCATTTACTGGTCAGTCCACCTCATATGTTGGGCAACCAATGTGTCATTTAATTTGGAAAGAGAATAAAAACAGAGAGACTAAAATTGATGAGGGAAAGACTATATTATATAGCTAATGTCATCAGTGTCTGTTCTAAGTTCCCTCTACCATCATCTAGGTACCATCGTAAAGTTTATTTGTGTAAGAATAAAATAAAATAAAAATTGTTTACCAGTTGGAAGAATGCTTTTTTTTCCCCACACTTTCATAAAACACTGACAAGCTTTACATGCCTGAAATATGTGTCTCTACAAACTTTGAACAAACACCGAACACTAAATATTGCCTGAAATAAAAAGTTAAACACCATAAAAAATTATTACTTGACAGCAGTGATAAGAAGTTGATTTTTTTTAAACCAGTGTTAATGAAATGCGTATTTCTTTTTTTTACAGAGTAAATCAAAAAGACACAGAAAATGATAAGACCCAAAACAGAGGTAAATAATAAGCTATACTTTGGTACTCAATATATAATGCTTTACGGGCAAATGGCAAGCTATTTCATTGTTAAGGTATGAGATTGTTATAACAAAATTGACCATATAATGACCTGGATATTTGTGTACAGAGTCATTGTTAATAGGGGGCAAGGTGATAATTAGCCCTTGATGTGGATTTTTAAATACTTGTATGCTATTCTGATTGTACATTATTACTTAGCCCTAGATGTCTAAAAGGATTTAGGTCTTATTTGTAATGTTGGGTGATTAACCTACTCCTATCTTTCCTGGATAGAAAGGATAGAAAGATCAGTATGAATGGCAAGCAGATTCAGCAGATTGACAAAAATCTGGTGTACATATCAGATTCAGTTGACAGGAGAGGAGATTGAGGGGCTGTTTTTGCCTGTACGCCTCCTGCTAAGAGGGCAGCTGAGAAGTGTTATAAAGATTGTTAAAGGAACTTTCCAGGCACCAAAACCACTATGCTGCATTACAAAGTCAAGCTCAGGAGAGCTAACAGATGTTCCTACTTAAGAACTTCCAGTTCTTGGCCAATGATAGTGGAGGCAGGTTTTGAAAATTGTTTTATTCCCAACATAAGGGGATTCCAAGGCATTTTTGTCACCATAACCAATAAAGTGCGCTGTAATGTATATAGTGCTTGCAATGTTCCTTTAAACTTAGAGTATGAGCTTCCCACATGTGTATCTCTCTGTTTGTATGTGTCTGTGACTATGCTACATTTATATGTAGGTCTCTGAGTACATATTTGTAAATGTGTATCTATGTATTCAAGTGTGGTGGAGTGTGTACCTGTATGTGTGTGTCCGTTACTGTGTACATGTATGTGTATTTCTCTATAAGTGTGTGTCTATGTATATACTGTTTGGGTGTCTATGTCTAAGTCTATGTGTCTATATCTTTTTGCTCTACTTTAATTTCAGATCTATTGATTATCAAGTCTTTTATTTCAAAGCTTTCATTCTCAATCAACTTTCATAAACTGCTTTTAATCACTTTTTATCAGTTTTATCTCTCCCTTTGCTTTATTCAACTGTCATTGCATTGCATTCTTATCTGATTACTTATCATTTCAGCCCCATTGTTGTTTGCCATTCTCTACCTCAAACTGATTTTTATCATTTTCTTAGGTCTCTCACATTATATTAGTATCTCCTCATATTGTTTCAATTGCTTGTTTTCTCTGTTACTGCCTCTTCTTAACTCTGCTCTATTTCTCTACATTATTTCTTTCCCTTTTTAGTAAATTCTTATGTCTCAAAGACCCACTTTACTGCCAAAATTTCTGGTACTTGGGTGTGTAATAACTCCTGGTGTCTAACATCTCCTCCTCCCACTATAATGTAGCACACAGTGCTGGTGCTGAAGTGGGTGCACCAATATGGATGGTAGAGTGTTAGTGTATGGTACTGATATTGGATTAACTGAATACATTGGAATTTTTGGTAAATATTTAATACCATACGGTACAATCTGAATACATTACGAAGCAATAATGAACTGAGAAGTGTATACAACTTTTGTACTCCTAAGGAGTATATTGTATGCCATTTTTTTGTGAGAAATAATATAGCAACACATTTTGAAGAAGAACTTTTCCATACTGTTGCTGTGCCCTAATTTAATAGAAAAGATATCATAAAGTGTGGCCTTCTGTGGGTGGAGACACAGCAGGGACAAGATTGAATTGGATTTTTAAGAGACCCAAGAACCTAGCAAGCACATTTGCTGTGTAATTGTGTCAATTATGCAGAGTGATATAATATTAGATAATATTGCACAGCATAATATTAGGCTATAAATGGAAAGGGATTGTCTTATATCTGTGGTAGTAATAGAGTTCTAAATATATGCTATCCATCCCGTTGCACTAAAAGACTAGTAAAAAGAGTGGATTTAGAGCACACCCGGAACATGTGTTTCTCAACAGTGGTGCTGCTGTTAAGATCAAAATCTATACAACATACAGATTAAGGAACAGCACACACAAAACAAATCAATTTAAAATGTTACTACTTAGAAATCCATTATCTCAGCAAACAAGGCTACTTAAAATCACCTATCTCAGCAAACAAATATGAGGATTCAGTTCCACCATATGGTCACTTGGTGTTGAGCCCACCACTATGCCACAGTAATACAACATCTGTTTAACATGGGAGACAAATGAAAAAGTGCTACTGCTAAATGAACAGAAGCATATTTAAATAATCTGTTGTAAGAGCATTGTGAATGTATATCCTGCAAAATTAATGTAGTGAAAAACAATTTAAAAAAATGTAATAACTAAATATTAGTGATAGTGCTTTTATGTATAAACTCACAATGCATATTATACATCTGCATTCCCATATTTGCTTGCTTGATTTTGAGAAGCCTAGTAAAATGTAAAACTGAAATTTTTTGTGTGTGTGTGTGTGTGTGTGTGTGTGTGAGCTGTTCCTTAGTCTGCATTTTGTAAAAATTTCGTCTTTACAATAGCACCACTGCTGAGAAATGCATGTTCTAGGTGTGCCCATAATTCTATATTTTTACTAAGTATTTTAATGCAATAATGACAATAAAACATAAAAATTCTAATACAAGTGTAAGATGCTTAAACTGAGGTTTGAATAAATTATACCGTGATTTATTATTATTTTTATTATTATTGAAAATAAATCCTATTGTGCTAATGACTTTCCAAATATATAATGATAATGGGAGCATTAGGCTGATTAACACCCACATACAACCAAGTAAAGCATAGTTTAATGTGATTGCAAAGGTTTTCGTTACAATGCTCTCCTGCGGTTGCATAAGCAGATATTTTCTTATCGATGAACTGTGTTCACAGGCCATTTGTAACTAACAAGTGTTATAATGGTTCTGATCTTGGCACACAGTTATCTAATGTGGAACTCTTACACACGATGGAGTTGCCTTTATTTTATATAACTCAAGCAATTCAAGATCATCCTGTAAATTAAGCAATTTGTTGTGAAATGAGCTTTCCTTGGTCCAGATGATACCATCAATGGTTTTTGTACAGCCAAAAACAAGAAGTTCTAGTTCTAATTACAAGATTAATTAATATTGCCTTACGCATCAGTCTGCCCATGTGACTACTTATGTAGCAGTGTTATCTTTCCCAGAGTATATATTTGATGAAAGGCACCATGATTTCAAAATTGTCATTTTTTTTAAAATTAGAAAACACCTAAACAAGTGTATTATAAAGGGTTACACCAAACTTGTTTCTACTTTTTTAATTCACACTTCCTACTGGTCATTATTCTTTAGCACCACTCTCTCCCCCAAACTGTAAAATAACGAATACAATTAAGCTATAAGTTAACACTGATATTAATATTGTGGTTGTTTAAACTGCAGATACATAAAAAAAAAAATACACAGTTTATTAAATATGCAAAATAGATTATTATAGTAGTCAACTATTTTAGAAATAATTACATAAACAAAAAGAATTGTGGTAGGCATAAAAAAAGAAAAAAACATTTTTTGAAAGACTATCTATAGACAACTACATGTTTGAACATAATTACCGAAGTCATGTGTACAGATAAAATAAATATGTGAGTCTTTCTTTGAAAGGTGGACTAGGACAGATGATTTCCAATATAAAAAAATAAAACAAAACTTTGCACTTTGTTTTCAAAAAGCCAATATAATATGTTGTTGTCATAAAGTTTTAGTACCTTTAACAATAACCTCACAGATGATACAGGTAAACTGATAAGGTGCCAAAGTAATATATATATACGTGCAAGTATTTATTTATTTTTTTATGAGTTGTCTTTAAAAAAAAATATATATATAACACATTTGAGATGATTTCTATGCATTGAAGAATAATATAATTATGGATATCGATAGATAGATAGATAGTATTAATAGCCATACAGTGTATAGATTGCCCATGCTTAGTATATTATTATTAAAGAAATCTTATATGGGTTTACGTTTTATATTTTCTTTTCTTTATATTTAGCATACATCACATATTGTGATTTTAATAGCAATGAAAGACCATTTTGTGACTGGATGCAGAACTACAAAGGAATAGATCAAGGAGATTGGATACGAGCCAAATCTCGAACTCCAACAGAGAATACGGGTCCAAGTGGGGATTATCCTGATGGCAGTAAGACACATTTCTAAACGTTATACGTTTGTGTTTGCAAAAAACATTTTGCTAGGCAGACAAAACACACTTTGTGACTAAGCTCCACTCTTGTTCTTAGCACAGATTACAATTGCAATTTAAAGAATAAATTGACAAGTATAAAGGATGTCAGTTAAATAGTTTTTACTATATGTAAAAAAATATATACAATGTAAGATATATCAAGCTGGCTTAAGTTAATAAATGACTTCAAACTAATCATTAGTATCATCAGAACTCTCTTGCAATATTTTTTGTTTTGACATAATATATACATTTTAATTAACAGATGGATATTTTCTCTATCAAGAAGCAAGTAATCTTGTCCCAAATGACATGGTCAGACTCGACAGTGCAATTTTAACCATCACAGGAGATGTATGTGTTGACTTCTGGTACCATATGTATGGGTCAGAACTCAACAATAAACTCAGTATTTTAGTTGCCGATGAAACAGGTCAAACAGTTTATTGGCAAAGAATTGGAAACCAAGGGGATTTCTGGCAATATGGCTCATTTACCATTCATACTACAGAAGCAAAAAATATTCAGGTAAAAAAAAAAACATTTTTTCTTACACAATTTATTTATGAAGATACTGACCTATCATGAAAAAGTAGATTTAAAGATAAAATTACTATACAGTCGTGAAACACTGGTAAATGAAGAATACCCAGTAAGCATGATAGTGCATGTTGTTAATTTAATTTTAGATTAATAAACTATAAGTAACAAAATAAAGGTTTACAGTATATATTGTATAATACCGATGGAGAATGGCAGTTTGATTCTACCTTTATAATTAATGATTGATGTTTTCTGTGAGAGAAAGAAATTACCATTAAGCTATGCCCACTTGCTTTGTGTAATATTTGGGAAACTTTCACCATATTGTATTTTTTTCCTACATAAATACATGATTTATTTTATACATAAAAAAGGATATATCACACTTATAGTTGTGTGTGAGGCATTTGAGATTACCTACAATAAGAATAAATACTTGCAGATCATTTATGTAAGTTTGACCTTGTGCTCCGTTCAGTAAATGTATGACTTGGTTATGTCTGGGACAAAGGTCCCAAAGGAACCTAATTTTCTCAAATGATTCACAAGTGGGTAAGGCACTTTACAACAAGCAAGAGGTTAGGTCCTATACTGCCACCTAGGTGTGACTGAATAGCCAACCGTTCTTTTTTTGTTTCATTTGATGAAGCTGAAAACATTATAAGATTATTTTTATTCACTAAACCATTAGTTTTGTCTCCCTTGCTATGAAACTAAGTCCAGGCACAGCTTGTTGGCCTTAAAGATTTGCAAAATTATTCAAGTATTGGATAGCTCACAGCACACTCAAGTGGTCCCGCAATATGTTCTTGCTATCTTGCAATACAACTTTGCTCTAGATCTGGACTCTAGGGGAATTGAATGCAGTCAAACTCCTCTAGAGTGAAGTAGAGAATGCAAACAGATATTTCAATAGATGCAATTCAAGTACTGCTTAATAATGTCTAATAGCCACTCAACTCAAGCCAACTCATTGCAGAATAAAATATCTTATCGACTTATCAGTGTCTGAACACAGAAGTACTATGCACAGGTACAAGGATTAAAATGACATGTCTCTGAGTAATCAGTTCTGGACTGTTAATCATACTTAATTAGGATGAATAAATCCCTGTGCAGAATTATAGTTCATTTTATAAATTGGTTTCACTACGTTCATATCTTGATTAGAAATGGAATGCCAAATGGCAACCTTTATTAAAAGGTGGCCTTCAATCTACCTGCAATATCCACTTTGTCCACTTTACTATGAAACTGATTTAATGTGGGCTCCCTTATACAAACAAGTACAATTAAATTATATCAAAAAGCTGTACATTACTGTTCCCAGGTCTGTTTTAAGTGTACATGTTTTTGTTAGTGTTTTGTTTTAATGGTTCTCTTTTCAATTTATAAAACAAATCCAGGATTTAATTATTACTGAATTGATTTTAAATTAGTTAAAAAAATACCATTGATGTAATATTTAGTAAATGAACTCCACACACTTTTTTTTCACGATTCCTGGAAGTTTTAACTGAGCAAGTTTTGCAGATGATATACAAATTTTGACAGTGCACTTTGCACATATACCCAGAAATTACCCACTGATACATTTTATTGTATTGGATGTGTATTAAGGAGTTTAGCTTATGCTTAAATTAGCCTAGGATAATATCGAACCCTTTGAAGACAGTTGAAAATAACAGTTACATAAAATTATTTTTTCCAAAATTATTTAGATTTAGGATGAAAATTTTAATTCTGAACCAATATTTTAATGTTAGATCTCTTTTGATGCTGTCCGTGGATTAACAGAGTATGGTGACACAGCTATTGACAACATAGGAGTGAGACCTGGACCATGTGGTAAGATTATTTAATTTAGTTAAATAAATGCTATGTATTTCTGATCTTTTATCTTATCATATATAATATCCAAGTTTTCAAGTGCTCATTTTTGTCCATTTATGAGACATAAGCATCACAAAATAGCAATTTTCTCCAATATCTGGCCAGCATACTAGTGAAAAAGAACTACAGTTTGTATCTTTTAATACACAAAAAAGAGCATGCATCTTCAAATATGCCTCCACAAGAATTTGTGATACAAATCCTTTTACAGCTATTTCTTATCCTGTGGTTCACTTTTTCTATAAGCCAAGAATATTTAGTTTATTAAACAGTAATATGATCATACTATGCAGATCATACAGAGACATGTTTTTTGGGTATTGCAATCTACTGAGTTTCTGTACTTGTACAATAGATTGTGGGAGGTGCTAAAATTTAAAGCAGCAGTATGGGTCAACTACTGTAAGTCAGTCGCCTTCAAGAGATTTTTAAATCCCCCCTTCTGATGTAATTCTGGAGACTCCAGCATGAAGGCTCAATCCAATTTTCTTATAGAAGAGCATTGTAGATCGTATGCACTCACCACAATGCACTTATCATTTTGGCTTAGAGAATAATTGCAAGTAACGATTCTCTATGGTGGACTGTGACAGCATGATTTTACAGTATGGTAGGGTATAAGAGCCAGGAAGTAACAGTCCCAGCTCACATACCCAGAGGGTTTAGAGGTGTGGCTTGAAGCCACACTTTCAAACCTTCTAGTTAGTATAATATTAACAATAGCGGCTACTAAGGAAGGGGAGAGAAATTGTAGGAACTATAACAGCTTCATTTAGATGCAGTTATTATAGTTAGTACAGTGTTCCTTTAAGCGGAAGTTATACTAAAGTTGTTATAGACAAGATATTGAAAAGGCATACATTTGAGTGACAACATTGTAAGGTAAGAGATCTACTTTAAGTAGAGAAGAACAAACTGATTGTGATGATGCATGAAATCGAATTTATGCTATGCAATCAATTATTCCAGTATTTTTCTACAATATTTTCCTTTTTCGTGAATACTATGATTACTAAGGTAGAAATACAGCTACTATCAATTTGCCATTTGGTTTACCAGCATGTGTTAACATTTTATTTTGCAGAATCAACTCCAATGACAACGTTAACTACTTCAATCAAACCAACTACTCCCCCAACTACTCCGATCTCTATAGACGGTACATTTTTATTTTACA
The DNA here is from genome assembly GCA_933207985.1 of Pelobates cultripes. NCBI lineage: Eukaryota > Metazoa > Chordata > Amphibia > Anura > Pelobatidae > Pelobates > Pelobates cultripes. Next base: position 118,256,281 of record OW240913.1, on the reverse strand, counting down.
GTGTGACTGCTAAAATGGTTTCAAAGATTTGATTTTTTTTTATGCTATTATATATTCTGGAAATAGCTGATGTGAAGGAATAACCCCATCACTTTCGGCTCCTTTCGCCAGCCATTTTGGTGGGCATTTTGTCTCCCAAAATCAGGCAGCGGGACTTGGTCGTCGAGTGCCTGGAACTTAAATTTCAGGCAGGCACTCGTGCGAACACCGGTCACCATAAGCCTGCTGCCTTTTCCAGTTCTGCTATACCTACACGAACGGCGTTCGGGAGATATGGACTACCGAACAAAGGGAGCATTCTACACTAATCCGCTTTAGTCTAAATTATGTGGTTTTCATACAAAACCCAACGAACGGAGACCAGCTCTTGCCAAAACTTCTATGGAACTATTTTGGGCTTTGACATCGTGGCAGACCGGTCAAAACTTCCCCACGATGTTGATCCAAACCTTCAGAACGGATCTGGGTGATTTTTTTAATATATTTTTTGCCCAGATCCTAGCTATCCGGGGATGTGACTTTTGTGGGGTTTCCATGTATTTTTGGGGTATTTTTGAGGTCATTAAAAATTGTGAGATTTTCTTGTCCCTGAGAGATAATGTAATTATCAATGTGAATTCCGATAATTATCTCTCACGCACAGAGGATCATGGAAGGGATTTCCCTGCATTTCTGTGTGAGAAACACCATGTTTGGGCTTTTGCATAAATGGCGGTGTGTGGCCCCAGATAAACCAGTCTTCTCCCAGCATTAAGCCTTGGCTCACGTGTGAGGAGTTATGCAATAGCGGCGACATTACACCTTTGGGATTATTTGTGTTATTGTATTAGGAAAAGGGCATCCGTGGCGGTGATACTTTGGCAGACCACCACAGCTGGTTTAACAAACTTCATTTTCTTTTTTTGTGCAGGAGGTACTTGTAGTGGTTATGGAGATCCCCACTACTTCACATTTGATAACTATCCTCATACGTTCATGGGAAACTGCACATATACCCTCACAAAGCTATGTGAGCAGAACAGCACTTTGACCTATTTCAATGTGGAAGTAGTGCATGAATACAGAGGGGGGAACACCCATGTATCTTATGTCAAGCAAGTAATAGTGTATGTTCATAACTACACTATCAGCTTGGAAAAAAACAGAGTTGTAAAGGTAAGAGAAAAATATATAACTGAAAGCTATACAATCCTTCTCAGGACATTTCCCGGCCAAGCATAAGAATGTGTGAAATTAGACACTTAAACCAACAGAGAGTGGATCTCATCTATGGATATATTGTGCTCTTGCACCTAAGGTACTTCCCCATACAATTAATTGGCTACGCACATTCTTAAAGGAACACTCCACACTTCTAAACCACTTAAGCTTCCTGGTGTGCTTTATGGGTTAAATATGTCAATTTGTCACTTTATAAAAGTGCAGATTTCAATAGTAAAGCAGCACGTTTCTAAATTGAGAAGACTGCACTCTTTTCAGCTGTCTATTGAACTGCTGAAAAGTTGATATTCCTGATTGCCATGTGCACAAGCACAAAGCAGGTGGCAATGATACTCATAAACAAGCTGATGATTTAATATGTCTATATGAAAAGCACTGAAAGTGCAGCACAGTGATTGCAGTGCAAGTGCCCTGCTTACAATGCTTCTATGTAAGAGCATTCTATTGGCCATTAGATCAGTACTGATTTTCGTGCCACTGGATTGCATGTAAGTAACCCTTTATGTCGCAGGAAAAGGAGGGTCAGTTCTTTAAAATAACAATGCAATATTCCAACTTTATAGATAAATATATTTAGGTATAATGCTGATATGTTCCATTAAGCAGTCTCCCCCAGCCATACCACATATATATATATATATATATATATATATATATATATATTTACATATATATATATATATATATATAATTTGTTATATATAGACATGTTGCTATATAGAGACACATATAAATATCTTATAAGGCAAACACCAAAATTAACATACTTACTCAACTGGACCCCCTCCAACTTTACTCTCTTTGTCCATTGTCTGTTACCTCTCTCGGCTACTCGAAGCGGGGGGTCTGCACCAGGGTACTGTAGTAGTAAGGTTGCTTGGATGTTCCACTAAGTAAGCATTGACTCTAAAGCTGTAACAAATTATTTTTAAAATAGCTAGAAATAGAAAATTCTGATATTTAATACATTTACCATTTTAAATATAAAGAATGTAGAATTGGATATTTATTAGAATTTAATAATATTTTAAATAACACATCCTCAGGTAAATGGACAGGTTCAGCTTCTTCCTGTGAACTTATCACCAGGAGTGTCTGTTAGCTTGAGTGGTCAGTACGTTACTGCTACAGTTGGCTTTGGCCTGAGAGTAAAATATGATGGAGACCATCGGGTTGAAGTGACGCTTTCTAAGCTATATCAGGGCAAAGTATGCGGAATCTGTGCCAACTTCAACGGTGATCGCAGAGATGATAATCTCAATCCTGCTGGGCAAAAAGAGGATGATTCTATCAGCTATGGTAACAGCTGGCAATTGCCTGGTGGTGCTAGGTAGGTGAATTATAAAGCTCTCTCATATCTAGTCTTTCTAATGACATACATTAAAAGAAAAAACCAAGCATAATAACAATTATTCTTGTTGGATTGGGTTATAGTGTTAATTTAAACAATTAAGCTGCATATTCTATAAATCTCAGAATCCATGCATTCATAATTATGTGGGCCATTAAAATCACGATGGACCATTAGAGACTGACACTTTGAGTCACTTCCTAGTCTCTATAGAAATCATGAATTTCTGGTATGCAAGGGGCTTTAAAAACATTGTATATTTTACAAAGTTAGGTATCTCCACGATATGGAAGAGATGACAGTGAAACTCTATGGCTCTCTTCCTGTCCATAACAAGGTCTTCCACCCTTACGTGCAACATATCACTGCCATGGCCTCCTCTTAGAGATATCCTCCTAACCTTGTCTTATTACTGGTCAGGAATGGAATAATCTAGTTGACTGCCATCCCTATTCCTATTATTGTTTTGTTTTTTGTTTGCCCAGACTTCCTTTTCGTTTTCTTTCCCACTCCCCATATTGTGGTTTCTCTTCTTTGATAATATTTTACTCCTCTATTTCTCTTTTATATTTTTTCTTCTCAAGCCTTCACCTTTTCTATTTTGCTCTCATTCCTTATCCTTTGTATCTTCTTCTCCTTTTGTCTCTTATTTAACCATTTCCCACATAGAATTAACAATGAAAAAAGAATAAAATAACATAGTGAAGTCAGCGCATATAATTTGGTTACTACAGATTCTCTTCATTGTTGACAATGATTTTTCACAATGTACCTCTTTTGTTGATGCATAATCTCTCATTACACCCTGTAACTTCCTATAATTTATATACAATCCTTTCTTTTTTGTCATATTAATACTTTTACTATCTCTTTAATAAAATACTTTGCAAATAAAAAATATACATTTTAATTACATACTCTATAATATTGTTGCACAACTTGCTTTATCTGTTTGTAAAAAATCCCAGTAAGAATAAAATAGTAATGTTTTGCACTCAAGATTTCCTGTACCCATAAAGCATAATGTTTCGATGCCTCTATGCTTCTCCAAAACAAGCTTTAATTACTGGTACAACGGTCATTTTTGGTGACAGGGTACATGGGTGTTTTAAAACAAACAAATGTATTGAAAATAATTTATTGCCCAAATAACAACTAGTTGACACCAGTGTTTTTTTTTCCCTTCATTAAAGTTGCTCTCAAGACTCTGATGATAGTATTCAATGCACTGATGAGGAAAAAAGAGAAATTGAGAGCCATGAATCCTGCGGTATAATGCTTCCATTCAATGGTGTCTTCCAATACTGCCATCTTATAGTAGATCCAAGGGAATACTTTATAAATTGCTACTATGACATGTGTGCCCTACGACTGGATCCACAGACACTCTGCAACAACATCCAGGCATATGCAGACGCTTGCCAGGAGGCAGGTGTTGTTGTGCTCCCCTGGAGAAATGAAACTTTTTGTCGTAAGTATAAAACCATGGCCCAGCAAATACATGGATACACAATATTGAAATTGTTTGTTATCCCAAAAATATTCAACACCTCAAAGCTATACTTCAATCAAGAGTTATTTAACAGAAGAGACTTTTAAATTGTTTTGTTTAATTCAAGATGCTCCAAGAAGTCTAATCTTCAAACATAATTTCAGATCACTTGAAATAAACTGACACTCTTTCATTTTAAAATAATTGGAAGAGCTATAAAGGAGTCTATAAAACACAAATTTCAGCAATTTTATAAATTTTTGTTGCTAGAAAAAAATGTTGTTTTTTTACACATACTATGCTATTTCTAACACATTTATGAATTTGCTTGCACTTTACAGCCCTGCCATGTCCAAACAACAGTCATTACGAGCAATGTGGTACATCATGTCCAGCCACATGTTCAAACCCAGGATTCCCATCCATTTGCAATCTCCCCTGTGCTGAGGGATGTGTCTGTGACAAAGGATATGTACTTCTAGATAGGAAATGTGTTCCAGATGCACAGTGCCAAGGGTGCTGGGATGGAGATAAACATTATCCTTTAGGCTCTGAATTCTGGACAGATGACACTTGTTCTGTGCAATGCAGTTGTCCATCAACAGGAAGTGGATTAGAGTGCCATCCAGCTTCTTGCCCAGCTGACAAATACTGTGGCATAAACAACGGAAAACCTGGCTGCTATGACCTAACTTTTGGTAACTGCATCATCTATGGAGATCCACATTACACTACATTTGATAAAGAAGTTCATCACTTTATGGGAGTGTGCACCTATACACTCTCAAAACTCTGTAGTAATTCCACTTCTTCTCTGCCATATTTTAATGTGGAAGCAAAGAATGAACATCGTGGCAACCCAACAGTATCATATGTGCAAAAAGTTATAGTAGATGTCTATGATCATCGAATAACAATTGTGAAAAATGAACCTAATCGTGTCCAGGTATAATAAAAAAATGTATAATAAAAAATATGCAACATACAGTTGGGTATTTTGTTATATACCTGTAAGATAGCGTAAGGATTAAACAAAGGGGATTTGTATTTGTTTTTATATATACACATTGTTTTCAACAACCATTATTTTATTTTTAGGTAAATGGGGTTTGGGCAATTCTTCCAGTCAATTTGCTAAATGGATCTTTAACAGTAACCCGAAGTGGAAGATATGTCTTGGTAGAGACTGATTTCAAACTCACAGTTGCATATGATAATGATTATACAGCGGAGGTGAATGTCCCAAGCACCTATTTCAATCAAACCTGTGGAATGTGTGGAAACCTTAATGGGGACAGAATAGATGACTTCATGATGCCTAATGGACAACAAGCACAAAACTCGAATCAACTTGGAGACAGTTGGAAAGTTGATGACGATGATCCATCATGCACACCGGTTCCTCCACCTCCAATTTGTCCACCAGAGAAGGAAGAGTTTTATAAGAGCGATACATATTGTGGCCTTATAACAAGTAAAGATGGTCCATTCCAGGCTTGCCATTCTGTAATCAACTCAGACAGATTCCTGAGTGGCTGTGTGTTTGACCTGTGTGTCCTTGGTGACGCTGCTCTGTGCACCGCATTGGAGACATATGCTGATGCCTGCCAACGGGCTGGAGTTAGCATTACTTGGAGAAACTCAACATTCTGCCGTGAGTGTTTTAAAATAGGGAATATATCTGAATTAAATTGATAATATCACACAAACTATTTTTATACTACTGAAAAAAATTACTTTCGTCCAACAGGACTTTGTGTTATTTCATTATTGACGCATTCAGTGTAAAATATGTATGGGTCATTCTAACATTTAACATTTCTATCTAGCCCTCGAGTGTCCTGCTAACAGTCACTATAACCCATGTTCAAGTGCCTGTCCTGCCACCTGTGTGGATCAAAATGCGTCAAACAATTGCAGCAAGCCATGCATTGAGGATTGTGAGTGTAATATCGGCTTTGTTCTAAGTGGAAGTACCTGTGTTTCTGTCAGTGACTGTGGATGCTTTTACAATGGCAAATACTATCAGGTCAGTATTTTAAGTATTTATACATATTGACGAGCACTCCAATCCAATAATTATTAATACAAATTTACTCTAGATAGCAGAAATATGATGCAATGTGCACAGTGGAATCCTATTATTTAGTGATCATATAAAACCAATCAATTTATCCGTTTTCACACAGTAAACCCCACTGTAGAAACACTATCAGCAATGTATGTGTTTTCACGAGGAACCCTGTGACTAGAATGTGTATTATTTAGAAGCTTATATGTGATTTCAACTTCTGTTTCTAACATGTAAAGAAATGCTTAGTTTATATAAGATTAATTTGTATAATTAGTAGTAATGCTGGAGTATGCTAATCCATATATTTCCACATTCCTAGAAAGGAGACACGTTCTGGCAAGGACAATGTGATGGGCAATGTACATGTTTTGGAAACAACAATGTGACCTGCAATGACAAGCAATGTGGACCCAATGAAATATGCAAAGTTCAGGGTGGTGTTCTAGGATGCACCCAGGCAGACTTTACCATCTGTCATATTCATGGTGACCCTCACTACATCACATTTGATGGCAAACTGTACCATTTCCAAGGAGCTTGTACTTATACCACTGTGGAGACCTGTAAAAACTCATCTGTTGACTTCTCAGTCACAACAAGGAACGAGCATAGAGGGAGCTTGGCTTGGACAGCTTTGAATTCAGTTGCTGTTAGCATTGGGGATCTGCATGTAATCCTAGCCAAGAACAAAATAGTTTATGTAAGTATCAACAATCATATATTTTGGATATAGCATAACTTGAAACTGACACATATTTAATATCTGATTCAATTTTATTATATTTTATTTATTTCTGAACAATCTATGTGGTTTCAATTCACTTTTTCATAGTTTTTATTACTATAACTACAAATATGACAATTTTTAACTTGGATCTTTTTATTGTAGGTCAATGGAAGCCAGGTTACTTTGCCAGTAAATTCAATCCCTGGTATCTCAATATATTTAAGTGGTTCCTATGTTGTTCTCCAAGCTGACATTGGCCTTGAAGTAAAATTTGATGGAGACCATGAACTTTTTGTTAAAGTGCATGAGAAGTTCAAAGGGCAGCTCTGTGGTCTTTGTGGCACCTATACTGATAATATACTGGATGATTTCCTAATGCCTAATGGTTTACTGGCCTTTAACTCAAATGAGTTTGGTAACAGCTGGCGGGTACCAGATGATGATTGGGTGTAAGTATATAAGTATAAGATGACTATTCATTAATTTGGTCACAGCACAAACATGCAAATCATGTAATGGAGGAAAGGTTAAACAATTTAGAAAAATAAATAAATGTATATCTCAGCAATAACATAAATGTCTTTAACATAAGCTCAGAAAACTATTAAAAGCATGACATCTTAATTACATTATGAATATTGCATTTGCACACATATTGAATAAGAAAAATGCATAAAGGATAATGTGGACTTAATTACTTAATTATTACTTAATATGGGCAAACAATATACACTAAATAGAAAGTTTAACTGTAAATTAGAAGCATACTACAAAGTTGTAGATTTCTTTTAGACCAAACTGCAAGTTGACCGAATTCTGGTTGATTGAGTGTTCAGGCAAAATTCGGATTTCTATGCTGCACACAAAAATTTCAGGGTATTTTCCGACTTGCCGAACATGTTCGCTTCAGTTCTTGATTTAGAGTGCCATTCCTGGCACCAGAAAGAGGGTATTGGAATGGAGAATAGACCGCTTTGCTTTTTTTTTTTTTACCAATACTCTGCCAATTGTGTCTCTGAAGGTAGCAGTCACCACAAGACTCAGACAGGCAGAGCAAAACCATTACAAAGAACTACATTTAAAAAAAAAGGCAGAGGTGCAGCAAGATAAATTTAGTTGAAAATAAGGGAAAAAAGTAAATGGGCAATTGATGGCACACTCACCCATTCCATCCTTAAATTTGTTTAGAAAAATCCACTTTTTTTGCTGCACTAGGGCACAGTTTTGTTTTTTTTTAAACTGAAGAAGGTCACTGATGCTACAGACTGTATGTGTGGGGGGAAAGCTTTGTTTTTTGGTTGGTCAATTTTTCTTACATTTTTGGATAGGTTTGAACTTGAAATGTAAGAAAAATTGACCAACCAAAAAACAAAGCTTTCCCCCCACACATACAGTCTGTAGCATCAGTGATCATTCTTCAGTTTAAAAAAAACAAAACTGTGCCCTAGTGCAGCAAAAAAAGTGGATTTTTCTAAACAAATTTAAGGATGGAATGGGTGAGTGTGTCATCAATTGCCCATTTACTTTTTTTAGGTTTGAACTTGAAATGACACCTGCTCCTCATTTTACATAATGCAAGATAGCAAAAGCACTCTCACTTCCTTTTTTTATTATTTAATCCAAGTAAATTAGAATTGGTATTACAAAAATGTCTTATAGGCCTGACAATGTTGACACCAGTTCTGAGTAAAGCCTCAAATAAAGCTAAATAAGATATACTAAAAAATAAATAAACTATTCCTCTTCGCCCACACAGAACACAGTACGTATCAGACCTCATAAATGTACACACACTGCATACACTATACACACACAAAGGATGCACACAATGCATCCCTTACACACACTGCATTCCTTACAGAGACAGACAGAGACTGCATACACTATACACATACTGCATCTACTATACACAAACACATTTCCTATCTGACACACACCCTGCACTCCCTCTGTACACAATGCATCCCCATCACACTGAATTCACTACATTCACATACACACAATTTATACTAATGACTCACAGTATATTCCCTAAACACATACACTACATTCCTAAACAGACACAACATCCCATATATACATACACTAACTGCATCCTCAATACACATACGCTGAAGTTTATTGTAATTTTGGTACAGATTGTTTTATTTTTTACCCCTAAATTTCTAGTTAAATATGTGAGTGCATTTTATATTCTGTTGCATCTCATAGTACAAAGAAAAATGTATGGTACATATTTGTATACCTCAATATGGTGCATATTAGTAGAAGTTTCATCTACTTTTTTATTATTAATTTTAATCACAGTTAAATGATCTCTACCAAAATGGTGTTCATTAAACTATTGAGTTGTTACATAAATGTGATTTTGTTAAATAAAAATATATATATCTTGCTGTACATGTAATCATCTACTGTGTACATATTTCTAAAAGGCGCTGAAATACTATTTATAAAACACATGTATGCTTTTTCTTGTAGGTGTGAAGATGATGTGGTTGATCCTCCCCCTTGTAATCCTGCTGATGAGAAACAATATGAAGAGCAATGCAAAATCATTTTATCAGGCAATGGTCCTTTCAAAGAATGTCACTTTTACATCCTCCCTCAGATATACTTTGAGAGCTGTGTGTATGATCAGTGTGCCACAGGAGGAGACCTAGAACAGTTCTGCAATGCCTTAGAGTCTTATGCTGCTGCCTGTGAGGGTGCTGGTGTTAACCTTGGAGACTGGAGAAAGGGCACTGTCTGCGGTAAGTTAAATGAGTAGATAGCTTGCTCTCTTTTCTATTAAGAACTTATAATAGTCACACAAATAGTTAAACCAGGCAGAGATGAATGTTAGAAATAAAACATTTAAAGTTTGACTATGTACCAAAGATACAGTTACCAGGGTGCCAACCAGTAAGCTTACTGTTAAAAGTCCAACTAATATAGAAAACGTGTGGCTCACCAGAATGCAGAAGCTGGTGACTGGTGATCCATGCTTTTACTACACTACGTGCTTTTTTTATACTGGTGCAGAACTCCTATGTTTCAGGGTATCTACATTTGGAACTTATGTCATCAATTAGCTTGGATTCTAGAGAGATTGGTGATGGACATTAAATGTTAACTTTTATTTGATATGGATACGCACATTCCAATGGGTATTTCGTCAGATCTATTATTTATCCTACAACCCTATATTTCTTGTACTTTTTAAGTTGTCACTTCAATTTTTTTGTAATAACCTGCTATTTATTGTATAGTAGTTTTTTTTGTAAAGCTTTTTTTTTTAGCTATGTTACTATTTGAATGTAACGACAGATCACAAAATGCATATTTAAATGAAATGACAAAACAACCACATTATCAAGATAATGTTTAAAGTTTTACTATAGACATCAAACACTAAGTAAACATGCAGGTTGCGCTTTCTATGTGTATTCTTCCATCACCCCAACTTGTGATGTACACACAGAAAACATTTATCAATAAAGGCATTGCTCTCTCACATGTTCACTCACTAAAATAATTCTATTCTGATGTAATTACAACCAACTGTCTCTTTGTTGTTATAAATGCTATTGTAGAGTGAATAACATCCACAAATTATGCTATTACTTACAGATGCAAGCACTCCTACCACAGCATCTACACCTAGAACAACCACCCCAACCACTGTCACCACAGGTAAATAGTGCAGTTACGAGTTCAAATATTTTTTGTTAGTAGTAATAATAATCACTTGACTTATAATCTCCCATTCAAGTCTATTCCCATTGCTAAAAATGTTATAATGTATAAAGTCCTTTTTTTTCTACACATTGATTTCTGGGTGACCCCTATAGACTAGAAGGTAGGCAACTTTCCATTCTCCAGATGCCATGTACTACGTGCCCAATGATGCTTTGCCAGAATTATAGCTATAACAGCATTATGGGAGATGTAATCCACAAAATCTGTAATGCTGAAGATTATGTTCCCCTGCCTGGGATAAAAGCTATATGTTCAAAAATGAGGAAAAACATTTCACTGTCATACTGCTTTAGATTGTCAGTATCTATCTATCTATCTATCTATCTATCTATATCTATCATGAATGACCTGTAATCTGCATAAATGACAGTGAAATGTGTTATTTCCAGTGCTGGGCAACTATAACATTTAGTTAGGAAAATCCCTACATAAACTTCCCATAGCTATAATGAACTTGGGATGCTTGCTCTTAATGCACCATGTGTCTAAGGCGTAGTTATTATTACAGTGCAAAATGTATATTGAAAGTGATTTTGGCGCAAAAAGCATGTGAAAAACGTGAAATTTCCCACTTCAGATAGTTTGACAAAACTTGTCTAAAGGGAGCCTCCAAGTTTTGTCATTTCCTACAGCCATCACTACTGATGTCTGCATGGGAAAATATATTGTCTATGAAGGATCCGTATATAGTATGTATTGGTGCAAGAAATGGAAAACTCTTTCATTTTGGTGCAACAAAAGCATAGTACAAATGATAGGATTTGTTATGGTTCAGAAAGTGAACAATTCCCTTCTTCTTTAAGGGTTTAAAGCAGTGATGGCTAACCTTGACACCATCAATTGTTTCCCATAGTCTAAAAGCTAGTTGAGCATCATGGGAAATGTAGTCCAGGAACAATTTATGGTGTCAAGGTTAGCCATCACTGGTTTAAAGAAATCAGGGAAAGCAAATAAAAAAACACAGAATCAGCAAACCATGCATCAGAAGAAAAATCAATATATCCAGTTCAAGTAAGCAACCATGAATTAGTCATCAGAGCGCAATAAACAGTAGATGGGAGGCATCGAAAATAGTAATGGGAAGAAACTCAACAGTCAGGCATGCGGGGTTAGAAAGCAGGGTAAATTTATAAGGGATATGATATTTAACAATGTTCAACCTGATGATATATGCCACCAATCTTGTCTGAGCAACAGCAAGGTAATTTATGAATGGCCATAGAATAAATTGCAGGTCTGGATCCTTACAAACCATGACAGTACCACAAACCATTTATGGTTGTAAAAGACTGAGAGCTATTTCTTGATCACCCTTTTTTTATATAATTTTAGCTAAGATCAAAAGTAGTAAATGTTACAGCTATATGCATACTATTGTAATGCTACCTATGTTTACATTTTTCTTTTATTGATATTCATTAGTGTAGAATCATGCATTCCAAGTTCATTAACTGATTTTACTTAATATATGCTTGTTTTAGTTTACCCTGACAAGTGTCAAATGTCCTGCTCATTTGATGTGGATCTTTGCTCTTGGAAACAGTCAACATCAGATAATATTGATTGGATACGTCACAGAGGACCAACTGCATCTAGCCTGACTGGACCCTCATTTGACCATACAACAGGAAGTAAGCAAATGTACTCAAGCAGATATCACATTTCTGATGTGCAAAAGCTTGTAAACAACAATATCTAAACAATATCGGGATGGGAAGCAAGTAGTTCTCACATGTTTTTGTAAAATGCATCAAACAAAGTATTCATAGTTCTCAAGAGTTTAAGAACAATAGATCAATAGAGTGTCAATTGATTGTATATATCATGTATCTATAAGAATATATATTTGAAACATATAAGATCAATAGAGTATAATTTGGTTGTACGATATATTTTCTAACATAATATATCATGTATCTATAATTTGTACCATAAAATGTATCAATGTGTATAAAGTAGTGGAAGTAAACTACTGACTTCTTTTTTTAAAGATGGTTTCTATATTCATATTGATGGCCGTAATTCAGCACCTGGAGATGTTGCTCAATTAGAAAGTCCTGAATGTGAACTAAATGGGCCTCACTGCTTACGTTTCTGGTACCATATGTTTGGTGTGGCAAGATCCATGGAACTGAGAGTCTACATTTTAGGAAATGCAGGTTTTCAGCTTGTCTCTTCACAGCAGGGCAACAAAGGTGACGTTTGGCGTTTAGAAGAAGTCTCCCTGCCAAACACAGGTAGCATTCAGGTAAGTGTGTTGATGTTTTTTTATATATTTTAAAACCCTTAGAAATCATATGTGCATTTATGAAGTATTCTTTATGGTAATCCAGCTACTTTTTTGCTGGGGATAAAGGCCCTGGTGTCTAGTGGTTGGGAAATCCCATATTCCTTTCTTCTTCCTCTCTGTGTGGGATAGTTGCTGGCATATGAGCCCGCACCCACTACCTGCATGAGAGACGAAGCTCCTTACTTGCAACTTGCAGATAAATGAATAGGAAATATACTGCCCACATTATGCACAGCTTAGCTACAAATAGTAACAGATGGCATGAAGGGCTGTATGCAACATTACCATGCCTGTCACCCTGGATGGAATGCCCCCACCTACAAGCAAATGGTCAAGACTCACAACCTAAAACTATCTTCTATGGTCATTTGAAATGATGGGGTTATGTAGCAGTACTGTATGACTATCAGATCCATTGGTTGCATTATGGCCTACCCAGATCAGAGTTTTAGAGTCCACGTATTTGAGGAAGTTTGTAAAAGCAGGACAATCTCAAAGGAATTCATTGCATCTTGCACAAACCTATGGCAATATATTTCCTATGATAATTGCCTGATACATATTGTATGCAGTGCAAGCAAGTGTGAACAATGTATGCCAGTTATTACAGCATTACAAGGTCCAAATAGAGTTCCTTCAAGTATTAATGATTTATGATGTTTTTACAGATCTTTATACAAGGTGTTAGAGGTGAAGATTACCGTAGTGATGTTGCTGTTGATGATATCTCTTTTGTCTCTGGACATTGTGTGGGTAAGTCTTAAAATGTTCATATCATTAAAATAAAAGTATGATAATGACTTAATTGAAATTACATTACACAATTAGTACTTCAATAATTTCTGAATTTTAACAATATTACATTACACATAGAAAGGTGTGACTATTGCATTATTAAAAAATATTATATATTTTTATTACTTTCTTCCTACTTCACATATCATAATAATAAGTTTATCTCTCATTTGTGATATTTCCTCCATAGCTCCTACCACCTCTACAACAACCAGAACCACCACAACAACTACCCAAGCCCCACTTCCCCCAGGTAAATTATTTCTTAATATTGAACATTGAAAAGAAAGCTTATACTGAGATGTTCAGTACTTTTCTCCACAGTCACATATTTTTGTGTATGTTGTGATTATGGATTAAAGAAAATGGTGAAATTAATATTATGATCAGTATACAATCAGATTTTCAAATGTACTTCCTACTTTTAATAGGTTTTAAACATAACAACTTTTCATTCCATGTCATTTAAAAGTCATACATTGCATCTTACCTCTTAGGGTCCTGTGTGATATCTGGTGATCCTCACTACCAAACCTTTGATAACCAGCTTCACCACTTTATGGGAACCTGCATTTACACTTTATCAAAAGTGTGTGAAGATGATGGACACCTGCCATTCTTCAATGTGGAAGCAGCCAATGAGCACAGAGGAAGCAACACTAAAGTATCCTATGTTAAGTATGTGAATGTGGATGTTCATGGATACAGGATCACACTGGAGAAAGAAAGGCAGGTTAAGGTGAGAGTATTACACAGCAATCATATTATATCCTAATGCACACTCATTTCAATATATGATTCATAACTTCTATGCTAGTTTAATTTTTAGCAATCTGCCTCTTTCAATAACAATAATATCCAACAATGCCAACATTCCTGAACCATTATTAAATCATATTTCTTTTATGATAGGTGGATGGAATATCTGTGGTTTTACCAGTCACCCTTACGCCAGGAGTTAACATCTTCCTCAGTGGAAATAACGTCCGTGTCACAACAACATTTGGCCTGAGTGTGATGTTTGATGGAAACCACAGGGTGGAAGTGATAATCCCAGGTCATTATGGAAATAAAGTGTGCGGAATATGTGGGAATTTCAATGGAAATATAACTGATGACTTCTTGAACCCAGATGGAGAATTAGAGTCAAACTCTGCTGATCTTGGTAACAGTTGGCAAGTTGGCAATGATACAAGGTGAGGAAGATATTTCATGGCATTTGAAAACAGTGGGTAAAATAATGAAAACATTTTTTTTACAAAAATGGCAACATTTAGGCTAAAATAGCTCCTGAGGAAACAATCCCTAACCTATCTAAATTCGCAATTTGAGCTGAATTTATCAGATGATATTTAGAAAACCAAAGCAAATTTTGTCTAATACTGTCAACATAGACCTTGATTTGAGTGAAAAAATTGCAACAAGCATTAAAGCAAAGTTTTTATATTAACCTTAAATTGATCTTTGTAGAGAAGTTATTAAACAAGACAGAGTTTAAACTTTAGAGGTTATTCATTCCTAAAACCTGGAGAGCTAAAGCCAATTTACTTATTTTGTATCATTAATATTTTATATATATGATTTATATCTAAATACATAATTATTTAAATATTTTATTTTCTTATAGCTGTTCTCCAGGCACGGTCCATACCCCAGATTGTACAGATGATGAGAACAATGTAATTTCTAGTAACAACTTCTGTGGACTGATAACTGACAAAAATGGCCCATTCAAAGAATGTCACACTGTAATAAACCCAAATGTGTATTTTACTAACTGCATCTATGACATGTGTGAACTGAACATGGATCCAGAATCTCTGTGCAACAGTCTCCAATCATATGCAGAAGCTTGCCAGTCCAATGGGATAACCATACACCCATGGAGGAATGAGACTTTTTGTCGTAAGTAGAATATTTTGTTATATGGTGAATCAGGCAGAAAATCTGATCATATCTTAATTAGATATTTTATGTGTATTTTGGGGACTTACACATGGTGTTTTCAATTTTATTTTTATGTAAAAGTGTGTACTGCATTATTTCATGATTTCCATTTATATTTTTAATGTGCATATTTCTCACATATGTAAATTTTGAAATGTATTCAATTTGGATATTGTTTCTGTTTTATTTCATTGACCAAGTTGAGTTTTTTACTTTTGTTATAGCTCTTCAATGCTCATCCAACAGTCATTATGAGCAATGCGGTACAGCCTGTCCAGCTACTTGTGTAAACCCAGGATCGCCATCCACATGTACACTTCCTTGTACTGAAGGATGTTTCTGTAACCCAGGATATGTTCTCTATGACAAGAAGTGTGTTCCAGTTGGGCAGTGTGGGTGTTGGAATGGTGACAAACATTACCCTGTGGGCTCTGAATTCTGGACAGATGACACTTGCTCTACACACTGCAGATGCCCATCAGCAGGTGGGGGATTAATATGTAGTTCTGCTTCTTGTCCACCTGATAAGTACTGTGGCATAACAAATGGAAAACCTGGCTGTTATGATCTGACATTTGGCAACTGCGTTATCTATGGAGACCCTCATTATAACACTTTTGACAAAGAAGTTCATCATTTCATGGGAGTATGCACCTACACACTTTCCAAGTTTTGCAGAAATTCAACTACTCCTCTGCCATATTTTAATGTTGAAGCCAAGAATGAACATCGTGGAAACCCAACAGTTTCATATGTACAAAAAGTTATGGTAGATGTTTACAATAATAGAATAACAATTGTGAAAAATGAACCTCACCGTGTCATGGTAAGCTTACCTTTAACTTAATTAGCTTTGACAACTGTTTTGTTACATGGTAGTATAGGCTCACTGGCTAACTATTTTTTTTTAAATCCTTTTTACACATTTTCTTTTGTTTCTAGGTAAATGGTGCTTGGACAACTCTTCCAGTCATTTTAGTTGATGGATCCTTGACAGTGACAAGAAGTGGACGTTATATACGGGTGGAAACAGATTTCAAACTCACAGTTTCATATGATACTGATCATACAGTGGAGGTGAATGTTCCAACCACCTACTTCAATCAAACTTGTGGAATATGTGGTAATCTCAATGGAGACAGAAAGGATGACTTCATGATGCCTAATGGGCAACAAGCACAGAACTCTAATCAGCTGGGAGACAGCTGGAAAGTGGATGACGATGATCCATCATGCACACCAATTCCTCCACCTCCAATTTGTCCACCAGAGAAGGAAGAGTTTTATAAGAGCAATACATATTGTGGCCTTATAACAAGTAAAGATGGTCCATTCCAGGCTTGCCATTCTGTAATCAACCCAGACAGATTCTTGAGCGGCTGTGTGTTTGATCTGTGTGCCCTTGGTGATGCTGCTCTGTGCAAGGCATTAGAGGCATATGGTGATGCCTGCCAAGGGGCTGGAGTTAGCATCACTTGGAGAAACTCAACATTCTGCCGTGAGTATTTTAAGCTCTTAAATGGACACTCTGTGCAACACAACCCCTGCTTCTTTATTTTAATGGTTGTGTTTCAAAGACCCTGCTCTTTTTCTTGTGCTGCAGAAATGTTTACATATCGACAAGAACATGCTTCTAGTAGCCATCAGAGACACAGCCACTAAAGGTCTTCATGTTCAGTGCTATAATGAACAGCATGATAATAGAGTATGTTGCTTACTGATTCTGTGGGTGAAGAGAGTCAATCGACAAGCTTACACTTTAGGGTCTGAAAACTTTCACATGAGAAGCATCTGATTGGATAATACTTTATGATGTCTGATAATTTCCAGAAGTATAATTAGGTAGTGATGAGACTGTATTGGTGATGAAATAAATATATATAACTGCTTTTTTTAAAACTTTTTTTCTTTTTATATAGTGGGCAGTAATCTACACACACTAAGGAACACTCAAACATTAAAAATGTATTTTATTTATGTTTAATATTGGAATGTTACTTTCAGGACCATGCAATATCTTGCTTACATAGGTTTGGGATCTCATCAAGCTATGTTATTGCCAATTGATTGGTTTGTTCTATTTCAGAATAGAATCTTTAAAGAACAATTTGTTATGTTGGTCATAGAGTATTGCATATCTATAAGTTCATTTATTATAAGGATATATTCAATGCAAATATATATAGGATATTAGTCGTACTGTTTATACTCAATTAATTTGTGCACTGTTTATGTTTTTGCTACTCAGCACTCAAGTGTCCTGCCAACACTCATTATAATCCATGCTCCAGTGCATGTCCTGCCACCTGTCTGAATCAGAATGCATCAAATAATTGCAGCAAGCCATGCATTGAAAGCTGCCAGTGTGATGATGGCTTTGTTCTTAGTGGAACTACCTGTGTTCCTGTCAGTGATTGTGGATGCTTTTACAATGGCAAATATTATCAGGTAGGCACTGTGCGCTTTAAATTATATCTTTCCCACCCTTGTCCTAGTAATAATCAGATTATTCTGCTAATGGAGGAATCACATGTGCTCAAATTAGATAACTTGTACCTAGAAATATTGAAATGTGCACAAGAAAATGTTTCCCTCATCTGAATGTATCTTCTATAATACAGAGTGCTCTGTTGAGTGTTTATACAGAGTTGAAAGTATTTGAAGATTATAAAAGGTAACCTATATTTTATAAAACAAAATGATTAGCAATACACTCTATTTAAAAGCTCATCTTGTAGAAGCACTGCTCTGTCTGGTTTACTTACACTGTCCTCATTTCTTCCTGATTAGATGTCACATAAAAACAATAAATACAAAGAATATATTCAATAACTAAAAGGACAGTTTTTGCCCAGTCAAAGCTCTATTTGATTTAAATTATTTGTTAATTTCCAGAAAGGAGACATATTCTGGCAAGGAGACTGTGAAGGACAATGTACATGTGTTGGAAATAACCATGTGGACTGCAATGATAAGACATGTGAACTTGATGAAATATGCAAAGTTCAAGGTGGTAACCTAGGATGCTACAAGGCAGACACCACTATTTGCCATATCCATGGGGACCCACACTACATCACATTTGATGGCAAACTCTACCATTTTCAAGGAGCTTGTACTTATACCACTGTAGAGACCTGTAAGAATTCATCCGTCAACTTCTCAGTCACAACAAGGAATGAGCATAGAGGTAGCTTGACATGGACAGCTTTGAATTCAGTTGCTGTTCGCATTGGGGATCTGCATGTTATCCTAGCCAAGAACAAAATAGTTTATGTAAGTATCATATGTGGTACGATTTGGTATGTGACTCAATACACACAAGCAAAAATATAAATTTGAACTGTATCGGTATTGGAATGTTGACATAATCATTCTCGGAAAGAAAAATCCATTTAAATTTTTCATTAATTACATGAAACTGTATACACACATTAGCTTAAACGTGTTTATATTTTTTTATTTTGTTTGTAGGTCAATGGAAGCCAGGTTACTTTGCCAGTAAATTCAATCCCTGGTATCTCAATATATATAAGTGGTTCTTATGTTGTTCTCCAAAGTGACATTGGCCTTGAAGTCAAATTTGATGGAGACCATGAACTTTTTGTTAAAGTACATGAGAAGTTCAAAGATCAGCTCTGTGGTCTTTGTGGAACCTATACTGATAATATACTGGATGATTTCCTAATGCCTAATGGTTTACTGGCCTTTAACTCAAATGAGTTTGGAAACAGCTGGCGAATTCCTGATGACAACTGGGTGTAAGTATGATAGAATGATACAGCACAGAAGTGAAAATAAAACATATGCAATACTCACTAGATGTACATTAAAATGGTTCTGTCCTAATGGGTAATAGGTTCTCCCTAATGGCATTTTGAATAAAATACTTTCACTATGCTCTATATTATTTAAGTAAAGGCTCAATAATACAAAACATAATGTGTGAAATATAAGAAGTAAGGAAACAAAATACACATAAATACAAAAAAAAAAAAAGGTCTTTTTCAATGTCATTGTTTAATAATAGGTGCTAAGTTATACAGGGGGAAAACATTTTCCCCTAAATACCTGCTATCTCTATCGAAAAGAAAGTGAATAGCATACTTTCCCAAGCTTTGAGGGATTACACTATCCTTACAGAATTGGTCCCAAATAGATCCTAAAGCACATAAGCTACATATTAATTCTAAGACACTGGACAATACCTTTAAATGACATACTGGGTGGCATTATACAACCTTTTAAGTACTCAAAAACTTTGAATCAGTTTCTGGGGAGCGTTGAAGATGTCTGCTAACTAAAGTCATTCTATTACATATATATATAGAAGGAATGTGTATTCTTCTATTTCTTTAGAATTTAGTTTTACACAGTTTACAAAAAGTCACAGGTGCTTCAACTGCCAAGTCACCAAGGCCAGTGGAAATTGAGCCTTAGGATCAGTTTAATGAACCTGACTTATGTAATCATTTATCGAAAGAACCAGATTCTCTCTTATGATAAGTAAGTTACGATATGATTATTGAACAAGGGCAAACTAGACAAGACCAAGTACATTATTTTGTTATTCTTTCTCTTTTTATGTGTTTTATGTCTGCTTTTTGAAAACAATGCTTTTAAAAAAAAAAAAAAAAAAATGTATTTAGCTTCCGTGATAATATTTAACATTACATTTCAATAAAACTTATTGATCTAAAAACATATTATTGTACCCTCGTGAAGCAAAGAGCATGGAAATAATAAAAAGCTGGGAAAACAAACTTAGAAGGGAAACAAAAGGGAATGGACTTTCCGGTGGTCCCTTAGTTGAGCAGCTTTGACACATCTGTCAGGTTAAAATCCTTTGTAAGCAACTTCAAAGTCAGTATTGAAAGAGTTGCATTGCAAGCAAGTAATAACCGTCTTTGTGGTAACTGTGCAATAATAAAATCAATGATTTTGGCATGTGTATTCAGGTGCTACACCGGAGAATAAAACGCTAACCAATTGCACCAATATTAGTTTTGCCAATGTGTAGTAGTGTGGGAGTCAGGTGCTAAATGCTCACATTGTCTGATTTCATTCACTGCATGCACCCAACTGGCTAGAGAGAGGATTTCTTCCTTCCATCCTCGTGGAATTATATACATTGCCCCCTTCTGGTTTTTATTATTTCAAAATGATTTAGTTTGAAAGCCTTTAGAATGAGGGAAGTATGGTAAAAAAAAAAATGGTGGTTAAAATCAAAGGAGGGTGATTTTAAGTGAGACAAACCTACCAAATGGAACAGACAGCTCACCCCTGAGCATCTGAAACACATATTGGGAAGTGTAGAAATCATTGTATGTAGAGATTCAGCATATTATGTAATATTATGCAGTATAGTTAATATGTCTTTCTTTACAAAAACGTCCTCAGTTATGTTTATATACCACACAGTGTTTTTTTTTTAAATTAATTCTATCTGATTGTATATTGCAAATATTATGAACTGACATTGGTAAGATCACATTCAAATTTGATTCTGCTTATAATGAAAAGTAATTACAGAGATGAGTAACCTCAATAATTTCAGGTCAAATTTATATTTATTATATTTATTATGTTCGGATCTTTCTTTTCATTTTTCTGTAGGTGTGAAGATGATGTGGTTGATCCTCCCCCTTGTAATCCTGCTGATGAGAAACAATATGAAGAGCAATGCAAAATCATTTTATCAGGCAATGGTCCTTTCAAGGAATGTCACTTTTACATCCTCCCTCAGATATATTTTGAGAGCTGCGTCTATGATCAATGTGCCACAGGAGGAGATCTAGAACAGTTGTGTAATGCCTTAGAGTCTTACGCTGCTGCCTGTGAGAATGCTGGTGTTAACCTTGGAAATTGGAAGGATAATACTATCTGCGGTAAGGGAAAAATAACTTGACATCATGCGACTGTTTGACAATATATACATTACAAAGTGTTATACCACAAGATGCTTGAAATTTAAAAATACATATGTTACGGTCATTGGACAAACAACTTTTGGTACATATTACAATATGATGGAATGATAACAGTTAACAGAATATTTCATGCAAAATAAAAAGGAAATATTGCTAAAATTGAAACGTAGAAATATTGTAACACCACATCCTACTTGATTAACTAGTATCCAGAAAATAAACACTGTATCTGATAAAAATGAGTTCCAGTTAGAAATAAAAAAAAAGAAAATATTTTAATAGAAATTACACAGTCTGACTTTAAAGATTATGCATTTTACTAATGAATTTACAGAACACAAACATCATGATATAAAGGGAAAGTTACAGTTGTAATCATCTTCACTGTTTGCAGCTAACCAGGAGAGATCTTGGTCTAACCTCTTTCTCCATACTATGTGCAGGACAGGGGTTGAGAAAAGGGTTAAATGGATAGGGACACAAAATGGATAGGGACACAAAACTTCCTTGACCACTTTAGTTAGTTTGTATTAACTAGTAAATCAAGCACATTTTGTCTTTCAGATATTTTATTATGTCACAGAAACTGTTACTGTGATTCCATTGAATTTCTTATCTAACTTATCTATTTTTACTTTAATATTATTTTATGTATGTGGTTATGGTGTATGCTAATTTAGACAACAGTCTTATAATGAAAACATCTGTTTACTATGTAAATTTAGAAAGTTGTAATGTATTGATACCATTTAAGTTAACATACTTTTCATCTATTAACTAGACCATCTCTATTGTCATCACCACAGGAAATAGTACAACAACGCCTACTACTGCCAGCACCCCAAGAAGTACTACAACTACTACTATACCAACCAGCACCACACCAAAAACTATAACTACTCCTTCTGCTACCAGCACCACACCAAAAACAATAACTACTCCTTCTGCTACCAGCACCACACCAAAAACTATAACTACTCCTTCTGCTAACAGCACCACACCAAAAACTATAACTACTCCTTCTGCTACCAGCACCACACCAAAAACTATAACTACTCCTTCTGCTACAAGCACTACACCAAAAACTACAACTACTCCCTCTGCTACCAGCACCACACCAACAACTATAACTACTACTTCTGCTACCAGCACCACACCAAAAACTATAACTACTACTTCTGCTACCAGCACCACACCAAAAACTACAACTACGCCTCCTGCTACCAGCACCACACCAAAAACTACAACTACGCCTCCTGCTACCAGCACCAAAACAAGTACTACTACTAGCACAACAGGTATGCTACTGTCTTCTTCAAGCAGTTATTTTGCTCTTTGAATACATGGATTACATACAGACTAGACCATACTGTCAGTTAATCAAAAGCATTGTCAGTTTGCAATATCCAAATACTGATTAGTATCACTAATACTAAGATAATCAGGTAAACTAATGAAGTATATGAATATTGGCATCTGGAATTCTCTCATCTTGGCTGTCTGTGTTAATTTTGTCTAAGTTAAGTGTGTGCAGTGTGTGCTTGGAATCTACAAACAATGTTTTCATATAGAATGTAAAAGAATATTACAAGAAAAAGCCACGTACACAATGTTTTATATGTTGACAATCACATACAATTCGTGAGAGAAATTATTTGCTGTTAACATAATCCAACAATGTAATTTCATAGGCCTGATCAGATAAGTACTGATCCTGTTGCAAAATGCTCACTAATGATTTCATTTGTCACCTGAAAGACCATGCTACCCGTTATTGGTCATTTATATTATTACAGGAAATTATTGTCAATTATAGGGTATTGACACTGGGATTAAAAAACAATCATTGATCTCAGCACTGATTTCAGCAATTTAAGCAAAATTAGAATAGCAAATACTAAATTAATCATATAAATACAGATTACATTGTTTTTGAATGTCATGAGTGAAATTACAACAGAATATGATTTATAAGTTTAAATGTGCAAGGTATAACAATGGTTTATTAGTGTAACACTTTAATGGCAGAGAAGACATACTGTGCGATATATACATTGTACAATACATGTTTTATTTAAAAACATAAACATTAATTTAACTTGTGAATTTTGTCACTATTTATGATAACATTATTTTTGAAGTGTGTATTCTAATATAGTTCTTCCTATAACTGTATTGCACATGTTCTTTAGAGCCTGAAGTTCAGTGTCCTATGACATGCACATTTGACCATGACTTCTGTCACTGGAGGCAGTCAAAGCAAGATTATATGGACTGGATATCTATTAAAGGTCCTACACCATCTGAAGGCACAGGACCCACTTCTGATCATACAGGAGGTAATACAATCTTTCATAGTTCAAAATAAGCAAATTACAAGGGCTCAACCACTGGGATACACAGCAATAATGGTATATGCAAATGCAAGTCATAGGTATGTGTTTACATCTAAAGCTCTGCTGCTTAAAAAGTGAAGTTTAAAAACAATAAATGCATTTATTAAATGAAGTATGTAGAATAATGTGATCTTGCTACAGAACATTTTCTATACAATAACAAAAATGTTTGTAAGCACTATAATGTTTAATTTTTATTCGAATGAAGTGTCATTGTCAGACCATGCGATTAACTTTGAAGTCAGTGACAATTACGGAAGATGTCAATAAGTTAACTGTTCAAAATTAAGGGACGCAATTCTTAAAAGCAATAGTTGGGTTATTACAAGTCTAGATGTTAAAATTGACCTCAAAGATAAACTTGCATACAGTGCTGTAGGATTCAAAAGTAAAGCTACATCATTGTTTCATTGTAATCTTAAAGAAAGATAGATTACACTTTATCAACTATCACGTTTATTTGAGCAATTTATTTATTTCATTGGCTGTGTTGACAAAAATATTGTAAAAGCATCACCATACCTATATATTTACATGAAGAGAGTGGTAAATAGAGCAGTGTGTTAATATAATTAAGCAACCTTTTTGAGATTCATTTATTGTGGTTGTGTATTTTAAGCTGAACATTGCAGACTAGCAAGTATCAACTTCTCAGTTTCAGTTTACATGTTTATATTAACTGGCTATTTTGTAAAAGTTATGTCTCATTTGTTTAAAGATGGCTTTTATATCTATGTTGATGGAAGATATTCAGAAGAAGGAGATTATGCTAGATTAGAAAGTCCTGAGTGTGAACTAGTTACGAATCACTGCTTCAACTTCTGGTACCACATGTATGGAACAGCAAAGTACATGGAGCTGAAGGTCTGGGTGGTAACATTTGAAGGTTTGGAAAATATCATAAACATTGAGGGTGATCAAGGAGACCTGTGGCATTATACTGAAGTACCATTGCTAAATAATGGTAAAATTCAGGTGAGTGTTATTGTTATTATTTATTTGAAATATCTTTCAGGAATCCGTATCTCTGTTTGTGTAGTGTTTGCATAATATTGCAATATGTTCTCTTTTTAACAAATAACTTAAAACGCATAATAAATAAACCAGCATATTCTGCCAAATTCTTTTGCAATAATGCATATATGGTAGATATTTAGTGACCTGCTTCCTTTAGGATTAAGTCCAGTTCTCTGTCCTTTAAATGTATTTACTTAATAAAGAGTAACATGTAGACTGCAATGTATGCTTCATTAGCGCAAAGGTTAAAGCAGAGTAATCCATACTTTATCATAAACTCAAACTATGATAGAGGTAGATAGATAGATAGAGAGAGAGAGAGAGAGAGAGAGAGAGAGATAGATAGATAGATAGATAGTGGCCAAGGAGATTTGTGACATTATATATTTTCCTTCCAAACTCTAGTACATTCCAGGTACGTGGTTTTGTTACAATTTTGTTACATTTCAAGTGTTTCTCCATTTGAGTATTGTTTGTGCAAAATTTTAGCAAATTCTCCCCGTACTACCATTTCATTTCATGTCAATATCTAATTAAAGAAAATAGACATGCAAACAAACCTACAATGTAATAACAAAGTGGCATTCAACTTTCACATTTTATATGTTTTATTGTGTATATTAACACTTTCTTTAATGATGCACATTGATTGTTGTAAAATTACAAGGTAAATACAAGGTAAATATTTTAGAGCCTGCCTCATTTAGGATTGAGTTTAACATATTTAACCACTTTGGTCCACAAACTGAAAAGCCTTTACATGTTTTGATAGATTTAATGGTTACAGAGTTTGTATTAAAGGGTTACTTCAAACAGTAAACAATGTTTTATTAAAACACTGTTTTGATTAGAAGAAGTTTTAATGCAAAATGCAGTCCATCTCAGGAAAAACAATATACCTTTAATGTTGTAAATCTATTACATGGACTGGTAAGTAGTCTTTTCTGGGTTCTCAGCAGTCAAGACATTTTGGAACCCAAAGCACTAACAATGCACTCTAATACTTAATCACACATTAAAGCTTTAGAGAAGAAATTAACACTATAAACCAAGCTTTCAGAGGAATATTAATTAAGGATTCAGATTCAAGTATGACTAGCCTTAAAAGGTCAGACACATGTACACCAAATATAAATAATCAATGTTGTTTCCTTAGATCTTCATAGATGGAGTTATAGGTGAAACTAGTCTCAGTGATGTCGCTGTTGATGATATCACTATATACCCAGGATACTGCCGTGGTAAGTTCTAAAAAGTACAGGCAAATTAATAGTTTCAAATACACATGTGGTTTTAGCTGAATGCGATCTGATAAACAATTTGAGTATTGATATTATACTTCCTTACAATTTATCATATGTTCTATTTGATTTGTCAAGAAGTGGGGTATTTTTATTTAGAATGTGAATTAGTTTATTGTTTTACTACCTGACTCAAACATTCTAGTTTTTCTGAAATTGCAATTTTTACTCCCATAAAAAAAAAAAAAAATAGCCACATTTTTGGAAATTGTGTTTGTAGGAATACAATCTAAACATGTCAAGAGTCAGTTCTGGAGATTTTGGAATGCCAGTATTTATTATTATTATTACAATGTTAAATTTACTATCTCAAAGCTTTGAAACTTCATTGCAAGCATACCAAACATGTATCACAAGGCCCACTATGTAAATTATTTTTCGGAATAGCATTGAAAATCAGAACCAGGTAACATGAGAAGAATATCTTCAAAATGGTTCATGTAACAAGAAAATCCTTTAAATTTAACTGAGCTAAGGATTATCCTCTGGTTATAAACCTCAAATTTCTTCTCTTGTGAAGAAACAAGACTTTTTTTTTAATTGCATGCCATGTATCATGAATATTATAGGCGTTTATTTAGCCCCAACGTATTCCACAGCTCTTTACAATATTATAATGTGGGAAATTTAACAATAAATTAGACAATTACGATATGTTACAGGAACAATAGGTAGAGGAGGATACTGCTCAAAGGAGCTTGCATACTAGATGATGTGGGGTATGAAAACAAAAAAGGAAGGACATCAAAAATAGCAGAAGTGGAGTGCAGCACTTTAAGATGATAAGATGCATTTTGCCATGAGGTCAATTAATCTTATTTTTGTATAAAATGTGAATCCTTTAAATCAATAATATCAGTCTAATGGTGTTACAATTTTCTACATTGTTAGGTCCACCAACCACAAGCACCACAAGATCTCCATCAGGTAAATAATACATTTTTTTGGGGGGGAATAATCTACTACAGGGAACCTGTAGCTCTTACAGCCATAATGCTTGAAAACCATTAGGGGAGATGTAGTTCACAACATATGGAGTGCTGAATGTTGCCTATTCTGGTAGCAGACGTAGTTGCCTACTCCTGATTTACCACTAAGTTACTATCAGGCCAGGACTGGCTATCAGGCAAATCAGGCAAATGCAGGGCTGACACTATCCAAGAGCCGATCTTGCTGTGTGCAATGAGGGCTGGTGGAAAGCAAATACCTTACACACACACACACATTGCACCACCGTCACACACACATTGCAACCCCCAAACAGACACATTAAACCACCCCCCACATATTGCACCCCTCACACACACATATTTCTCCCCTTAGACACACACATTGCACCCCTCGCATGCACATTGCACCCCACACACACACGCATTGGTCACCACACACACACGCATTGGTCACCACACACACACACACACACACAAACACATTGAACACCTCACACACATTTTGATGTGTTAATGTATTCTATTAATTATTTTTATTTTTTTTACTCAGTCTGTAGAAGATATGCTAATCTGATTTTCTGCTATTGTCGTCCCAACAGGCGGAACTACAGCTACACCAACCACTTTCAGCACCACTTTAACTACCTCCAGCACAATTTCTACAATAACCCCATCCACAACCAGCCCCATATCAACTACTTCCCAGAACCCAGGATCAACATTAACTAGTACATTGCCACCATCTCTGCCATATACAAGTACCATCAGAAGTACTACTACCCAGACACCAGGTTCACCAGTGACCACTACATTGCCACCATCTACAAGTAAAACAACAAGTACTACTACCCAGACACCAGGTTCACCAGTAACCACTACATTGCCACCATCTACAAGTACAACCACAAGTACTACTACCCAGACACCAGGTTCACCAGTTACCACTACATTGTCACCATCTACAAGTACAAAAACAAGTACTACTACCCAGACACCAGGTTCACCAGTAACCACTACATTGCCACCATCTACAAGTACAACCACAAGTACTACTCCCCAGACACCAGGTTCACCAGTGACCACTACATTGCCACCATCTACAAGTAAAACAACAAGTACTACTACCCAGAGACCAGGTTCACCAGTAACCACTACATTGCCACCATCTACAAGTACAACCACAAGTACTACTACCCAGACACCAGGTTCACCAGTTACCACTACATTGTCACCATCTACAAGTACAAAAACAAGTACTACTACCCAGACACCAGGTTCACCAGTAACCACTACATTGCCACCATCTACAAGTACAACCACAAGTACTACTACCCAGACACCAGGTTCACCAGTTACCACTACATTGTCACCATCTACAAGTACAAAAACAAGTACTACTCCCCAGACACCAGGTTCACCAGTAACCACTACATTGCCACCATCTACAAGTACAACCACAAGTACTACTCCCCAGACACCAGGTTCACCAGTGACCACTACATTGCCACCATCTACAAGTACAAAAACAAGTACTACTCCCCAGACACCAGGTTCACCAGTAACCACTACATTGCCACCATCTACAAGTACAACCACAAGTACTACTCCCCAGACACCAGGTTCACCAGTGACCACTACATTGCCACCATCTACAAGTACAAAAACAAGTACTACTTCCCAGACACCAGGTTCACCAGTAACCACTACATTGCCACCATCTACAAGTACAACCACAAGTACTACTACCCAGACACCAGGTTCACCAGTTACCACTACATTGTCACCATCTACAAGTACAAAAACAAGTACTACTACCCAGACACCAGGTTCACCAGTAACCACTACATTGCCACCATCTACAAGTACAACCACAAGTACTACTACCCAGACACCAGGTTCACCAGTTACCACTACATTGTCACCATCTACAAGTACAAAAACAAGTACTACTCCCCAGACACCAGGTTCACCAGTGACCACTACATTGCCACCATCTACAAGTACAACCACAAGTACTACTACACAGACACCAGATTCAACATTAACCAGTACATGGTCACCGTCTACAAGTACCACCACAAGTACTACTACCCGTACAACAGATTCAACAGTAACCAGTACATTGCCACCATCTACAAGTACCACCACAAGTACTACTACTCAGACACAAGGTTCAACAGTATCCAGCACATTGCCCCCATCTGCGGGTAAGTATTCTACCCTGTGAATTAAAGTCTATGAAAGATTTTAGTAAATTATGTCCAACTCCACACCTCCAAATGGCACAGTTTAATGAATGCTCTTCTGTAAAAAAAAAAATTATATATATATATATATATATGTATATATATATATATATATATAACACAGATTACATATAGTGCAATAACATTAAGTGAGCATATTAACTGTATTCAAGTATTCATGTATGCAAACAAATATAAAGTAGAAATAGCACTGAGAGACTTTTTGAAGTCATGTTCCCTAACTGCACTCATATACTAACATTTCCTTGAAAATAGTTTTGAAGGCAAATGGAAGAGAAGCAAGAAAAAAAACTTTTTGAGAATTGGGTAAACATTGAATGGGAAAAATGTGCCAGAAATAGGGTGGGAGCTACATAAAATAATTATATAATCATCCTTTGTTGTATTCATGAGTAGAAGGAGGTTAATTGATGAGTTACATATATTGAAAGAGGTGAATATTTGTAAATTCAGTTTTAGCTAAATTTAAGCCACTCGGTGGTTCAGTCGAATTCTGTATCTTTGGAGTACCATATGGACATACATGAGCAAATGGCTAGTGTAATGAACAAGTATGTTTGTTTGCTTCGGAATTTGAGTTCTACTAATGACACCAAAGAAAGGGACGACTGATGGGAAAAAAGATGAATGATGGCTAGGGGACAACTACTAAATGTTTATTTTATTCACAGATAAAGTAAGAAGTGACCAATACAGGAATATTAAGACAAACAATATATATCTTTCAATATATATCAAAACAATATATATCTTTTTACTGCTCCTACTCTTTTTACCTCTATTGGATTATTTTTCTCGGTTGATTTGTGAATCAAATTGCAGGAAAAAAATTCTGCTATCAGAGTATCGCACAATATATGCATAATATTTATATTATATTATGTATATTTTTGCAGTACACTAATTAAATGATATTCACGTCTTTTTGGTTTGTCTGAATCATATTTTTCATAGACGATATTCGGACGAGCCAATTGTCAACTTACTGAGTGTTCGAGGTCTTGAAATAAATTTCATATTCAAAAAAAATGGTTCCGCCAAAACAAATTTTTGCCGCCATGCAGAAGTCTAATGATTAGTCCATTTCTTAATAAATATGAGGAAAGCGCGATGGAACAAATTCCAGTTGCATTTTTCGCAAATATTGATCTGTATGTAATAACAAAGACAACTATATTTGTTTTTCATTTTGTACTATTTAAAAAGACTATTGTTGTGGTGTCTTCTGAATTGAACTGGAACAGGTAATTCTAAAACATGTTAGGTGTACATTTTAAGATTGTTCTATAATACAAAACCACAATGTGAAAAATGTAGACAAAACTAGCAGCAAAAATTTAAGGGGTGGTTGAGAATTGTATGCAAGCTTAACAATGCACTTAATGACAGGCTGTCTAATAGTGTTAAGAAACATAAGGGCCCTACTGCTATACAAAAATGCAACATATAATGGTTTTAATGCAATTAAAATTGTATGTTAAATTATGCATATTAAGGGGTATACCTAACTTCCTCTTTCAAAATAAACTGGAAGTTCTACAACTTGACCACACCTATCACCATTTCAGGAATTAACACTGTTTCAGCCACAACACTTGGAGCTACCTCTGAAGATACCACTACAACTACCCTATCTTCAACGTCCGACAAGACTATTTCTACACTAAACACAGCAGCCTCCACATCTTTGAAGCCCACAACTACCTCTACTTCTGAAACCGCTTCTTTAACATCAGGGCAAATAAATAGTTCAACTACATCCGATTTTACTAAGAAGACTACAATTCCTGAATTAGAGAGCACATCTGGAAAACCAATTGTCACCACTGCAGGCCCTACAGCCTTTTCTACTACTTCAGTCGCAACATCAGTAACAAAAACACAGACTACTACAACCAGTTTTACATCTGAAACAAAGTCTACCTCTCCTATCATTTCGAGTCCAGCTGCCACTAGAAGTACAGAGAAGACAACTACATTACAATCTATAACTGATTTAACATCAGCAATGATTACTGCTACTACTTCAGCTTCTGGAAAGACAACCACTTCAGATTCAACTTCAACATCTGGTTCTACATCACAAGCGACCACTACCACTTTAATAACCATGTCTGCTACTACTTCAGAGCCTATAGTTTCTTCTTCTTCAATCACTAAAACAATCCCTACAGTTGATTCCACACTGGAAATCTCAACTGTTACTTCTTCGGGCACTACAGGTAAAACCTCATTAGGAGCCACAGGCTTCACAACAACAATAACTACATCCAAGCCTATACCTGAGATCACAACTGCATCAAGTACTACTGGTGTCACCACTTCCCCATCCACTCTTGTATCTTCCTCGGAAACAACATCTACAGTAGGTACTACAATCTCTGAGTCTTTGAAATCCACAACTGGTTCTATATCTAAAACGAGTGCTACATCTTCAGAAACAACATCTGCCTTAACGTCAAAGACTGCAAGTACTGCTACAAGCAGTACAAGTGGCACTACATCTAAGCCATCAATTGTAACCACGACTGCTGCATCTGAAACATCAACAAAGACAGGATCTCCCATAATTTCAAGTTCAACACACACTACAAGTTCCGGCACCACGACTACATTAAGTTCTGCATCTGACTTAACAACAGGGACTTCAAGAACCACACATTCTGCCGCACCAACAACTGCATCAAGTACAACTGGTGTCACCACTTCCCCATCCACTCTTGTATCTTCCTCAGAAACAACATCTACAGTAGGTACTACAATCTCTGAGTCTTTGAAATCCACACCTGGTTCTATATCTAAAACGACTGCTACATCTTCAGAAACAACATCTGCCTTAACGTCAAAGACTGCAAGTACTACTACAAGCAGTACAAGTGGCACTACATCTAAGGCATCAATTGTAACCACTACTGCTGCATCTGAAACATCAACAAAGACTGGATCTCCCATAATTTCAAGTTCAACACACACTACAAGTTCCGGCACTACGACTACATTAAGTTCTGCATCTGACTTAACAACAGGGACTTCAAGAACCACACATTCTGCCGCACCAACCTTATCAACTTCTACCATTGCTTCAGAAATCGTAACATCTTCTAGAACAACACATACATATCCAGAAACGTCAGGTATCTGTGCAATGTTTACCGTTAGTTATCATTGTTAATTATATTGGCCCTCTGTCACTTTGCTATGAAATGTTTTGTCGTCTTTCTTGTATAAAATTTACCATACTCTTTAGATAAAAGATGGAAATGTGATGTTACACAACATTATTTGCTTTTTGGAACTCTGCAATTGCCTTTTCTGTTACACTTATTTTCAGCTTGAATTTACATGTATTGTGTAATTTTATTGCATGCCCAATATTGGTTATAGTCTTTGTTATCAGATCCTCTAATTTGTAAACCTAATTCTAAATGTTTCCATAATTGTAATCCTTAATACTATTACTTAATGGCAGTATTCATAATTTGTGTAATTTTAAGTATGTCATTAACACAATATATATAAATATGTCAAATACACAATAAAGTATCCGTACTTTAATTACTAGAATCTGATATATGGCATATATGCTATAATGTGTACAATTAATTAACATGTTTTATGTGAATCTTTGTTTACTTTCTCTGTAACATATGCTATATTCTACAGTTATTGTACTGCATGTCAAATTTGTGTTTAAGCATTTTTTTCTGTATGTTACAACTCTGAACATCTATATGGAACTCATAATATAATGTTTGGTAATTTGTGTTACCTATTTGTACAATTTTTTATTTGTACAATTTATTTGTGTAATTTGGAGTATTTTATAGCTTGGTCACTTTGTAAATTTATTGTTATCCCTTAATTGTTTACTAATTGATGATTTATATACTCTTTCAAACATTTATTGAAAGAGATAACATTCTTGTTATTCCCAGATTCAGATGCACAGCATGCAAAAATCAGTGGGATATCATTTTATTAGAATTCATATTTTTTTGTAAGAAAATGGCCCTATTGTATGTAACAGACATACCATGTTTTTGATGTAGCAGGTGAATTGTGTTTTCACACAATATTTTTAATTTTCTGTGAATCTATGTTTGTATTACCTGTTATGAATGTTATGTTATTTAATTTGACACATAATTATGTTGCATGTTGTATAATTTGTGGATGTGCATCTTGTTATACTGTAAAATACAACTTTATAAATTGTAAATATAACTTTGTAAATATATGTGGATCTAGCAATATTATGTAAGTTGCATTATTCTAATGTTTTAAAAAAAACACTCCAATCACCATAACCACTACAGTGGCCTCTCCCTGCCTCCACTACAATCGACAAAGAGCTTTAAGATCTGAGCTAAGCCAGGCTATCCAGGGATTATGTCATTGGCTGAGAGCGATCAGTTATTCATCTCACAGAGATAACTTTACAGCGCAATGTTTAGTTCAGGAGAGCTCCTGCATAGTAACTTCTGTCTCTTCATCAGATATAGTGGAGGTGGGCTGCAGAGCCCAGCAGACCTGAGTAAGATTTCTCTAAAATTGAATTATTCTTTAAAATTACTCTAAAATGGAATGACTACTTACAATGTGACAGGAGAACCAGGCTACTTCTGTCACCATAGCCACTGCAGCATATTGTAGTTGTAATGTTGCATGGAGTGTTACTTTAATTGGTTTAATTTGAATAATAATTATTTAATGTTTTGCCAATAAATACTATGAATATCCCTTCAAAACACCTATTCAAAAGGAATATCAAGAAAAAGCAGTGTGTAATTAAATAGGATAGTTTCCTCATTCTCTTAAATTGTGGATAATGCTAAACGTATCTTTACTCCATATCCTTTTTTACTATTCTAAATACCTTTATACATTCTACATCATTTAAATTCTCATACATGCCAATATGGTTTAAATAATTTTCATTGTATGGAGCTGTAGAGCTTGTTGCCACTGACAAAAATAAATTATAATAAAAATGTTCTATTTAAACAGGTATAACGGAAAAATTCACAACCACACCAGATACATCATCATCATCAACAACATTGACTTACCCGACCTCAACACGTAAATATACAATCATTGCATTCTATGTACTATGCATACTTTAGCTCAAACTCCTCTTCACTTACTAAAAAATATAGATGATAATTAATGTGAATGTAAATAACAAAATAAAAATCACAATATTTAATACATAACCTGTATATAATACAAGATTCTGAGATTGTGTATCTAATAATTATCATTTTCTATTAACAGGTTCAACTGCAACACAACATTCCACAATAACAGTATCACCTCCTGGCGCAGGTACAATAATGACAAAAGAACTAAAGCCATAAATATTATCATGTTTCGTTATAATATGTGAAGGACATTATAGTTAAAGGACCATTATAGTGCCAGGAAAACAAACTCGTTTTCCTGGCTCTATAAGGGTCTTTGGGTTCACCCCCCACCCTCAGGGTCCCACTCCCACCAGGCTGAAGGGGGAGGAAGGGATTCAATTCTTACCTTTCACCAACGCCGGGCTCCCTCGGCGCTGGGGACTCTCCTCCCTCTTCCAACATTATCAGCTGAATGTGCATGTGTGCGCATTCAGTCAGTCCATAGGAAAGCATTTCTCAATGCTTTCCTGTGGACGCTGATGTCGTCTCACTGTGAATATCACAGTGAGAAGTGTGGAAGCGCCTCTAGCGGCTGTCAATGAGACAGCCACTAGAGGCTGGATTAACCCTAATGTTAACATACATGTTTACAGCTGCAGGTTTAACCCTAGATGGACCTGGCACCAAGGCCACTTTATTGAGCTGAAGTGGTCTGTGTGCCTATAGTGGTCCTTTAATGCATCAAATCTGTTAGTATGTAAGGAAGCTAATTTACATAAATAAGTTTAAGTCTCTCAAGCTTTATTGGAAGTTGTAAGTGGAGTACCACTGGATTCTACCTTGGGCCAATGTTTCTGTATTTGTTTATTAATGATATTGTAATGTGTATGAAGAGTCACATGATCAAGGTATCTTCGAGTTAGTGATGCATCAAGTTAATGCAGTTTGAGAAAAATATCACATTTGGATATATTACAGTACGGTTTAAGCAATTATCAGAAGAGATTTAATATGTATAAATAATAACTAAGATAAACTGAGTTACAGATAGTCTTTCATAAAATGAGAAGGATTAGATAATAATTGTAGACACCAATCTTCTCAAAAAAGTGCAATATCTATCAATTGATGTATATCTTTATAAGGCACTGTATTGTATAATGCCAAGGACTATTGATTTTTATTATGAAAGTATTGTTGTCTCTACAATCTACAATCTACTATCTACAATTACCACCATAAGCACTACTACCCAGACACCAAGTTCAACAGTGGCCAGTGCACTGTCACCATTTACAAGTACCACAAGTACTACTAACCAGACACCAGGATCAGTAGTGATCAGTAACTTTGCCACCATCTATAATTACCACCACATGTACTACTACCCAGACACGAGGTTTAATAGTGATCAGTACATTGATCCCATCTGCAGGTAAGTATTCTACCCTGTATATTTATAAATTAGTAACAAAGTCAGAGACATATTTTAGTAAATTATTTTTAACTCTACACCTCCAAATTGCACGGTTTAATTAATGCTCTTTTATGTGGGACAATGCAGGGTCACATTAGTGTGACATACATGATATATTTGTTATTTTTCATTCATAGGAAAGTCACCAAGAGTAAAAAAGAGACCAACATTAAGATTAATGTCAAGTATATTCTATTTTAAATTGGATAAAAACATGTTTTAATAGATTAATCTAACATACAAAACTATTTATATATTATACAGCTTGGTACTTATCGTCATAGTTCCGTAGTAGGTATGAGGTTCAGTAAAGATTACTTATTAGATTGTAGGTAGGGCTGATTTTCCAACCCTGCACTTGCTGTTGTAATGTATATACTATGTATATACTATAGGAAATTCAGCTGCAACTACATATCTTAACTATAATGATATATGGCATATTTCCCCATACTTCTATGTAAGATAATTGTCCAGATCTTTTGTAAAAAAACTAAATAAAAAAATATATATAGATATATAATACTGCGTATGTCATCTGCATCCAAGTATTCGCTAAGTAAATTAATAAACAGAAGAGGGAGATAGCATTAAGAGACTTTTTTAAAGTCAAATTTCCTAACTGCATTCACATATTAAAATTTCCTAGAAAATGGTTTTGAAGGCAAACTTAAGAGAAGCAAGAAAAAACTTTTTCAGAATTGGGAAAACATTGAATGGGAAAAAAGTGTCAGTATTAGGGTGGGAGATACATAAAATAATGATATCATCATCCTTTGTTGTATCCATGAGTAGAAGGAGTTTCATTGACTAGTTACATATATTGAAAGAGGTAAATAATTCCTTTACTATGTATATACTATTGAAAATCCAGCTGCAACTACATATCTTAACTATAATGATATATGGCATATTTCCCTATACTTCTATGTAAGATAATTGTACAGATCTTTTGTAAAAAAACAAAATAAAAAAATATATATAGATATATAACACTGCGTATGTCATCTGCATCCAAGTATTCTCTAAGTAAATGAATAAAAAGAAGAGGGAGATAGCATTAAGAGACTTTTTTAAAGTCAAATTTCCTAACTGCATTCACATATTAAAATTTCCTAGAAAATGGTTTTGAAGGCAAACTTAAGAGAAGCAAGAAAAAACTTTTTGAGAATTGGGAAAACATTAAATGGGAAAAAAGTGTCAGTATTAGGGTGGGAGATACATAAAATAATGATATCATCATCCTTTGTTGTATCCATGAGTAGAAGGAGTTTCATTGACTAGTTACATATATTGAAAGAGGTAAATAATTCCTTTACTATGTATATACTATTGAAAATCCAGCTGCAACTACATATCTTAACTATAATGATATATGGCATATTTCCCTATACTTCTATGTAAGATAATTGTACAGATCTTTTGTAACAAAATCAAATATAAAAATATATATATAAATAGATAACACTGAGTATGTCATCTGCATCCAAGTATTCTCTAAGTAAATGAATAAACAGAAGAGGTTAACCATTAGCAAACCTATTTGTTGTCGTGTCTTCTAAATTGGACTGTATTAGGTGTAATTTCTAGCATTGTTCTATATAACAGCAAGACCAGAATGTGAAAAATGTAAAGAAAACCAGCAGCAAAGAATTAAGAGGGGGTGCTCGCATATTAGTATGCAAGCTTAGCACTTCACTGAATGAAGGGCTGCAATAAAGCTCAGAATCAACTGTTCAATTATAAATATTTGTTAACATGTTAGACATAAGAGAATATAATGTGTACACTGTGTCAAGATGTATAGAATCAGATCAGCTTTACTATAATGCAACAGTGCAGCATATAATGGTTTCAATGTAATGCAAAATTATATGTTAAATTATGCATATTAAGGGGCATACCTAACTTCCTCTTTCAATATAAACTGGAAGTTCTAGAACTTGACCACACTTGTCACCATTTCAGGAATTAACACTGTTTCAGCCACAACACTTGATGTTACCTCTGAAGATACCACTACTACTACTCTCTCTCCAACTTCCGACAAGACTATTTCTACACTAAGCACGGCAACCTCCACGTCTTTGAAACCTATAACAACCTCTACTTCTGAAACAGCTTCTTTAACTTCAGGGCTAGCAACTAGCTCAACTACATCCGATTTTACTAAGAAGACTACACTTCCTGCATTAGAGAGTACATCTGGGAAAACAATTGTCACCACTACGGGCCGTGCAACTTTTTCAACTACTTTAGTTCCAACATCAGTATCAAAAACACAGGTTACTACAACTGATTTTATATCTGAAACTTCAACAAAAACTATCTCTCCTATCATTTCAAGTCCAGCTGCCACTAGTAGTACAGAGAAGACAACGACATTACAATCTATAACTGATTTAACATCAGCAATGATTACTGCTCCTCCTTCAGCTTCAGGAAAGACAACCACCTCAGATTTAACTTCAACATCTGGTTCTACATCACAAGCGACCACTACCAATTTGATTACCACGTCTGCTACTACTTCCGAGCCTATAGTTTCTTCTTCTTCAATCACTAAAACAATCCCTACAGTTGATTCCACACTGGAAATCTCAACTGTTACTTCTTCGGGCACTACAGGTAAAACCTCATTAGAAGCCACAGGCTTCACAACAACAATAACTACATCTAAGCCTATACCTGAGATCACAACTGCATCAAGTACTACTGGTGTCACCACTTCCCCATCCACTCTTGTATCTTCCTCGGAAACAACATCTACAGTAGGTACTACAATCTCTGAGTCTTTGAAATCCACACCTGGTTCTATATCTAAAACGACTGCTACATCTTCAGAAACAACATCTGCCTTAACGTCAAAGACTGCAAGTACTACTACAAGCAGTACAAGTGGCACTACTTCTAAGCCATCAATTGTAACCACGACTGCTGCATCTGAAACATCAACAAAGACTGGATCTCCCATAATTTCAAGTTCAACACACACTACAAGTTCCGGCACTACGACTACATTAAGTTCTGCATCTGACTTAACAACAGGGACTCCAAGAACCACACATTCTGCCGCACCAACCTTATCAACTTCTACCGTTGCTTCAGAAATCGTAACATCTTCTAGAACAACACATACATATCCAGAAACGTCAGGTATCTGTGCAATGTTTACCGTTAGTTATCATTGTTAATTATATTGGCCCTCTGTCACTTTGCTATGAAATGTTTTGTCGTCTTTCTTGTATAAAATTTACCATACTCTTTAGATGAAAGATGGAAATGTGTTGTTACACAACATTATTTGCTTTTTGGAACTCTGCAACTCTGTTACGCTTATTTTCAGCTTGAATTTACATGTATTGTGTAATTTTATTGCATGCCCAATATTGGTTATAGTCTTTGTTATCAGATCCTCTAATTTGTAAACCTAATTCTAAATGTTTCCATAATTGTAATCCTTAATACTATTACTTAATGGCAGTATTCATAATTTGTGTAATTTTAAGTATGTCATTAACACAATATATATAAATATGTCAAATACACAATAAAGTATCCGTACTTTAATTACTAGAATCTGATATATGGCATATATGCTATAATGTGTACAATTAATTAACATGTTTTATGTGAATCTTTGTTTACTTTCTCTGTAACATATTCTATATTCTACAGTTATTGTACTGCATGTCAAATTTGTGTTTAAGCATTTTTTTCTGTATGTTACAACTCTGAACATCTATATGGAACTCATAATATAATGTTTGGTAATTTGTGTTACCTATTTGTACAATTTTTTATTTGTACAATTTATTTGTGTAATTTGGAGTATTATATAGCTTGGTCACTTTGTAAATTTATTGTTATCCCTTAATTGTTTACTAATTGATGATTTATATACTCTTTCAAACATTTATTGAAAGAGATAACATTCTTGTTATTCCCAGATTCAGATGCACAGCATGCAAAAATCAGTGGGATATCATTTTATTAGAATTCATATTTTTTTGTAAGAAAATGGCCCTATTGTATGTAACAGACATACCATGTTTTTGATGTGGCAGGTGAATTGTGTTTTCACACAATATTTTTAATTTTCTGTGAATCTATGTTTGTATTACCTGTTATGAATGTTATGTTATTTAATTTGACACATAATTATGTTGCATGTTGTATAATTTGTGGATGTGCATCTTGTTATACTGTAAAATACAACTTTATAAATTGTAAATATAACTTTGTAAATATATGTGGATCTAGCAATATTATGTAAATTGCATTATTCTAATGTTTTAAAAAAACACTCCAATCACCATAACCACTACAGTGGCCTCTCCCTGCCTCCACTACAATCGACAAAGAGTTTAAGATCTGAGCTAAGCCAGGCTATCCAGGGATTATGTCATTGGCTGAGAGCGATCAGTTATTCATCTCACAGAGATAACTTTACATCGCAATGTTTAGTTCAGGAGAGCTCCTGCATAGTAACTTCCGTCTCTTCATCAGATATAGTGGAGGTGGGCTGCAGAGCCCAGCAGACCTGAGTAAGATTTCTCTAAAATTTAATTATTCTTTAAAATTACTCTAAAATTTAATGACTACTTACAATGTGACAGGAGAACCAGGCTACTTCTGTCACCATAGCCACTGCAGCATATTGTAGTGGTAATGTTGCATGGAGTGTTACTTTGTGTAATTTGAATAATAATTATTTAATGTTTTGCCAATAAATACTATGAATATCCCTTCAAAACACCTATTCAAAAGGAATATTAAGAAAAAGCAGTATCTAATTAAAAAGGATAGTTTCCTCATTCTCTTAAATTGTGGATAATGCTAAACGTATCTTTACTCCATATCCTTTTTCAATATTCTAAATACCTTTATACATTCTACATCATTTAAATTCTCATACATGCCAATATGGTTTAAATAATTTTCATTGCATGGAGCTGTAGAGCTTGTTGCCACTTACAAAATTAAATTATAATAAAAATGTTCTATTTAAACAGGTGTAACAGAAAAATCCACAACCACCCCAGATACATCATCATCATCAACAACATTGACTTACCCGACCTCAACACGTAAATATACAATCATTGCATTCTATGTACTATGCATACTTTAGCTCAAACTCTTCTTCACTTACTAAAAAATATAGATGATAATTAATGGGAATGTAAATAACAAAATAAAAATCACAATATTTAACACATAACCTGTATATAATACAAGATTCTGAGATTGTGCATCTAATAATTATCATTTTCTATTAACAGGTCCAACTGCAACACAACATTCCACAATAACAGTATCACCTCCTGGCACAGGTACAATAATCACAAAAGAACTAAAGCCATAAATATTATCAAGTTTCGTTATAACATGTGAAGGACATTATAGTTAAAGGACCACTATAGTGCCAGGAAAACAAACTTGTTTTCCTGGCTCTATGAGGGTCTTTGGGTCCCCCCCACCCTCAGGGTCCCACTCCCACCGGGCTGAAGGGGGAGGAAGGGTTTCAATTCTTACCTTTCTCCAGCGCCGGGCTCCCTCGGTGCTGGGGACTCTCCTCCCTCCTCCGACATTATCGACTGAATGCGCTTGCGCGGCAAGAGCCACGCGCGCATTCAGTCAGTCCATAGGAAAGCATTTCTCAATGCTTTCCTATGGACGCTGGTGTGGAAGTGCCTCTAGCGGCTGTCAATGAGACAGCCACTAGAGGCTGGATTAACCCTAATGTTAACATACATGTTTACAGCTGCAGGGTTAACCCTAGATGGACTTGGCACCCAGACCACTTTATTGAGCTGAAGTGGTCCGGGTGCCTATAGTGGTCATTTAATGCATCAAATCTGTTAGTATGTAAGGAAGCTAATTCATATAAAAAAATTTAAGTCTCTCATGCTTTATTGGAAGTTGTAATTGGAGTACCACTGGATTCTACCTTGGGTCAATGGTTCTGTATTTGTTTATTAATGATATTGTAAGGCGTATGAAGAGTCACATGATCAAGGGATCTTCGAGTTGGTGATGCATCAAGTTAATGCAGTTTGAGAAAAATATCACATTTGGATATATTACAGTACGATTTAAGCAATTATCAGAAGAGATTTAATATGTATAAATAATAACTAAGATAAACTGAGTTACAGATAGTCTTTCATAAAATGAGAAGGATTAGATAATAATTGTAGACACAAATCTTCTCAAAAAAGTGCAATATCTCTCAATTAATGTAGACCTTTATAAGGCACTGTATTGTATAATGCCAAGGACTATTGATTTTTATTATGAAAGTATTGTTGTCTCGTTGCCACTATCTACAATTACCACCATAAGCACTACTACCCAGACACCAAGTTCAACAGTGACCAGTGCACTGTCACCATTTACAAGTACCACAAGTACTACTAACCAGACACCAGGATCAGTAGTGATCAGTAACTTTGCCACCATCTATAATTACCACCACATGTACTACTACCCAGACACGAGGTTTAATAGTGATCAGTACATTGATCCCATCTGCAGGTAAGTATTCTACCCTGTATATTTATAAATTAGTAACAAAGTCAGAGACATATTTTAGTAAATTATTTTTAACTCTACACCTCCAAATTGCACGGTATAATTAATGCTCTTATATGTGGGACAATGCAGGGTCACATTAGTGTGACATACATGATATATTTGTTATTTTTCATTCATAGGAAAGTCACCAAGAGTAAAAAAGAGACCAACATTAAGATTAATGTCAAGTATATTCTATTTTAAATTGGATAAAAACATGTTT
Source organism: Pelobates cultripes (assembly GCA_933207985.1). Lineage (NCBI taxonomy): Eukaryota > Metazoa > Chordata > Amphibia > Anura > Pelobatidae > Pelobates > Pelobates cultripes. The sequence continues at coordinate 118,213,377 of OW240913.1, read as the reverse complement.
TAATAGATTAATCTAACATACAAATCTATTTATATATTATACAGTTTGATAATTATCATCATAGTTCCCTAGTAGGTATGAGGTTCAGTAAAGATTACTTATTAGATTGTAGGTAGGGCTGATTTTCCAACCCTGCACTTGCTGTTGTAATGTATATACTATGTATATACTATAGGAAATTCAGCTGCAACTACATATCTTAACTATAATGATATATGGCATATTTCCCTATACTTCTATGTAAGATAATTGTCCAGATCTTTTGTAAAAAAACAAAATAAAAAAATATATATAGATATATAACACTGCGTATGTCATCTGCATCCAAGTATTCTCTAAGTAAATGAATAAAAAGAAGAGGGAGATAGCATTAAGAGACTTTTTTAAAGTCAAATTTCCTAACTGCATTCACATATTAAAATTTCCTAGAAAATGGTTTTGAAGGCAAACTTAAGAGAAGCAAGAAAAAACTTTTTGAGAATTGGGAAAACATTAAATGGGAAAAAAGTGTCAGTATTAGGGTGGGAGATACATAAAATAATGATATCATCATCCTTTGTTGTATCCATGAGTAGAAGGAGTTTCATTGACTAGTTACATATATTGAAAGAGGTAAATAATTCCTTTTTGGTTAATTTTAGTCCAATCCATGGTTCAGCCAAATTATGTATCTTTGAAGCACCATATAATGTATAACAAACGACTAGCACAATGAACAAGCATTTTCATTTTTTTTTTTTTTGAGATTTAGAGTTCTGAATGTGGTTTCAAAAAAAGGGATGACTGATGGGAAAAAAAGATGATTGATGGCTAGGGAACACCTACTAATTGTTTATGTTATTCACAGATCATGCAAGACGTGACCAGTAAAGGAAAATACATTTATAAATATAGCTCTTTTTACTGCTCCTCCTCTTTTTACCTCTGTTGGTTTATTTTTCGCAGCTGATCTTTGAAACAAATGGCAGGAATACGCAATTATCAGACTATTGCAAAATATATACATACTATTTATATTGTATATAATTTTGCAGTACACTAATAGGCCATTTTCACATCTGTTTGTTTCATCTGAATCATATTATTCATAGATGTTATTCACATGAGCCAACTGTCAACTGACTGAGTGTCGGAGTTCTTGAAATAAATTTAATTCCTTGAAAAAATGATTCCATTAAAGCAAAATTTTCTGCCATGCAGAAGTCAAGTGATTAGTCCATTGCTTTTTTTTTTTTTAAATATGATCAAAGAGTGAGAAACAAATTGCAATTGCATTTTTAACAAATATTGATCTGTGAGCAAACAAAAACAACAAAACATAATTACATTTTCCCTCCATTTGTTAACCATTAGCAAACCTATTTGTTGTCGTGTCTTCTAAATTGGACTGTATTAGGTGTAATTTCTAGCATTGTTCTATATAACAGCAAGACCAGAATGTGAAAAATGTAAAGAAAACCAGCAGCAAAGAATTAAGAGGGGGTGTTCGCATATTAGTATGCAAACTTAGCACTTCACTGAATGAAGGGCTGCAATAAAGCTCAGAATCAACTGTACAATTGTAAACATTTGTTAACATGTTAGACATAAGAGAATATAATGTGTACACTGTGTCACGATGTATAGAATCAGATCAGCTTTACTATAATACAACAGTGCAGCATATAATGGTTTCAATGTAATGCAAAATTGTATGTTAAATTATGCATATTAAAGGGCATACCTAACTTCCTCTTTCAATATAAACTGGAAGTTCTAGAACTTGACCACACTTGTCACCATTTCAGGAATTAACACTGTTTCAGCCACAACACTTGATGTTACCTCTGAAGATACCACTACTACTACTCTCTCTCCAACTGCCGACAAGACTATTTCTACACTAAGCACGGCAACCTCCACGTCTTTGAAGCCTACAACAACCTCTCCTTCTGAAACAGCTTCTTTAACTTCAGGGCTAGCAACTAGCTCAACTACATCCGAATTTACTAAGAAGACTACTCTTCCTGCATTAGAGAGTACATCTGGGAAAACAATTGTCACCACTACAGGCCCTGCAACTTTTTCTACTACTTTAGTTTCAACATCAGTATCAAAAACACAGGTTACTACAGGTAAAACCTCAGTAGGAGCAACAGGTTTCACAACAATAACAACATCCAAGCCTGTACCTGAGATCACAACTGCATCAAGTACTACTGGTGTTACCACGTCCGCATCCACTCTTGCTGCATCCCCTGAAACAACATCTACAGAAAGTACTACAATCTCTGAGTCTTTGAAATCCACACCTGGTTCTATTTCTAAAACAACAGCTAAAACTTCAGAAACAACCTCTGACTTAACGTCAAAGGCTGCAAGTACTACTACAAGCAGTACAAGTGGCACTACATCTGAGACAACAATTGTATCCACGACTGCTGCATCTGAAACATCAACTAAGACGGGATCTCCCATAATTTCAAGTTCAACACATATTACAAGTTCCGGCACTACAACTACATTAAGTTTTGCAACCGACTTAATAACAGAAACAAGTACTGCAACCTCATCAGGACAAACAAGTACCATTACGCCAAGAACCACACATTCTGCCACACCAACCCCAACAACTACCATTTCGTCAGAAATTGTAACCTCTTCTAGAACAACACATACATATCCAGAAACATCAGGTATCTGTGCAATGTTTAAGGCTAGTTATTATTATTAATTGTATTTGTCCTCTGTCACTTTGTTATGAAATGTTCTGTCCTTTTTCTTGTATAACATTTACTATATTCTTGAGATGAAAGGTGGAAGTGTATTGTTACAACATTATTTGTTTTCTGGACTCTGTATTTGCCTCCTCTGTTACACTAATTTTCAGCTTGATGTATTGTGTAATTTTATTGCATGTTAATTATTGATGTTATAGTCTTTGTTATCAATTTCTATAATTTGTAAACCTAATTCTAAATGTTTCCTTAATTGTAATCCTAAATACAATTACGTAATGGTAGTATTTATAATTTGTGTAATTTTAAGAATTTGTTCTTAAAAATGTATAAATGAATATTTCAAATACACAAAAAAAACTTTAATTAACTATGTTAGAATCTGCACTTTGTTAGAATCTGATATATGGCATATATTCTATAATATGCATTAATCAGCATGCTTTATGTGAATCTGTGTTTAATTTCAATGTAGCATATGCTATATTCTACAGTTATTGTACTGCATATCAAATTTGTGTTTAGGCAGGCTTACATTTTCTGTATAGTGCAACTTTGAACATCTATATGTAAATCATACCTTGATGTAAATTGTTTGGTAATTTGTGCATATTATAGATTTATTTATTTGTGTAATTTGCAGTATTATGTAGTTTGTGCACTTTTGTAAATTTGTGCATTTCTTTGTATAATTTGAATTGTTATCCCTTAATTGTTTACTAATTTATAGTATAAATATTCTTTCAAACATTTATTAATGGAGATATATTGGTAACGTTTGTGTTATTCCCAGATTCAGATTTACAGCATGTAAAGTACTTTCATTGGCATCCATTGAAAATTTTTCGATTAGGGACAATTACATTATGGGAAAAATATATTTTACTAGAATTAATATTTTTCTTGTCAAAAAAAGATTCAGATCGCACATTACAGACTTACCATGTTCTTAATTATTTTCTGTGAATCTATGTTTGCATTATCAGTTATGCATGTTTAATTTGACACATACTATATAATTTTGTTGCATATTAAATGATATAATTTGTGGATGTGCATCTTGTTTTAGTTTATAATACAACTTTGAAAATATATATGGATCTGCATATATTATGTAAGTTGTGTTATACTTATGTACTGAAGGAGCACTCCAAGCACCATGATCACTACAGCGGCCTCTCCCTGCCTCCATTACATCTGACAAAATGCCAGAAGCTCTGAGCTCAAACAGGTTGTTAAGGGCTTATGTCATTGGCTGAGAGAGATCAGTTGATCTCAGCCACAGAGCTGAGAAGTGCAATGTTTAGTTCAGGGGAGCTAACATACTGCTTAGTAACTTCCGGATCTTCATCAGACATAGTGGAGGTGGGCTGCAGCGCCCATCAGACCTGAGTATGATGTCAAATCGCTCTAAAATTGTACCACTACACCATACTGCAGTGGTAATGTTGCTTGGAGTGTAACTTTAAGTGGTTTAATTTGAATAATAGTATTTAATATTTTGCAAATAAATAACATGAATACTCTTTAACCCCTTAAGGACCAAATTTTTGGAATAAAAGGGAATCATGACATGTCACACATGTCATGTGTCCTTAAGGGGTTAAAAACACCTTTTCAAAAAGTAATGGAATTTCTAAAATCATATATACAATATGTCCAGTACTGTCCATACTGGGCATCCAGAGTAAATGTTTTTATTAGACAAAATTAATGGCATGCATTTATCAAAGTAATTGACAATTGTGCTGTACATGAAATGAGACATTACCTAGCATACATGCCAATATGGTTTAAATAATATTAATAAAATTAATATAATTAAATAATTGTTATTGTACAGAACTGAAGAGCTTGATGCCACTTCATATTTACAAAAATCCATGATAATAAACATTCCCTATTGCAACAGGTTTGATTGAAAAATCCACAACCACACCAGATACATCATCTTCAACAACATTGACTTACCCGACCTCAACACGTAAATATACAATCATTACCTTTTATTTTATATGCATAGTTTAGCTAGAACTTTTGTCCACTTACTTGAAATATAGATGATATTAAATGTGAATGTAAATAAATAAATCACACTATTTAATACATAACCTGTATATAATATAGGATTCAAAACTGAAATAATTATCATTTTCTATTAACAGGTTCAACTACAACACAACATTCCACAATAACTTCAACAATTTCACCTCTTGGCCCAGGTACATGAATAAAACAAGAAACAAAGCCATACATATTATCAAGTTTCATTGTGTTCTTTATATCATATGAAATCAATTATAGTTGATGCATGAAATCTGTTAGTATGTAAGGAAGCTAATTCATATAAATAATGTTAAGTCTCTCAAGCTTTATTTTTGTATTTTTTTTTTACAAGTTATAAGTGGAGTAAAATCTAATAGTATAAATAAAGCTGTTAAGGTGGATAAACCTATACAGCTAAATGGGCTGCAGAATAAAAATAAAAAAAGATTAAAATTAACAATATTAAAGGCATATTAAACTAAAAATAAAACAAATAGATTATCTGCATATATACAAGAGTAAGGGAGTAAAGTGTTGACTGACAAACGTGAGTGGTAAATGGACGTAGCCGTGGGCAAAATGAAAGTAGTCAAAACCTTAGAGCAGAAGTTTAAGGACTTTCATTTTAGATAATAAGACTAAAGCCCCAATTGGTTCTCCCTCCTAATAATTCAAATATCACTGGATTCTGTCCTGGGTCAACTTCTCTTTATTTGTTCATTAATGATTTTGAAAGGAGCATGAAGAGTCATATAAACCAGGTATTTTCAGTTATTGATGCATCAAGTTAATGCAGTTTGAGAAGAATGTCATATTTCCGTATATTATAGTATGGTTTATGCAATTGTCAGATGAGATTTAATTTGTAGAAATATTAACTACCACTAGAGATAGCCTTTTATAAAATGAGAAGGACTTTGGAATAATTGTAAACACCAATCTCGGCAATAAAGTACAATATCTTTCAATGGCTGTAAATCATGGCAATGCACTGTAACGTACAATGCCAAGGACTATTGATTTTTTAATGAAAGTATTATTGTCTCATTATAAAATTGTGTGATTCCTACCTCAATTGTGGTGTGTAGTTTTTGGACAACAGTTTTCAAGATCTAAACAAATATACACAGGTCCAAAAGAATAATCTCTCTCGTGACCTGTCATTAGCAAGTCAATACAAATGACAATAGGTAATCTAGTGAGAAAAGATTTTTAACTCTTCAACTGAGTAGAAAAGGATTTATATTAAAAACTCAACTTTGAAATGTCAAGTAAAATGATTTTGCGTAGTGCAAAGCAGTATTGATGCGCAATTCTACGACCACAGCATCACTAAACCACCACAAAAATATGCATTATTAACATCGATGAAGTTGGTACAGCAGAGTACCTCACACTGTAGATTTAGGGTGACTTATGGTTGCAGTTAGATGGGTTTAAAGGTTATCGGTTATTTAGTGTTTGAGCAACTCAGTAAATTCAGTGGAATAAATATAAAAAAAAAATACATTGTTAATCTTATTTTGCTCTTTTGTTCTAAGGATCCTGTGTAGTAGAAGGAGACCCTCACTACCACACATTTGATAATCAACTCCATCATTTTATGGGAATCTGTACTTACACTTTATCTAAAGTGTGTGAAGATGATGGGCACCTTCCAATCTTTAATGTAGAAGCAGCTAATGAAAACAAAGGCAATCCTAAAGTATCCTATGTCAAGTATGTAAATGTGGATGTTCATGAATACAGGATCACACTGGATAAAGGCAGACAAGTCACGGTGAGCTGATAGATAAAATCTACTGGAAAAAAAGATTTTTTTATTTTTCCTGTTACTTTACTATTACTCCTGACAATTGCTTTGGTTGCCAAATGGTTAATGACCCTATTACTTTTTAATAATTCAAAATAATACTTTTCAGGTTGTTCATAAGCATTTCTACTTTCCAAAGATTTTTTAACTGTTTCAGGTTACATACATAGTGGCTGATATTTACTGCACAAAATGCAAAATATCTTGCTTTTTTCATCTACAAAAAAACAGACTATGCCAATATAAGTATAAATATGTTGAAAATGACTATATATGTATTTGCAGTCAAAATTAAATAGTTTTGCAAAAGACTAACCATTCCTTATGAATATGCCTCCTTATTGTTCAACATCAACTATAATTATAGCACCCATTACATACTTGAAATGGTTTATAAATCATTATTAATAATACAATGTTATTTTTTAATAGGTGAATGGAAAAATAGTGGTTTTACCAACAGACTTGCCCCCAGAAGTCAAGATCTTCTTAAGTGGGAACAATGTTGTGGTGACAACTGGATTTGGTCTAAAAGTGACATTCGATGGAAATCATAAGGTGGTTGTAACTATACCAGGCAACTATGCCAATAAAGTATGTGGACTTTGTGGGAATTTCAATGAAAACAAAAATGATGATTTCATAAACCCTGAGGGTGAATTAGAGCCAAATTCTACTAGCCTTGGCAACAGCTGGCAAGTTGAAAATGACACAAGGTAAGATTAGATTTTCTTTTACTCATTCATTTAGTTACAGTAAGTTATACTCCTGTGTTTTGAATAGTCAAATCCTGTTAATAAAAAACACTCACGGTTTTGAGGCTCTGTTGAAATATTTCATAAAGAAAAAACCCTAATGCAATGCATATTGAAAATGTTAAATATTTAGAGAGTGGATAAGTTTTTGAAATAATGCTGTGTTTTCACTAACAATTACCTTTTGTACTTAAAAGATGTACTCCAGCCACAGACCACACGCCAGAATGTACAGATGAGGACAAAAACACCATTGCAAGCAATAGCTTCTGTGGTTTGATTACTGACATTATTGGACCTTTCAAGGACTGTCATTCTGTCATAAACCCATTAGAATTTTTCAGTACCTGTGTCTATGACCTTTGCGAACTGAACATGGATCCAGAAATTCTGTGTAACAGTCTCCAGTCCTATGCAGATATCTGTCAATCCCAAGGTGTTGCCATACAACCTTGGAGGAATGAGACTTTCTGTCGTAAGTAGAAAATATCTGAGTAAAATCATTCAACCCGCTTCTAAATCGTATTAATTAGTCTTCTGTCTGAATTGTACACCTGCTACGAGATCTAATGGAAATATTTTCTTAATTTATTGTCTCATACTGTTTGATCTTATGTTAAGTGAGTTTGCAAATGATCCATGGAGAAAGTATTGTTTTGTTATTGTAAAATAACCTGCCTGCAGTTTGGAGCCCCTAATCTTGAGTGGGTTTAGGGGAACACATGTTCAAGTCTGCTTGAGATTAGTGAGAGTTAAACTCAATAGCACCAGCTCTTTTGATGGTGGCAGCTGACATAGCTGCCAACAGGACTATAACTCCCACTAATTTTGGAAACTCCACTAATTTTAGCTTGACCTGGGACATGCAAGTCCCAGTGCTGCCCCAACAATAAAGTTTTCACCTAAACCCCTACTAGATCAATAACCATTAACTGCTATGCTTACGTTATTCTGCTCTGGAGTCTGGTGTTATGTTTGCAGAAAACTCCTCTTGTTTCTCTGACAATAACGTTCACAGTTTGGAGAGAGGAACACCTGGTTGTCAGTAGCTCGGAACTCTACATGTTCTAAAAATATGCACACAAAAAAAAATACACACATATGCTCATAAACCATAATTTAGGCAGAGAGATACATTCTGTATTAAATATATTTATATTTAAATTTAAATATCAATGTGAAACATGTGAAACCCATAACACAAATATAAGGTTAAGAGCATGACAATATTTATTGTAATTGATTGCATTCTCTATCTGTGTTTATAGCACCAACATGTCCTTCTAACAGTCATTATGAGCAATGTGGCACTGCTTGTCCAGCTACTTGTGTAAACCCAGGATCATCCTCCAGTTGTAATCTTCCTTGTGCTGAAGGCTGTTTCTGTGACCCTGGATATGTTCTGTATGATAAGAAGTGTGTTCCAAGTAATCAATGTGGATGTTGGGATGGAGATAAATATTATCCTGTGGGTACCGAATTCTGGTCTGATGACACCTGCTCTTCAAAATGCACATGTCCATCACCAGGAAGTGGCTTAGTGTGTAAAAGTGAATCATGTCCAAGTAACCAGTACTGTGGAATCACCAACGGAGTTCCCGGATGTTATTTCTATGTATTTGGTATATGCAGAGTCCATAATGATCCTCACTATGACACATTTGACAGACAGAACCACAATTTCATGGGTCTGTGCACCTACACTCTTGCCAAGCTTTGCAGCAACTCCTCTGCCCTCCCATATTTTAATGTTGAAGCAAAGAATGCACATCGTGGAGACCCTTCTGTGTCTTTTGTGGAGAAAGTATTCATTGAGGTTTATGATCAGAAAGTACAAATTTGGAGACATGAGCAAAATCGAGTTTTGGTAAGAATTTGCTTTTAATTTATTCTGAGCTGGAATTAAGATGAACACACTACATATTCAATATTTTTGTCAAGCTATCATTAATTATTTTATTCTTCGGTAACAGGTCAATGGGATCTGGACAACGCTTCCAGTTAATTTAGTTGAAGGATTGGTGACAGTGACCTGGACTGGAAAATATGTGAGTCTTCAAACTGATTTTAAACTAACTGTCTCATATGATACGGATAGTTCAGTGGAGGTAAAAGTACCCAGTACTTATTCAAGCCTGACATGCGGAATGTGTGGCAACTTCAACAACCGCAAATCAGATGAGTACCTGATGCCAAATGGAGAACAAGCACCAAATTCAGAAGTATTAGGGCACAGCTGGATAGTAGAAGATGATGACCCACTTTGCCACCCCACAGATCCTGAACCAACACCTCTACCTGTATGTCCACCAGAAAAAGAAGAACTCTATGCGAGTAATGAATTCTGTGGTCTCCTTACAAGCAAAGATGGACCATTCTATATATGTAATTCTGTGATTAGTCCTGCAGGATTCTTTGAGAGCTGTATATTTGACATGTGTGCCCTTAATGGAGACCAAGATGTCTTATGTAGTTTGCTAGGAGCCTATGCTGATGCTTGTCAGAAAGAAGGTGTTTCTCTTAACTGGCGAAACAGTACAATATGTGGTAAGTAATTATATGGTGAACAGTTATGTAGTTGGAAATAGTCCTATAATGAAAGTATCAACTGAACAAGGGTGACATAAACTACTCACTATATTCTGTTGATTTAGAGGACTTAACATTATATTAACATTAAAATGCCATCATGTTATGACAGACATGTGTCAATAGATATATTAACATTATTTTAATTAAGTTCAGCTATAAAACAATGATATTTTGTTTGTATGTCACGTAAAAATATAATTTTATTTGTTATAAACTTGAGCTATATTTTTTATTTTATATTTTAATATATTTATCAAATACAATATTTTTTTTTTCATTTGAAGTAACAAAATAAACTATCTTAAATCTAGAAATTATATTTTCTGATGAATATTTTATCTTGCAGTACCAAAGTGCCCAGCTAACAGCCATTACAATGTGTGTATGAGTTCCTGTCCTGCCACATGTCTGCAACCGCACGGTCCTGAAAACTGCAGCAGCCCATGTTTGGAAGGTTGTGAATGTGATGATGGATATGTCATTAGTGGAGGAACTTGTGTTTCCAAATCTAATTGTGGCTGCTGGTACAATGAAACATATTTTAATGTAAGTGGAAGCATTATAAATATAATTAATTATATTCTAATTGTAATCTAAAATATCTTACAGTTCTTAAAAAAACATATTTTCTTCTTTCCCAGGAAGGAGAGAAGTTCTTGCAAGGAGATTGTGAGAATAGCTGTGAGTGCCTTGGAAACAACAATGTGGTCTGCTCCCCAGTATCTTGTGCTAAAGATGAGATTTGCAAAGTTCATAATGGAGCATTAGGATGCTACCCACCAAGCACTGCAGTCTGCCACATTTATGGAGACCCTCATTACACAACCTTTGATGGCACTCTTCATCACTTCCAAGGATCCTGCACATACACAGTTACTGAGACATGTGAAGATACTTCAAACAATTTCACTATCACAACACGAAATGAGCATAGGGGAAACCCAAGTTGGACAGCCATTAATTCTGTAGCACTCACTGTGAATGGAACGCATATCTCACTACAAAAGAACAACATTGTATTTGTAAGTAAAGACTTGCAGGAACTGTAAACTGTCCATGTTAAATCAAAGTTACATCAAAGTGCCTTAGTACTGAAGCTATTGGCTTATAAAGTTTCTTAAAATCACATTCATTTTAAACTAGACTCAATATCTTAAGTATCTCTTGTAACTCTAGAGTTTACACTGATTACAGTATTCAAAACTAAAAGTGGACCAAGTGAGTTACTATATGTAAATTGTTGCTGTTATATTGCTGATGTCCCCTTGCTACAGCATACTATGAAATTAAAAACAGTCCATGTGCAATGTCGGCTCATGAGTGAGATAACATATATTTAGAGAACATTGCTTTGCCACACCAGACATTTTGGGGGCACAGCTCCTTCCTCAGTGCCTAGGCTACTTATTTTATGTATAACTTTTTTTAAAAGAATTCAAGAAAAAGCAAATTGTCAGTTTTACAGTCAATTTAGTCGAAATTTACACTATTTTTATATCAAGCAATTTAATTAAAAGCTTGTAAATGAATACAAAAAATGAACTCTCAATCTAACTATAAACATCTAAGAACTTTTATTTAGATTAAAAAATTTCACAAGTACACTTAATTTTTAATTATACAAGTGTATGTTTATAACCTTGGATTTTACAACCTATGTAATTTATCTTGGAGAGAAATATATATATTTTTGTTTATATTCACAATGCATTTATCTGTCCTTTTCAAAAACTCTTTCATTATCCTCACTCTGCAAATACGGCTTAGGACTTAACTATAGACCATGTTATTTCCTAACAATTAAAAAAAACACAATTTCTTAGTATTTTATTGTCATATTTAATGTATTTTAATCAAATAAATATTTTATACATATTATACTGATATTGGATTATATTTTTTCTTTCAGGTTAATAATGCCCAAGTTACTCTTCCAGTTAATTTGTCTGGAATAAACATCATACAGAGCGGTCGCTATGTAATAGTTACAACAGATTTTGGCCTAGAGCTTCAATTTGATGGTGACCATGAACTCTTTGTCAGAATAAAAGAAAATTACAAAGGAAAACTATGTGGATTATGTGGAACATACAACGATGATCGAAAGGATGACTTTATGACACCTGATGGCAATGTTGTACAAGATGTAAACGATTTTGGCAACAGTTGGAGAGTAGAAGATAATGAATGGCCGTGAGTATTTTCATGATTATACACACAAATAAAATAAGAAGAATTCTGTATTCATATGCTTTAATATTTCTTATCATTAAATAATAGCAATGCACACACTCTGTAACTTTAACAATTAAGTTTTCTTTTTGACTGTTTATTAATTCATATTTTTTGTTTATTAAAAGATGTGATTCTACTCCTCCTCCTCCACCAACATGTCCTCCATCATTAAATGAAGAGGCTGAAAAAATGTGCTGGATTATAAAGCAGACTGATGGTCCATTCAGACCATGCCATTCATACCTTCGTCCTCATCTGTATTTTGAAAGCTGTGTCTTTGACCAGTGTGCCACAGGAGGAAGCATTGAACAGCTCTGCAATGTCCTGGAGTCTTATGCAGCAGCCTGTAAAGGTTTAGGAGTTTCTCTTGGAGACTGGATAAATAACACCATATGTGGTAGGTACCATATAGTCTTCTCTTGTCTCTTGTATTCCTTAGTCAGTTGAAAACATTAGAATATCTGACTAGGCATTTTATTTCTCTACTTTATATTTATATACAGATCCAAATGCAACAACTCCACCATCTGTTTCTTCAACTACCCATCCAGGTAATGTAAATAAAATTACCTGCAATTCCTAAGTTAATTTATTTTTAGTGAAATATTTTAGCTATTTCATATTTATATATTTGTATTCTGTAGGGTTAACTAGTATACATTCTGTTTCCACTTCAGGCCCTAGAACAACAACTATCAGTATATCGTCAGCTCCAGTGGTTTCAGGTAGGGTGATACAGCAACTGGCTCTTGAGTATAGATCAACAAGTCACTCTTCCCAACCTGGCCATTATTACTGTTACCTAGGATTGTTAATGTTAATATGGATGTATTGTGAAATAAAATGTGCTTTGTGGGGTTGTATAACCACATATTGTTACTGTTAAAACTGAAAAACATCTTTTTTGTTGATTATTGTTACAGTCAAGAATATACTTAAACATCTCTAACAAAATTAGGATGCATAGGATCAGAAACAAATATTGCATAAATAGGTTTTGGTAATATAATATTTTGTCATTATTTATGTGCTCCTAATCTATGATAAAATTGTCTCCATGTGGACTTTACTCTTCATGTGTCATAATCCCAAAATATATGATAAATGCTGTAATCCCAGGTCATAGCAGAGTACATGAGTGACCCAAATATATTTTCCCAGAGCCTAGGTCAGTGATGCCTCATGCCAGTTTAACAGTACTTTTCTTTAATGCATACAGAGAAGGCATATTTTGTAAATGTAATACATTGCAAGATAAATGCTTATACCTTATGAAAAATATTTTATATCAGCTGTAGCACAAAGAGTTGTGATTGTATTAATGTTTCTTGTGTCCTTTTACTCAATCTTATATATTTCTGTGGATTAAGAATTTATTGTTATAATTTAATGCATCTTTGAATGACAGTTGTACAGAGTTTATTACTTGTACAATATATTGACTAACATGCACAAGTTATTCAATGATGCTTCTCATGAAGAAAATATATCTGATACTAGGATATTATAATTGTTGCTTCTACCTAGGTGTTTTGACTCAGCCTATCAATTAATTTATGCTTGTTTTTTTTCTTAACAGTTTCTTCAACAACAACTTCTACTAGTCAATACACTGAACCCCCACTAGGTACACGGTGTATTTTTCGAAATGCATAATCCAAACAAGTATTTATTATAGTTGCATTCTCAAAAATTGATTACTAAAAAATAAGATTAATCTAGCAATAAGGATAATTAATACGGATGGAATGAAACAGAGATGGGATGTAACTGACTAAAATGCATTATGAATTGATGACATACTTGTCCAAATTTATGTTCATAAGGATAATGCTTTTTTCACAGAGTCCATTTATTAAATTCAATATTGTTTTGTTGTTCAACAGTTTCAACAAGCCCAGTGTCTTCCACATCCCATTCAGTTGACACCACAGCAGGTAAAAATGTAGTGTATAATGCAATAAACTTTACTGCAAACAAAAATGTATGTATTATTAGTGTAAAATTGTATATATTATAAATCTAATTAAAAAAAAAAATACCATAATCATTTCAACTGTCAAACCTATTTCTGAAAAAAAACATATTCAGGTAAATTATTCTTAGCAAACCAGAATGATACTGTGATGAATAATTTGTGCAGTCTCTTCCTAGAAAAAAAAACTGTTGATTCATCCCATTTATAAAACATTCCTATGGTGGGAATATAGGTTTCTCATATTTGCATGAAATCACTTTAAACACACACTAGGGCACATACTTTCTTTTTCTTGTGTCTGTGTTCGTTGTGTTCTTTGTTAAAGGGCTTCTCCAGATCCAGGAAAACATGTCTGTTTTCCTGGCACTGCAGGACCATGTAGTGCCCCTCTCCCTCCACCCCCCATCCCAAGTTGCTGAAGGGGTTAACACCCCATTCAGTGACTTACCGTAGTCCAGCACTGCTGTCCCTGATAGACAGCCACTAGAGGAGGACTTAACCCTGGCATGTAATTATTGCAGTTTATGAAAACTGAAATAATTACACTTGCAGGGTTAAGAGTAGTGAGAGTTGGCACCCAGACCACTCCAATGGGCAGAAGTGGTCTGGGTGCCTGGAGTATCCCTTTAAATATATTGCTGAAGAGTGTGCAGTGTTTATCAGTTTAGAATACAAAAACTACTTATTTCAAATGCAAATTAGATTTTTAATGTGAGTAGTCACATAGCACATTATTGCATCAACCTTTTGCTTATAGTGCTTGTGTTTCTTAAATTATTATTTTTATGTTTTCATCAAATTTCACACGCACAATATCTTCAGTATCTCTATCAGTACAGACCACACTTCAAGTGCATACCTTCTTTGACGCACAAGGCAAAATAAGTATCAATTTATTTTAAATGTGTTAAAAGTAGTTATGTCCCGAGCTGTTCGCCGAACCGTTCGCGAACCGTTCGCCATGAACGGTTCGCCACGGACTCATCATTGAGTAAACTTTGACCCTATACCTCACAGTCAGCAGACACATTCCAGTCAATCAGCAGCAGATCCTCCCTCCCAGACCCTCCCACCTCCTGGATAGCTCACTAAGAATGCAGTTTCACAATGGATGCTGTCCAGGAGGTGGGAGGGTCTGGGAGGGAGGGTCTGCTGCTGATTGGCTGGAATGTGTCTGCTGACTGTGAGGTACAGGGTCAAAGTTTACTCAATGATGAGTCCGCAGCGAACTGTTCGTGGCGAACCGTTCGCGAACCGTTAGGCGAACAGTTCGGGACATCACTAGTTAAAAGGTACTAAATACATGTATTTCAAATATTTTTTCAGTATTTGCCCCTCACAAATCACCTACCAGCACAATTTCTACCACAACTTATCTGACAAAAACAAGTTCAGTAGAAAATGCTACATTGTCTAGCACATTACAAATGTCTTCATATAATTTACTTTCTTCCCCAGCAAGCTTTATCTCTGCATCAAATATCAAACATTCTGTTTATTAAATAAAAAAGCAATATATTTTCTCCTTCTGTAGAACCAGGTGTTTCGAAAACAACAACTACTCCTTCATCTACAGCAAAAACTACAATTACAGATCCAGGTAAATATTGTTAAATATGCTGTTTTCGGCAATTCATATATAAATTTTTTACAGTCTTGTTCAATAGGTTGATCTACCAAGACAAATATTGTTTATAAATAAAGAGAGGGATCAAGCAACTCTGAGTTGCACCTTACATATCTGCATTTACTTATATGTTGGGGACAGTTTCCATGGTGACAGAGCACTAATAAGACTGAGGGGATGGAATATGGGCCCTTGCGTGCAGCATCTTGTGTCGCTTATCAGAAAAGAATGCAAGCATGCAAACACACACACACACATATATTCCTTACATTTGAGAATATTCACACCACTGTGCCCTATATATTTGTCTGCATATCTCTCATATCTAATTACTTTAGGATATATTATTTTTTAAATTTCCGTTTGGTAGTGTTTTTTATGGGTTAAGTAGTTTATTACTCAGCAGCTGTTCCACTAATCACATAGGGTATGTTTTACGCCTCTATAATATATCTCATATCTGTATCATGTGTGGTGTCATGGTGTCAGTTTAAACTCAATCTGGTTCATAGCTTTGTATTTTAGCTGTAGAGATTTTACAATATACTGTTGTAAGTAGTCACTCTCAAAGCTGAGGTGCAGGGTACTTTTTGCATCACAAACCTTGCGATAATGTATAATTGTTATGGTGATAAAAGTGACCCTTTAACATTTATTGCACAGAGACAACAAAATCGGTGCTATAATATATATATATATATAAACACACACACACACAAAACAATATATAGTATCATATAGTATCAAAAGATATATGTAATATGGCATCTTGATGTACAGTGAGGCTAGCTTATGTAACACACCTGTAACACACCTATATACCTTCTGTTTTTTTTTTATCCACCTCATATCTTTCTTTTCCTCTGTTTTTAACCCAGTGGTCTTCTTAATTAATCTCTTTGTCAGTTTGTGCAGTATTATAGTACAGTTTATTTTTTTGTTGTAATGATTCATATTTACTACATGCATGTATTTTTTACACAGGTTCCAGTAGTTCCGTATCAACCACCACAAAAACCTCTACAACAGGCACAACACCAATACCACCAAGTTCGGGTATGTAGAATTAGACTTGTTTATTCCGTAAATGCATGAAAAAATATCAAGATATGATGGTGGAGGGGAGATGACATCCACAATATCTGGAGTGCTGAAAGTTGCCTACCCCTGCTGTAGGATATCTATCTGTCTATCTATCTATGGTAATATGTATGTAGTAGTGTAGATTGGATTAGCCGTATTAGTCCAGTAGACAAGATGCCAAAATACCAGAGTATTGCAGTATGCAATGATACCTTTGTACTGGACTAACCTAATATTTCAAAGACAAGCTTTCGAGAGTTTTCCTCTCTTCCTCAGGTCCAGCAGTATTGCTTCCAAATATTATGTTAGTCCAATAAAATTCTGGTATCTACATATATATAAATGCTGGAATTCCTTACACTCAGGTTATAAATGAATAAAGTAGCTGAGTGCACTAACAGGGCTCCAACATCCAAACTCTGTATGTAGACGGCTGCACTCACGGTCTTAATAAAAAATAACTTTTGTTCCAAAATGATTAAAAGGAGGATCAAAGTTTCAGTCCCAAATAGGAACATTCTTCAGGATTAGAATTATACATGTATATATAAAAAGTAAAGAAACAGAGCTCTCCACAAGGATTTTTTAAACGTGTATTGAAGAGTAAATCAACGTTTTGACCCTCCTGGGTCGTCAGCAAGATCAATAACAATCAGTGAAATACATGAATACATGCAAAATAATAAATAAGTAATTTACCAAAGGTGTGTGTTAGTGGCCGCCCGTGTGCCCGAACCCAGAAGTGATCCAATAATGTGCACATGCACGTTCACGCATCAACGTGATACCGCATAATGCCATCATGCTTAGTACTAAAATGCCTGAGGGGATGCCTTGATGACTAGTATACATGGTCCCCATAGAAACCGAATACTCCACCTAGTGGATGTGAGACTTAAAACAAGCATAACAGAGAGACACACAGCACAGTGAGAAGGATGCTGTATCAAGTGTATCAAGAATAGTATCTATAGATCCACAAAGAAAAAAATATACAGTGAAAATATGTCAAAATAATACAGACAAAAATCTAGCTATATAAAGAGCAAAGAACTGTAAAATAAAATATGTGGCATGAAGAAAGTGTATGGTATGTTTCTCTCCGCGAGCCAGGTGCGCATTGCCTCTATCCCTTCATCATGTGGTATAACTGTAAATAAATTCTGCACATCCACCGTGGCAAAAATCCCTAAACCTTTTGGTAAATGTAGCCTCTTAATTTTGGACAACAAAATCAGGAGTGACCTTGTGACCTTGAGTAGGTATAGTATCAATGCTAGATTTACAATGAAAATCCACAAATTTCACCAGTGGTTCCAATATACTCCCACGTGCCGAAATAATCGCCCTACCTGGTGGTTTAGCCGGGTCCTTGTGTTTATATATATATACCGTAAACTAACTCAATAAATATTGAAACATATACTAATAATGTGGAAATACACTGATGTTAAAAGTCCTTCCTAAGAATTACAACTCAGCATAGTGCTTATGGTTCTTAAAGTCTTGCATTTGATAATATGGATGTGTATTTTCCACATTGAAGTGATTGAAGACCTGGCTCATAATGCATGGCAGGGAGCGCGACTGATATCCAAACTACTCTAAAAAGATTTCAGAAGCATAACACCACCAAAATAGCATCAACACCTGTACATTGAGCTGAAGAGGCTATGATGCTTTGAATGCCTATTTAACAAACGATAAAAATTGTATCCATAGTTTTGCATTTACCACCAGTAGATAAGTATTTTGTTATAATTATGCAAACATATAGACAAATTAGATTTATTTTATATGCACTTTTCTTCACTGCTTATAGAAGAACTATATTCACTGTATTGCTTTCAGGAGGATAAAACACAAAGAAAAAACAATTAGAAATAAAAAACATATAATATAAGATTGTTATCTTATAGTATAGTCCCATCAATTTATAAACCCAAGATAGATTTTGTTTTGATGATTGTTATTATTATAAAGACATTATAATATTGTGGCATTAATATATTTCAATATATTTTCTCGGTCTTGTTTTTTTAGTGTCTATGGCAATAATTATACTAATAGATTTCTGATGTAAAAGACCTTGTTTATGACATACATATTTCTTTTTTTCAGGATCCTGTGTGGTACAAGGTGATCCTCATTACCAAACATTTGATAACCAACTCCATCATTTTATGGGAACTTGCACTTACACATTATCTAAAGTTTGTAAAGATGATGGACACCTGCCACCTTTCAATGTGGAAGCAGCTAATGAGCACAGGGGCAACACTAAAGTATCCTATGTCAAGTATGTGAATGTGGATGTTCATGGATACAGGATCACTCTGGATAAGGGCAGACAAGTTATGGTGAGCTGATAAATGGGTTTGTTCACAAAGAGGAACATGTTACTAGATTAAAAATATCAGAACTTTATTAATAAAAAATATAAAGAGTGCTACAGACAGTTAAAAATAGGCCATCATGGTACAGGTGCAACTTTGTACTAACTATTCCTCATTAACTCATAAAACATGTTAAGCCTTATTATGGGGCACCGATTTGCTCTCATATTTCTTTTACAGTATTATTTTTTGTTTGGAATTTGAAGTTTTGCTGTGTTTTATGTAAACCGGAGTACAATTCTCTCCATCCTCTGATACAGGGTGGATGGAGACACACAGGGAAAATTTAGGAAAGTTAGGATATTGTAGGACTAAACTGGAGATACAAAAATTTACTTTTTTGCTAAATAGCATCTTTTCATTTTACAGACAATTTGAATGACATTACAGTTCCAGTTGTTACTCAGGCTTCTGGACTTCTGTATCCAGCAGCTTGAGTAGATTTTTGTAGTTTCAAGTTTAGGGGTTAAGCCCCAGGACACCTCTGGAGTGTCCGACAAGGTGTTTTTTCTCCACAGGTTGATAGATTAACCTTGTTCTGGGTTTAACTACCACCTGTGGAGTTTATAATTTTTTGTTCTAAACTGGAGATATGCTATTTCAGTTTCTTTCACAGAGTAATATTGATGCTGGACCATGTTGTACACAATTTTTGCACACCTTTCTTTTTTAAATACACACATTCTCACATTATATATTTTACGCTTTATTGAGGGGCATGTATTTACCTTTTTTATGGTATACATTTTTAATTAGCGTCTTTTGTTTACATTCACATTACATTTGTGCTGTGTATTTTGTAATCCTTATGTGTGGTTATGTAGTAAACCCTCCCTAAATTATACTCAACAACATCTCCTGAGTACAAAAATTCTACCTTTGCTATGGTTGCAGACAAATACAGGGACAAATAAGTTACCTTCTCTCTTCACAATTAAAAAAAATAAATTAAAATTGAAGATGGTATATGTCTCATTTTGGGACATATTAAAACCTTACAAATACATTTGACAATCTGTAGACAATCTGGTGTATGGTCTATGATATTATTATTATTTATAAAGCGCAAATAAATACAGCAGCACTGTACAATGGGTGGGCTAACAGACACGTATTTGTAACCAGATGAGTTGGACACACAGGAACAGAGGGATTGAGGACCCTACTCAATGAGCTTACATGCTAGAGGGAGTGCGGTATAATGACACAAAAGGTAGAAAAGTAGGTTGCTAGGATAGTACTCACTGAGGGCTTAGTGTTTTGTTTTGATGACAGTTGCAGGAGAGGAATCAGGGTGCGGGAGAGAAAGCTGTTCACAGTTTAATTGATATTCTTTCCTGAAGAAGTAAGTTTTCAAAGATTTTTTAAAGGAGTGGAGACTAGGTGAAAGTCTAACAGAGGGGAAGGGTGTTCTATAGGAATGTTGCAGCCCTAGAGAAGTCTTTAAGGCGAGCATCAGAGACAGGAGTACGTACAGAGGTTAGATATAGGTCTTTGGCAGAGCATAAGGGCCTGGACGGGACGTATTTGTGTATTAGTGAGGATAGGTAGGTCGGAGCAGCATTGTTTAGAGATTCATAAGCAAGTACCAGGATCTTAAATTGAGCCCAGTATATTATTCGAAGCCAATGTAGGGACTGACATTGGCAGAGGTGTGGGAGCCTCTCCACCGCATTGATTATAGACTGTAATGGGGCAAGTTGGGAACACGTAAGACCACTGAGAAGTGGATTACAGTAGTCAAGAAGAGAGAGGACAGCGGCATGGACAAGCACCTTACCTGTACCAGGTCTTAATTAGGGGCGGATGTGTGCTATTTTTTTAGATGGAAGAGGCAGGATTTGGCGATTGATTGGACATGATGTGAAGAAGAGGTACGGAGTCAAAGAGAACACCTAGGGGGCGAGCCTGCAAGGTTGAGCTGATGGTAGTTTCATTGAATTGAAGGAAAACAGAAAAGGGAGGAGCAACACTTGAGGGAGGGAAGACCAGAAGTTCTATTTTGGGCAGGTTAAGTTTAGGGAAATGAGCAGCCATCCAGTTTGGAAATAGCAGAAAGGCAGTCAGATACACAAGTCAAGAGGGGTGGTGAGAAATCAGGGGAGGACATACAAATAATACCAGAAGCCAAAGGAGCTGTTGAGTTTATAAAGGAAGGCAATATAAATTGAGAACAATAGGGAACCCTTGGGGAACACCACCAGAGAGAGATTGGGGAGGGTTTCATTTGTACCAATAATGACATGGAGTACAATAGTGTACCTACATGCTAAAGCCCTGTGTAACTATGGTGGCCAAAGAGTAAACATGCTTTTAAAGTAAATAAAATACTCTAGTAGAAAATAAAAAAACTCTGCATGCTGACATCAGTACAGTCATCACAATACGCAGTCTACAACAAGTGATTATAGTATTACAAATAATTAGCTATGATTTAACATATGCCTTTCATATTTTCTCAAGCATCAATTAAATAATATTTTGCATTCTATTGAGTCCCATTGTTTAATAAGAATGTTTTGGTTCATAGGTAAATGGAAAAATAGAGGTACTACCGATCAACCTGTCACCAGATATTAAAGTCTTTATAAGTGGAAACAATGTCCTGTTGACAACAGGCTTTGGACTACAAGTGGCATTTGATGGAAATCATAAAGTAGTGGTAACTATTCCAGGCAACTATTACAATAAAGTATGTGGACTTTGTGGCAATTTCAATGGAAATAAGAATGATGACTTCCTCAACCCAGAAGGTGAATTAGAGCCAAATTCTACCAGCCTTGGAAACAGCTGGCAAGTTGATAATGATACAAGGTGAGATCATGGCTTGTTAATTTGATTTCAATGGATTTGGACAATGCAGTCATCCTTCAACAAAGTTTTATTAATTATTTTCAGGGTATTTTAATATTAATACTTCAACTTTAAATGCGCACACATTTATAAGATATAAAGGTGATATTTCACCTTTTGTTTTTCAAACTTTTACTGTGTGTAGAGTGACAATAATATTACCTAATACTGTGATGTTACTTTTGCCACTGTGCTGAAATGTTGTCTTTCACAGATGTTCTCCAGGAGAAGACCACACTCCAGAATGCACCGACGAAGACAAAAACACAATTGCTAGCAGCAGTTTCTGTGGACTTATTACAGACAATAACGGACCATTCAGAGACTGTCATAATGTCATCAATCCATCAATTTATTTTGATACCTGTGTGTATGACCTTTGTGAATTGAACATGGATCCAGGATCTCTATGTAACAGTCTACAGTCCTATGCAGAAGTCTGTCAGTCACACGGAGTTACCATACATCCATGGAGAAATGAAACATTCTGTCGTAAGTTACAAATAACCACAAGGATCAAGCACACTGTTTAGTAAATGAGTGTCCATATCTCGGTGTAGCCACCAACCAAATCAAGGAGAGGAACACACGAGGCATTTTACAAACAGTCTTCACTGCTTTATTCCAATTGCAAGCATGACATTATAGATACATGAATGTTTCAGGCTTGGCAGTCCTAATGAAAGTCTATGCTGAGAAAAGAAAAATCGGGAATTGGGGGCAAACCTGGAACATGCATTTGTCAGGAATGGTGCTGCTGTATAGACCAATGTTTATACATAATACAGATTAAGGAACAGTGCACACATACAAATACAGTTTTACATGTTATAAGGCTACTTAAAATCATGTATCTCAGCAAACAAATATGAGGATATTGTGTTGAAGTCACCACTACTTCACAGTACCCCTGTATCAGTGGGTCCTACACCAGTTCCAATGTGGGAGACAATTAAATAGTGCTAGTGCTAAGTAAGCAAAAGTATATTTTAATATTCTGTTGTAAGAGCATTGTGAATATATATAGTGTAAAATGTATATGATAAAAACAAAATTCAAAAAAATGATGTGTCAAACTAAACAATTAATGATAATGTTCTGATGTATATACACATAATGCATATCATGCATTTCCTCTGTAACAAATTAAAATTATAATTAAAGTGACATTACTATCCAAAACCTCCTTAAATTTATACTTTTCTGTGGTCACATCCAAAGACTTCTCATTAAGTTGCATTAAAAAGTCTGTGATTGGATAGGCACAGAATGTCTGGGTGGGGTTAGAAGAGAAGAGCAAAAGATTTGCAGCTTTTGCAAGCTGTTGTTAGATATACCGCCAATGAAAAAATATTTTTTATTTGGTTTTTATTTGGGCAGTGTAGTGTTTAAAATAATTTTCTTATTTTTACACATAAAAACATTTTTGTAATGTGAAAATATTTGATCTAAAAAGGCTGTGAGAATAAATAAATATTTTATTTATGTAATAAAGTAAATAAGAAAGTCACAGTGCCAAAATTATAGGGTGAAGGTTATGCCAATCCCTTAGAAATCCCATTTTTACACAAAAACATGTTTGTAAATTGTAAATATTTAATCTGAAAAGACTGTGGGACGAAATAGATGTTCTATTTCTATTATTAAATTTGTAATGATAATATGAATGTCACAGTATTGTCTGACGATAACACAGTTTTATTTTGTTGGTTGCTTTCTCTGTCTGCATTTAGAGCATCAAAATTTCCATCCATATCCACATCTAAATTTTAATAAAGTATATTTAAATGGTACTAAACCCATAGTACAACAATATAAAGTCAGCATTATTATAATATTTTGTTTTCTTAATTGCATTCTTTATTTGTGTTTACAGCTCTAAACTGTCCTTCTAACAGTCATTACGACCAATGTGGCACTGCTTGTCCCACTACTTGTGTACCAGGATCATCATCCAATTGTAATCTTCCTTGTGCTGAGGGATGTTTCTGTAATGATGGATATGTTCTGTATGATAAGAAGTGTGTTCCAAGTAATCAATGTGGATGTTGGGATGGAGATAAATATTATTCTGTGGGTACTGAATTCTGGTCTGATGACACCTGCTCTTCAAAATGCACATGTCCATCACCAGGAAGTGGCTTAGTGTGTAAAAGTGAATCATGTCCAAGTAACCAGTACTGTGGAATCACCAACGGAGTTCCCGGATGTTATTTCTATGTATTTGGTATATGCAGAGTCCATAATGATCCTCACTATGACACATTTGACAGACAGAACCACAATTTCATGGGTCTGTGCACCTACACTCTTGCCAAGCTCTGCAGCAACTCCTCTTCACTCCCATATTTTAACGTTGAAGCAAAGAATGCACATCGAGGAGACC
This sequence comes from Pelobates cultripes, assembly GCA_933207985.1. Classification (NCBI taxonomy): domain Eukaryota; kingdom Metazoa; phylum Chordata; class Amphibia; order Anura; family Pelobatidae; genus Pelobates; species Pelobates cultripes. The sequence goes on along the minus strand of OW240913.1, from coordinate 118,188,896 downwards.
CTTCTGTGTCTTTTGTGGAGAAAGTATTCATCGAGGTGTATGATCAGAAAGTACAAATTTGGAGACATGAGCAAAATCGAGTTTTGGTAAGAAGTTGCTTTTAATTTATTCTGAGCTAAAATTAAATTAAGATGAACACACTACATATTCAATATTTTTGTTAAGCTATCATTAATTCTTTTAATCTTTGGTAACAGGTCAATGGAATCTGGACAACGCTTCCAGTTAATTTAGTTGAAGGATTAGTGACAGTGACCTGGACTGGAAAATATGTTAGTCTTCAAACTGATTTTAAACTAACTGTCTCATATGATACGGATAGTTCAGTGGAGGTAAAAGTACCCAGTACTTATTCAAGCCTGACATGCGGAATGTGTGGCAACTTCAACAACCGCAAGTCCGATGAGTACTTAATGCCAAATGGAGAACAAGCACCAAATTCAGAAGTATTAGGGCACAGCTGGATAGTAGAAGATGATGACCCACTTTGTCATCCCACAGATCCTGAACCAACACCTTTACCTCTATGCCCACCAGAAGAACAAGAATTATTTGAAAGCAATGAATTCTGTGGTCTCATTACAAGCAAAGATGGACCATTCTATATATGTAATTCTGTGATTAATCCTGCAGGATTCTTTGAGAGCTGTATCTTTGACATGTGTGCCCTTGATGGAGACCAAGATGTCTTATGTAGTTTGCTAGGAGCCTATGCTGATGCTTGTCAGAAAGAAGGTGTTTCTCTTAACTGGAGAAACAGTACATTATGCCGTAAGTACCTATTGTAAAAAACATTATATTTTGTACCAATTTAGTTAATGCTTGAAATTGATCATGCTTAAAAATGTCCAAATAAATAATATCTTAAAATTCTATGGAGCTTTAAGTTAGCAAGAATACATTTCTTACACTGTGATTATACCGTTAAAAAAATTAGATGCCACTTTTGGCTTTGATGCAGCATTCTGTTTGAGAATCACAGAATTATGGTGTAGTCAGTTTTCCATTTAAAGTCTTCCACTTGATTACATCTTTCACTCTTCTTTTAATAACAATAATATAATATACCATATATATTATAATTATTACTATAAGTGTTCTGATGATAACAAAATGCTTTTATATTGTAGAACCCAAATGCCCAGCTAACAGTCATTACAATGTGTGTATGAGTTCTTGTCCTGCCACATGTCTGCAACCGCACGGTCCTGAAAACTGCAGCAGCCCATGTTTGGAAGGTTGTGAATGTGATGATGGATATGTCATTAGTGGAGGAACTTGTGTTTCCAAATCTAACTGTGGCTGCTGGTACAATGAAACATATTTTAATGTAAGTGGAAGCATTATGATTAATTATATTGTAGTTCTAAAAGAAAACATCTTACAGTTCTAAAAACAAATAACAACTTTTCTTCACCCCCAGGAAGGAGAGAAATTCTTGCAAGGAGACTGTGAGAATAGCTGTGAGTGCCTCGGAAATAACAATGTGGTCTGCTCCCCAGTATTGTGTGCTAAAGATGAGATTTGCAAAGTTCAGAATGGAACATTAGGCTGCTACCCACCAAGCACAGCAGTCTGCCACATTTATGGAGACCCTCATTACACAACCTTTGATGGCACTCTTCATCACTTCCAAGGATCCTGCACATACACAGTTACTGAGACATGTGAAGATACATCAAACAATTTCACTATCACAACACGAAATGAGCATAGAGGAAACCCAAGTTGGACAGCCATTAATTCTGTAGCACTCACCGTGAATGGAACACATATCTTACTAGAAAAGAACAACATTGTATTTGTAAGTAATGCCTTGGAGACTTGCAGAAACTGTAAACTGTCCATGTTAAATAATTAAAGCAAAACGTACCTTAGCACTGAATCTATTGGCTTATAAAGTTATGTTAAAATCACATACATTTTTCCTAGATTCAATATCTTTTAATTCTTGTCTAATGGCTACACTGGTTACAGCATTCAAAATCGAAAGTGGACCATTCGGTTACTGTATGTAAATTGCAGCTTCAATCTTGCTGATGTCCCCTTGCTACAGCATACGATGAAACCAAAAACATCAGAGACATGTAACACAGAGCCCAGGTGAAATGTGGGCTCACTAGTGAGACAACATATATTTAAAGAACATTACTTTAATACACCAGCTGTTTTGGGGACAAAACTCATTCCTCAGTGTATAGGCTATGTATTTTATTTGTAACTTAGAAGATTTTAAAAAAACATATGTTGCTTGTTAACTTTAGTATATATATTATATTCACAATGTATGCTTCTGTCTTTTTCAAAAACCCTTTCATTATCCTCAATCTGCAAATATGACTTAACTATAGACCATGTTGTTTCCTAACATTTGTAATTTACATATCCCCGGCTGGAAATTAAACAAACACAATATCTCAGTATTTTATTGAATGTATAATTTTTCTGTCCTAATTAATTTCTTTTAATGGAAGAAATACTTTATACATATTATACTGATATTGGATTATATTTTTTCTTTCAGGTTAATAATGCCCAAGTTACTCTTCCAGTTAATTTGTCTGGAATAAACATCATACAGAGCGGTCGCTATGTAATAGTTACAACAGATTTTGGCCTAGAGCTTCAATTTAATGGTGACCATGAACTCTTTGTCAGAATAAAAGAAAATTATAAAGGAAAGCTATGTGGATTATGTGGGACATACAACGATGATCGAAAAGATGACTTTATGACACCTGATGGCAATGTTGTACAAGATGTCAATGATTTTGGCAACAGTTGGAGAGTAGAAGATAATGAATGGCCGTGAGTATTTTTCATACTTATTTGCATAGAAAGCAAATTAAGCTTAGACTCTGTTTTATCATTAAAGTTGACCTATCCTCTGTAAAATGTGTTCATGAAAATGTCATTATAACGTGATTCTGTCATGACATATATAGATTTGCAGTTTTCTAAACATCTGACTTGGCTCATGTTATACAATTTGTGTTTCTTCCTTTAATACTAATAAAAGTTCATGTTGTAATCTATTTCCATTACCACTGTCTTCTGCTGAGAGCATCAATCATGTTTTAGTAGGTATTACTCTTGCTGTGAGTGTAGGGTTGCCACCTGACTGGTATTTTATCAGCACAGCAGGTATTTTAGGCTGTTTCGCCGGTGCCGGTATTGCAGCAATGCTGGCAATGCAGTGGCCTGTATTTCTGTGTGATGGAACAATAAGAGACTCTCCCAGATCTGCATGTATCTCTGCCCATGCTCCATGAGACATGCAGAGTGGGGAGAGATCGATGTTTAGCTCCGCCCCCTTCCTGCTGCTTCCTCTCCTCACACTCCATGCACAGTGAGGAGTGCTGCTCTGAGTGTGCTGTGGCTGCCTCCTGCCTGCCTTCCCAGCACTCAAGAGGCTAACAGGCAGAACAGATTTTACAGCCCTGCAGTATCCACCCCTGCCCCCCTTCACAAAGGTTCAGATTAAACTTGTAAGTAGCCAGGTGTCTCTGCAAGGAGGGTTTATAGCGGGAGAGCAGACTTACTCATTGATGAAGATGGGGACGCTTAGGGACATGGAAATAAATGCTGCTGTATATTTATATTTATTTCTTAATTGTGACTGCATATATGACTGTATGCCTGAGTCTGAATGTCAGTGTCTTTATGACTGTGTCTGTATGTCTGTGTATGACAGTGTCTGTGTGTGTGTGTGTGTGTGTGTGTGTGTGTGTCTATGCATGTGCCTGTATGTCTCTGTATGACTGTGTATGTCAATGTCTGTATGTCTGTGTATGTCAGTGTCTGTATATCTGTGTATGTCAGTGTCTGTATGATGGTATATGAATGTCTGTGCTTTATGTCTCTGTATGACTGTGTTTGTCAGTGTCTGCATAACTGTGTCTGTATGTCTATGTATGACAGTGTCTGTTTGATGGTATATGAATGTCTGTGCTCTATGTCTCTGTATGACTGTGTTTGTCAGCGTCTGCATGACTGTCTCTGTATGACTGTGTATGACAGTGTCTGTATGTCTGTGTACGACTGTCTCTCTATGTCTGTATATCACTGTATGACTGTATGTCTGTGTAAGATGGTGTCTGTATGTCACTGTACGACTGTGTCTGTATGTCACACTAGGGCTTTATGTCTGCATAGGACAATGTCTGTAACCCTATGTCTGTATGTTTGTATGGTTCTGTATGAGAGTGTCTGTAAGTCTCTGTATGACAGTGTCTGTGTGTGTCTCTGTATGACTGTATGTCTGTGTCTTTATGACAGAGTACCTGTATGTGTATATTGTATGACTTTGTGCCTGTATGTCTGTATGTTTGCATCTTTGTGCATGTATGTCTTTTTGCCTGTATATCTATGTCTGTATGGCTGGGGAGGAGAGAGACACCCAAAGGGGCTAAAGGGGAAAAATGCACAGCTGCCTGCTGCTTCTATCACCAGCTCCCTGCTGGGCACTAAAGTAAAGCAGGCACACATTGTTCATTGTTTGAAGTAATACCTGCCTTACTTTAGTGTTAAGAAAATGTAAACATACCCTCTAAGACTGTGCCTGCCCTGACACCCCTAAAAAGCAAAGTGAAGTTTTTTCTCCAACTTAAACAGTGGGAGCCTGTCACTAAAGCCATTGGGCAAGCTGTTTTATTAATTTATTTATTATTGAGTACATGTACATTTCATTTTATTGTGTAACAAACATTTTAAAATGAATCATTTTACAGCATCTAGTGGCTAAACTCTGTAATAAACTTGTCATTTGAGTTTAGCCTCAAAATAGCCCATTTTTCAAACTCATTAATATGAATATGTCTATATGGTTTATTTCCAATATATGGAGTTGTAGTTGTTCCATAAACAGAGTCTAATTATCCATGTGTCTAGTCTGGTGCCCCACCAACTTAAGAAGTCACCAGCAGCCACTGCCCATCTTCATATTTTTAGGTGCAATCTATTGGTGATGTTGACCTTTGCATTTACTTGTTTTGATGGTTGGTTTCATAAAGTAGTTTGCTAAAAATTATTTCAAAATAAAACCAGGAAATCTACAGGAGTAATAACTATATGTTCAATCAATGATAACGTGAAAAATGTGTGCATTGACATACAAATGTTGTGATATCATTACTTAATAAATATTGGATTTGCTACTTTAGTAACCCAACTGCTTTATTTGTATGTCAACAGGTGTGATTCTATTACTCCTCCTACACCAACGTGCCCACCACTCTTAGAAGAAGAGGCTGAGAAAATGTGCTGGATTATAAAGCAGACTGATGGCCCATTCAGACCATGCCATTCCTACCTTCGTCCTCATCTGTATTTTGAGAGCTGTATCTTTGATCAGTGCATTACCGGAGGAAGCAAGGAGCAGCTTTGCAATGTGTTAGAGTCATATGCAGCAGCTTGTGAAGCTTTGGGAGTTTCACTGGGAGATTGGATAAGCAAAACTGTTTGTGGTAGGTATCTGTTGTTCTTCTTTCTTCCTTAGTCAGTGAAAAGCGTACCACATATTACTACACATTTTACTTTCTCTTTTTTCTCAGATCCAAATGCAACAACTCCACCACCTGTTGCTACCACTACTCATCCAGGTAATCTGCTCAATGATTGTAATTGCAGGCACAACTACTCCTTCCTCACATCCTTTTGGTTTAATGTGAAATATTGCATAAAAAAACACTCTATACTGTATAAAGCTTTTCCAAAAGTTCATCTATAAATGATGAAGAACAAATGAAAGATAAAAAACCGTGTCAATGCACATAATGTACAGTGTCCCTATTGCACTTTCTGCTGCAATGTTAAACATTACAGTTCCAAAGAAACTGCAATGTTTACATTACAGCACTAAGTCTGTCTCCAGTGGCTATCTTCCAGACAGCCACTGGAGGCACTTCCTGCATTCAAATGGACCTTTGGTTTGGTATCTGACGCTGAATGTACTCAATCTCTGCATGAGGACATTTAGCATCAGAATTTTTCCCATAGGAAATCAATGATTCAATGCTTTCCTAGGGGAGGTCTAATGCACGTGTGGCATTTGCCGCGCATGTGCATTAGCGCTCTCTTGTCGCGGGACGGAGGATGAGGTGGAGCAGCGACAAAGCATTGAGGGACATCAGTCTTGGGGTAAGGTTAGTAAATAAAGCGTTTTTACGTTTAAGTTTGCTTGTAAAGATTTTATTTTTTTTACACAAAATTGCTGTTTTATTGTATAAGTATGTGCTAGCCATGTATCCCTATTTTCAAATAAATGCTATGCTAATATTTTTTAAGAAAAAGTGTTTGGCAGTGAAAAGAGTTTATATATACATTTTGCAAATAGAACACAAAAATGGTATTTCTCTTTAAGGTATACACTAAACAAATATATACCACAGTGTAACATATAACTAGACATCTTACTTTCTCTTTTTTCTCAGGTCCAGATGTGACAACTCCACAACCTCATGCCACGACTACTCATCCAGGTAATCCACTGAGTTACTGTTCTTGCAGGTACCACTACTCCTTCCTCACATCCTTTGGGTTTAGTAAAAACATAGCCAATTTACAGAGAAATAAGCATTGAGGAATTTGACTGCACTTCACTTGATTATATTCCTTTAGCACAAATAATTTTATTGGTGTTAGTTTTTACTTCTGCTGTCTCCACTTCTGCTCCTAAAATTCATAATAAATATAATAATATAATTTCCGCTCTTATTCACAATACTATATATATAATTATAATAAAATAATGTCCGCTCCTATTATTCACAACAATTTATATAGGTTCTATTATTCACAATAATAAATGTTTATTTATATAAATGTTATTTATATATATATATATATATTGCCAATAGAACACAGAAAACACAAAAAAAGTTAGTTTCTCTTTAAGTAATACAGTAAACAAATATATACCACAGTACCACATATAACTAGACATCTTACTTTCTCTTTTTGCTCAGGTCCAGATGTGACAACTCCACCACCTCATGCCACGACTACTCATCCAGGTAATTCACTGAGTTACTGTTCTTGCAGGTACCACTACTCCTTCCTCATATCCTTTGGGTTTAGTAAAAATGTGTCTAATTTACAGAGAAATAAGCATTGAAGAATTTGACTGCACTTCACTTGATTATATTCCTTTAGCACAAATAATTTTATTGGTGTTAGTTTTTACTCATGCTGTCTCCACTTCTGCTCCTAAAATTCACAATAAATATAATAATATAATTTCCACTCTTATTATTCACAATACTATATGTATAATTATAATAAAATAATGTCCGCTGCTATTATTCACAATAATATATATAGGTTCTATTATTAATAATAATATATGTGTATGTGTGTATATATATTTATATATATATATATATATATATATAGATATTGCCAATAGAACACAGAAAACACAAAACAAGTTTCTCTTTAAGTAATACAGTAAACAAATATATACCACAGTATCACATATAAATAGACATCTTACTTTCTCTTTTTGCTCAGGTCCAGATGTGACAACTCCACCACCTCATACCACGACTACTCATCCAGGTAATTCACTAAGTGATTATTCTTGCAGGCACAACTACTCCTTCCTCACATCCTTTGGGTTTAGTAAAAATGTGGTCAATTTACAGAGAAATAAGCATTGAGAAATTTGACTGTACTTTACTTGATTATATTCCTTTACCACAAATAAAGCCCTGTCGTATGTGTTCCTAGTGTTTACTGAAAGTGCGAGGTGAGAGATGTGACGTGCGAGATCTAACAAAGCCTTTAGTCCATTATCATGTCTCGGAAAAGTGGGGCAGGAGTTGCAGAGGGTAGTGTCGTGAAGAAAACCTGAAAACTAAATCGAGACAAGTGATCAGCACCAGTGTTTGTGCACCCCGGAACGTGAATACATGTGATAAAAAATTGACAGGTGGCCACTACCCCTGTGAGTCATCTTAGGAGTCTCATAATTACCAGGAATGCCAACCGGCCTTTATTGACAATATGGCATGTAGCCATATTATCCGAGTAGCACCTAACCGTGTGACCGGACCAATGTGGTCCCCAGGCAATGGCCGCTGCCACGATTGGGTACAGCTCAAATAAAGCTGAGGTCTCGGTGAATTTGGGCAGTGATTTGACTTCGGTTGGCCATTGTGCCCAAAGCCATTAATCTCCCCAGATGGCTGCAAAACCTGTGTTTGCTGCGGCATCTGTCCACAGTGTAGGTGAAGTGTCAGAGTGGGGTGGTATAAACATGGCTCGCCCGTTCCAAGAGGTGAGAAAAAAAAACCACATCCGTAAATCAGAGGTTGCGTGATCGTCTAACGTGATACGCGAAGAGGTGAATTGTGGAAATAGTGATAGTAGATGCAAAATGAAAGATCTACCTTGTGGAAAGATCCTCATTGCAAAGTTGAGCGATCCCAGCAGTGATTGCAGTTCTTTCCAGGTGCAACACCCTTGCAGTAGGTAGTGTTCGATGCTGGCCAGGGTATGCTCAATTTTGTGCTGAGGGAGGCTAGCCTGCATGTGTACAGTGTCTAGTTGTATCCCCAAAAATTGCATGTTGGTGTCAGGACCCAACGTCTTCTTTGGGGAGACTGGGATAGTGAGGGATTCAAACAAAGCCAACATGTGTTTCAAACAACTTGGGGGGAGTGTGTTGTTCTCAATCATGAGGAAATCATCCAGATAGTGAATAACTGAAGGACATTTACACACATTAAGTAATAACCAACACAAAGCTTCTGCAAATGGGTCAAAAATACGTGGGCTACTTTTGGAAGAAATGATATAACCCTTGCCATTTAATGCTGTGAAGGTGCCAAAGGGAAGGGTGCATGGGAAGTAACTTGAAGGCATTCACTACATCCGTTTTACTTAACCATGCCCCTGTGCCTGCTTTAGTGATGGCACCTATGGTATGGTCAATAGTGGCGTAATGTAGTAATAACTCTTCGGAAGGTATGAGTGATTTTAGGCTGGGGACCGTGGAGGAATGTGGTGCTGATAAATCAATGATCAGTCTAGGTTTGAGTGAGTTTTTTCCCGTGACAACCCCAATGGGGTTTTTTCTCCAAGATGTGAAGGGTTGTGAAAAGAATGGGCCCAACAAAAACCCTTGGTTTACCTCGGTCATGATAAGTTTGTGTACCAACTGTGGGTCATCTAATGTGGATAGTAGGTTGTCACATTCCAGCGTGCCTGTAGGTAAATGTATCAGCCCGGTGTGGAATCCCTCAGTCAGTCCCATTATAAGGTAGTTACTGAAATGGCGTGATGGGTGTAGTTGTAACAAAGTGGTGAATAATCTGAGGTTCACGAACATGAGATATGGTTTAGGAAATGCCTTATTTGGGCACATTGTCTTGGAATGGGTCATGAAACAGTGTGAACATACATGCATTAACCTGCAAGAGCTGAAACCACAATTGCCTGCGTTAAAATTATTGCAAACTTGGGATTTGCCTAAAAATACAATATCTCTGCCCAGTTTGTCTTTTAATCCTCTAGTAGGTCTTTGGAAGTTAGAAGCCGGTTGGTTTTGTTCAATTTCAGCCGAATTCGGGCAGAAATTGGTGCTATGCATTGCTGATGCACACACTGCACAAGCTGGGGGTCTGAGGCCTGCAAAGTGCCAGCAGAATAGCTCTGTTTCCAATTTGTTCCAATTTATGCTTAAATTGAACTGAGCCAGAGCCGCAGCCACCTTTGCAGAGAAGGAACGGTGGTAATCGTAAAAAGCGGTACCACAGTATTTGTACCCTAGATCCACCATCTTGTGCATGTATGCATCCAACTCTGCTCTTTTCTCAGGGTAAACTGAGCAGTAGACATCTCTATAAATCCCAAACCCCAGCACGAATTCAGGGATGGTCAATTTCTTATTCAGCCGGGGGCCTCTAGCCCTTAGTACTACTGAAATATCCCCGTATGCAAAGGTCCTGTTCTCTTGGACATCCTGGGAGGCAATGAGCAATGAGACCAGGTTAACGTCCTTGCCTTCCAGAATGCCATTTTTAAGGTGAGATAGGATCACTCTTATCTCACCTTATGCGAGGGATTAATTGATTCTATAACCACCATAGATTCAAAGGAATTACCGGGCATAGTATTAGTGAGAGGATGACTGGTGACCATAGTATTGGTAGTGGACTGATTAGCACCACCAGCCTCCAATTTATCCAGCCTGTCACTTATTGTGCCAATGGATGCCATTAGAGAAGTCATCATGGCATGAAAAGCTGGTAATTGAGTCCCACTAGGGCCTTCCCCTGCCTCAGAGTTGTCGGTGGTAGTGTTCAGTAATCTAAACAACTCCGCCTTCCTAGCAGTAGCTGGGAAAGGGATGCAGCGTCTTCTGAGTTCTGCTGTGAGACGTGGGATGGTCCATGATTTAAGGGACGAAGGGTTATTCACATCTGTACCAGGAACAGGGGTACCAGGCCTAGCGGGTGTGCTGGGTAGTGAAAGTTCTTCAGGGATATCAGGAGTTTGTGACATAACTGAAAAATATAAAAGTTGCTTAATCAATCATATGTTATGAATTTGGGTGGGTACTGGTGGGGCTAGCTAAATACCAAGCCGTGAAACAATTATGCTTTGTGAGCATGACAGATGAGTCCCTGCTAGTTGCCAAGCAGCCTTAGAGGCACTATCTATGCATGGGCCCGAGGGGAAATTGAGGCCACCAAACGTTGTGGCGGGGTGTTAGCCTCTTGGTGTCAATTAAATCATAAGAAAGAATGGGAGTGACAGGTGAGGCCCTCTCTTTGCAACAGTGCAAGGCGGCTAGCTATGATTTGGCCCGAGGGGTGTAGTACCTCCGAGTATGAGGATGGGGATGTTGGCCTCACGGCACCACTAGCCTATGGATTACGAATATAATTTTTTTTATACCTAATTGGGTCACGTAACCTAGGACCAGTAACACTCAGAACATAGAAAGTAATGGGTTCTGGCGTAGTACCTGATATGTGAGTCAGGCCGAGCTGTCAATGTAGAGGTAAACAGCAACTGTAATAGTATCGAGATGTTGACCTGTGGACATGATATTTGATATATAAACGTCTGAATGTAAGGTAGTAGTTTGGCCAGATCGTGGGCCCTAAAAACCAGAACCTACCCAACACTCTGCAGAGGGTAGATTTAAATGAAAAGAACATGACAGCTTCCGTGCTTGTAAAAGCTACCGTCCAACGTATAATAACCTAAAAGAGTAATTTACACACTTAACTAATTTAATATGTATCATTGGCCTTCAAAATTGAATCATAATTAAATTCCAACCAACCTAGAAAGTAAATACAATTGACACAGGTGTCAGAAATCACAATTCCTAGTACGAACCCCTGGTATGAACCTGTGGGAAAAGGTCAGGACACATCAGCCAGGTTTAAACATTTATATTTATTTTAGTAGAATTTTTATAAGTGACTGTAATAACTTTTGTAACCAGTAGGGGCAAAATCCCCTGGAGTACCGGTTGAATTCGTGCCTATTTTGTGAGTTGTTGTAATCACCGAAAGAACTAGGTAGAGTGTTGAAACATACAAATGGATACATCCTAAGTGTAATTCGAAAACCGAACGGAAAATTTATATGTATATAACCGAATGATAGCGTTCGTTAGATTAAGAAATGTGAAAAATGCGAGTAGATAAGGGAATTTAGCCGAACGGCATACTGTACGGAAAGGAAAAGAACAGAACGTTGGTTCAAATGAACGGGGCAACAAAAGTTAGTTTCTCTTTAAGTAATACAGTAAACAAATATATACTACAGTATCACATATAACTAGACATCTTACTTTCTCTTTTTGCTCAGGTCCAGATGTGACAACTCCACCACCTCATGTAACAACTACTCATCCAGGTAATTCACTGAGTTACTGTTCTTGCAGGTACAACTACTTCTTCCTCACATCCTTTGGGTTTAGTAAAAATGTGTCTAATTTACAGAGAAATAAGCATTGAGGAATTTGACTGCACTTCACTTGATTATATTCCTTTATCACAAATAATTTTATAGGTGCTAGTTTTTACTCCTGCTGTCTCCACTTTTGCTCCTAAAATTTACAATAAATATAATAATATAATTTCTGCTCTTATTATTCACAATATTATTTATTTAATTATAATAAAATAATGTCCGTTCCTATTATTCACAATAATATATATATATATAGGTTCTATTATTCACAATAATATATGTATATATATATATATATATATATTGCCAATAGAACTCAAAAAACACAAAAACAATTCTCTTTAAGTAATACAGTAAACAAATATATACCACAGTCTGACATATAACTAGACATCTTACTTTCTCTTTTTGCTCAGGTCCAGTTGTGACAACTCCACCACCTCATGCCACGACTACTCATCCAGGTAATCCACTAAGTGATTATTTTTGCAGGCACAACTACTCCTCCCTCACATCCTTTGGGTTTAGTAAAAACGTGGCCAATTTACAGAGAAAAAAGCTTTGATGAATTTGACTGCACTTCACTTTATTATATTCCTTTACCACAAATTATTTTATAGGTGTTAGTTCTTACTCCTGCTGTCTCCACTTCTGCTCCTAAAATTCACAGTAATTATAATAATATAATTTCCACTCTTATTATTCACAATACTATATATATAATTATAATAAAATAATGTCCGCTCCTATTATTCACAACAATATATATAGGTTCTTTGTTGAGCTCATTTGCATACGCCTACTCAGAATCCCTTGCAGTAGTGAAAGCACTGTTAAAGTGAGATTTCTGTGGGAAAAGCAAGTCTTATGGCTTGATTGGTGTGTTTATTTTTGTTTAACAATGTATTAACTATATTTATATATATATATATATATATATATATATATATATATATACATATATCTATATATATATATATATATTTAAGAAAAAGTGTTTGGCAGTGAAAAGGGTTTATATATACATTATGTAAATATAACACAAAAAATTGTATTTCTCTTTAAGGTATACACTAAACAAATATATACCACAGTATCACATATAACTAGACATTTTACTTTCTCCTTTTGCTCAGGTCCAGATGTGACAACTCCACAACCTCATGCCACGACTACTCATCCAGGTAATTCACTGAGTTACTGTTCTTGCAGGTACCACTACTCCTTCCTCACATCCTTTGGGTTTGGTAAAAACATGGCCAATTTACAGAGAAAAAAGCTTTGATGAATTTGATTGAAGTTCACTTTATTATATTCCTTTACCACAAATAATTTTATTGGTGTTAATTTTTACTCCTTCTGTCTCCACTTCTGCTCCTAAAATTTACAATAAATATAATATAATTTCCGTTCTTATTATTCACAATATTATATATTTAATTATAATAAAATAATGTCCATTCCTATTATTCACAATAATATATATATATATAGGTTCTATTATTCACAATAATATATGTATATATATATATATATATATATATATATATTGCCAATAGAACACAAAAAACACAAAAACAATTCTCTTTAAGTAATACAGTAAACAAATATATACCACAGTCTGACATATAACTAGACATCTTACTTTCTCTTTTTGCTCAGGTCCAGTTGTGACTACTCCACCACCTCATGCTACGACTACTCATCCAGGTAATCCACTAAGTAATTATTTTTGCAGGCACAACTACTCCTTTCTCACATCCTTTGGGTTTAGTAAAAACGTCGCCAATTTACAGAGAAATAAGCATTGAGGAATTTGACTGCACTTCACTTGATTATATTCCTTTACCACAAATAATTTTATAGTTGTTAGTTTTTACTCCTGCTGTCTCCACTTCTGCTCCAAAAATTTACAATAAATATAATAATAGAATTTCCGCTCTTATTATTCACAATTTTATATATTTAATTATAATAAAATAATGTCCGCTCCTATTATTCACAACAATATATATAGGTTCTTTGTTGAGCTCATTTGCATACGCCTACTCAGAATCCCTTGCAGTAGTGAAAGCACTGTTAAAGTTAGAGTTCTGTGGGAAATTTCTATATAATTTCTATATATGTATCTTGCAAATAGAATACAGAAAACACAATAATAGTCTTCCTCTTTAAATTATACACTAAACAAATATATACCACAGTACCACATATAACTAGACATTTTACTTTCTCTTTTTGCTCAGGTCCAGATGTGACAACTCCACCACCTCATGCCACGACTACTCATCCAGGTAATCCGCTGAGTTACTGTTCTTGCAGGCACCACTATTCTTCCCTCACATCCTTTGGGTTTAGTGAAAATGTGGCCACATGACAGAAAAATAAGCATTGATGAATCTGACTGCACTTCACTTGATGATGTTCCTTTACTACAAATAATTTTAATGTTGTTAGTTCTTACTACTGCTGTCTCCACTTCTGCTCCTAAATTTCACAATAAATATAATAATATAATTTCCTCTCCTATTATTCACAAAAATATATTTAAGTTCCTCTTCTCCATATATATATATATATATATGGAGAAGGGGAACTTAAATGTCTTATTGTGAACAATATATATATATTTATATATATATATATATATATATATATATATATATATACAAATAGAACCCAGAAAATAAAAGAGTATACAATAAACAAATATATACCACAGTACCACATATAACTAAACATTTTACTTTCTCTTTTTTCTCAGCTCCAGATGTGACAACTCCTTCACCTGTTGCTACCACTACTCATCCAGGTAATCTGCTAAGTGACTGTTCTTGCAGGCACAACTATTCCTTCCTGAAATCATTTGGGTTAAAATAACAACATGGTCAAATTACTGAGAAAAGGGCATTGATGAATTTGACTGCATTTAAAATGATGATATTCCTACCTCAAATCATTTAATTGGTGTTAGTTCTTACTTCTGCTGTCTCCATTTCCACTTCTAAAACAACACCTTCAGGCAGCCAAAGAGTTAGTACAGAAATATCTCTTTCTATAGGAATAGATTGATTCTATGGATATAACACATGTATTTATCCTCTTGTGTTTTTGTCCATCTGTCAGGTACAATACTATTATTATACACTATTTCAATAAATTTAATATTTTTGTACAGAGCAATATATTATTGATATTTTTAAAAATGTAATTGTACTGCAATGATACTAGTGATAACAGAAACCTCACTCACCTTTATGTATACTTCCAAAATTATTACCAGCCTATAGAGTAATTAATATCTCTGCCGGGAGCTGCCCTCACCTTCCAAACAAAAAAGCAAGTTTCAATGGGTCATATCATTCCTACAGTCAAGGAGAGGGGAGGAGTGAATGGACTCCTACAGTTCACTGTTAGCATACAAGTACAGCTACAGTATACAAGTATTCCGGAGATTGATAAAGATTGCTATAGCATTTAAAAAATATTATTTAGAAATGTTAAAAGATTTCAATGTATTTTCTGTGTGCATGCATTATGCTCAAATGCAAACAATGTGCTGTCATTTACATTAAGCTATCCTTAAAAATACCTGTTAAGACACTCCCAGCTTAAATCGATGAAATTGCCATTTAGCCGATATCCCCCCTTTCCAGAGACGCAGGCGCTATACAGTAGACTGCCAAACTCCCGAATGGAGTTCAAGGGAACGCGGTAAATCCACGAATACACAAATCAGCCGAGTCCCTTCTTCGACTAAAACAGGCGAAAGAAATCCTTCCCAGTAGCAATTCCCCCCAAATACGAGACCAAGCTCTGTCTTGAGGGTAAAACAAGAATCTGTTTAATGAGGGTTACCTGCCCGGTATTTATGCAGGTCTCCCACCTGGTGGACACTCCCCTAGGGACCAGATGGAAGACTGGGACAAGTAGAATACATTAGCCAATCACAGTTGCTCAGGTTTACACACTCCCCTTTATACAGTAAATCCCTCCTCTCTACCCTGGAGATAATTGGGAAGAAATCCAATTATCTCCAAGGATAGAGGCAAATCGCCATTTAAAACAAAACATAAAAAATGCATAAAAATAGGTAACTGTACAGATACCGAACATATTATATTCGTGCAACGTATCCCCAGATAGCCTGGATCTGAGTGCATATTCCTACCGAATAGCGCTCAGATCCCATACGCACAGTTCAATCGCCATGGAGTCAAAGTCTTTTACAGGTCTTTCGGTATGCGATTGACTCCATTGGATGGCTATCTGAGTTAAGTCCATTCGTATTATCCAAACTCCCGAACGGACAGGTGTTCACATGCCTTGACGAATGAGAAGGGCGGTCGGTAGTTTCAGTGGTGTTCGGTAGAAAAAGTGTCCGTTTATAGTTCCATAAAATCTTCGCCGAACACCGCTGGTCTTTCGCATGTTTTAAAATGGCCACCGCCTCATGGTCGGCATACGAACGATGACCACCCTGCATTCGGTTATAATGAAGTTAACCACAACGTTCTAATTGGGCCAAGAGGTTAACCAGCAGCACACTTCTCTTCTGGGTGGCCGTCCGTTCGGTAGTTTTATTCAGTATAAGTCCCAAATAATGAATAAGGCCATACGGACAGGCAATTTCGCGAAGGGAGGCAAATTAGACGAACCATCAACACCAGTCATACAGATGGATCTGTCACAATACCTATAAGCAAAATATTGTAACACTTTTATTTATTTATTTTTGTCACTCCTTTTGTATTTGAGAATTTTTTTTTGCTTTTTAATACCATTTTAGACACTGTGTGGAATATTGATATTACTATAACATGTTACCATATATATTACCTTTTTTATGTTAAATTCCATTTGTCTTATTATTAATTATTATTTAAGTCTCCCTTCTCCCTTAACCCTAAAATAACTAACAAAGGTAGCGTATAACTTACCTGAAGCCTGGCGTTGGTCAAAGCTCCCGATGTCACTCTCCAGTCCCGACATCACTGCAGCTATTTTGAGGTCCTTTCAAATGCCCCTTACAGAGATGCATTTGATTGGACCATTTAACAGGTTCAAAGTGCATGCAAATGCTCTAAGACGGTAAGGGAAGGGAGGGAGGTAGGAAGTGGAAAAGAACACAGGGAGGGAATAATAATAAAAAATTAAAGGTATAGAGAGGTGAAGAGGACTTAACAGAAAGAAGGAGGGCAGATCAATACTTATACTTTAGGCACTATGAGGGCTGATTTTGTGCACTGTATTGATATTCTGTGCTGCCTTCGTCATGTATGCCAGGAGTGTAACTAGCCCCAGTGCACATATGCAAATATCTCTGGATATGCAGAGTTTCAAGCTTAAATGCTGCACATAGAGACTGCCACCATGATCATTTTTAAAAGTAGAGGTGGTCATGGGGAATGGATTGAGATTTTAACAAAATACTAATTTAAAAAAGTCCAAACCACTGTTGCATCATCAAAAATCTGACAATGTAACCTTTAAATCTATCTTTTACAGCAGCAACCAGAGCAACTACAACACCACCCAAACTAGGTAAATGAAGTGAATGAAAGATTTTTGCAGTATAATTGGCAAGGGAAATACTGCAATATATTAATTAGAAGGTTATTGTATGTTATTTCCAATTAACTAGCAGTAGTGACAAGTTTCATATATTTGTTCATAAACATCCAATATGCTTTTGTAAAACTATTTTTGTTAATAATATACATACCAATAGTATGGCATAAGCAAAAGAAAAATATCAGAATTATTCAAGCGAAGGTATCGAATTTTTTTATTGTTGACTAAAAAGGAAACTGCCCTTTTTATCATTCATTAAAGAGAAGGTTTTTAATTTTTTTTTTCCTTCATGAAATACCATTTCTCCCTTGTCATTCTGCATCTTGATATTAACAAAGTGAAAAAGACACCTCCAACATATAACAAAGTGCTGTACAGATTTAAAATATACACAATAATTTTTTATGGTACACTCTGTCACTCTGTCATGACTCATAAGTGCCATTAAAAAGAGTTAGATGCAAAAGAGTCCAAATTCAGCATACTAGCAGACTTTCCATAGAGAATCATTGTATTCACTGACGTCACAATATATTACAATACGGGAGGTGGAAGTAAGATTCCCAGCTCTCATACCCAGAGGGCTTGGAGACATGGCTTGAATCTACGCTTACTAGCCTTCTAATTAGTTTAATATTGAGGTTTGGTGGGTAGGACATGGGGGCAGTATTGCTGGCACTATAACAACTTCAATAAGATGAAGTTGTTAAAGTGTTACAGTGTCCCTTTAATCAAAACAAGGTCATAGAGATCTATTCTGAGAATGGTGGAGTTACAGGTAGTTCTCCTGTTCTCCAGCAAAACAAATACAACACATTATGTTGTTTAAAAAAAAACAAAAAAAACGCAAGGTTGATGTTAGAAAAATAATCAGTTTTATCTTTTAATTCATCAGTTAAATTATTTTAAAATAGCAATCCTTATAGTTATATAATAAGGAAAAAAAAATTATAGGATATAAACAATTTGAAAAACACCATGCTGCTGTGTTAGTGAAACACGTTTCAATAAAATACACATTGCTAATTTAGGGGCACTTCATGAAAATGTAGGGGATTTGGTAACCATAAAAGGGCATCTTATAAATAATCAGGATTGCTTTGTCAAAATGATGGTAAAGATTTCTGATCTGACAGTCATTTTGATTATACACAAGGCAATTAAAATATGAAACATGAATTAAAGTTAAACTGGAATGCCTAGTTTAGTATTAATACATCTGAATGTGTGTATACAACTTTAATTGCTACTAGCTCCAGGTAAATTTTTACATTCACTACAGTTTTTCTCATTTGCCATTTTATAAAGTATACTATATTCATAGTATACGTTCTATCATTTTTGCCACATTCTGTCACTGTTTCTTCCTAATTATTTTGAGTTTGAGATTGTCACTGCACAATATTTCTTTTTTTCAGAGCATGGAATCTGCAGTGCGTCTGGAGACCCTCACTACAATACATTTGATAATAATGTTCATCATTACATGGGGAACTGCAGCTACACTTTGTCTAAACTCTGCAATGGATCACAAACGGACTTGCCTTATTTCCACGTTTACACCACCAATGAACACAGAAAGTCAAACACTAAAGTGTCGTATGTCCAGTCTGTGCACGTAGAAATTTATAATAATACAATTGACTTGCTGAAGAATAAGAAATTAAATGTAAGTACATCCTTTTCACATTCTAACTAGTAAAATTATATTGAGACCATACCATAACTGTAGAGTGAGCAATCAATCTCTTTCTTTAAGTGCTTGTTCTAAAATCATTATGAATAAATATAAAAATTAGTGACAAATAACAAGTTCTCTAGCAGTAGATAAATGCAGAAGATAAATTGTAGTAAAATAGCATTTTTGTAATTATAGAACAAGTGTGGCTGCACTTAAATCTTGGAGTTCTACCTGTCAGAGTGGTCAGGGAGCTATGGGGGGCTAGGGGAATCATAGTCACATACTGACACACATAAGATAGGGACTTTCAACAATTGCATGGTGGGGACCAATCTTTCACCAGGGCAATGTGGTTTCTATGTACACCTCGGATGTTTTGAAAAATTAGTCATTTACAGTGAAATAAAAATAAATAAATAAAAATATATAATTTTCACACTTATTACAGATTAATGGAATAAGAAGAAACGTGCCAATAACCAGTGACAGCAGATATAGAGTCTATGTCAGTGGAAACTATCTGCTTGTAGAGACAGATTTTGGATTACGGGTTAAGTTTGACGGCAATCACTATGTCGATGTCTATTTGCCCTCAGACTACAAGGGACAAGTCTGTGGATTATGTGGTATGTTCCATCATTTACCTTTTTTAATCTTTAATTGGCATATTTCTGAAATATTACGGACTCCTTTTAAAGCATTCCAAATTATTTACCCAGATGTTACTATCTCATTTGTATCACTTTATTTCTTTCAGGAAACTATAACGGCTCACCAACTGATGACTTTACTAAGCCTGATGGTAGTTTGGCAATAAATTCCAAAGAATTAGGAGACAGCTGGATCGTTTCAGATGACACTGCTTCGTAAGCATTATACAAATACATGGTTCAAAATGCTTCCATAATGATGTGTTTGTTATAACCCTTAAATGATTAAAGGAAAGCTATACATCTTTTTCAATATGGGATTGCAATGTTATTTTTAGTCTAGGTATTTCCACACAAATTTAGGCATGCTAGTGCATCAGTCGAAATGCTAGTATGGTTGCCACTTGTACTCAATTCTACTTTATTTCCAGAACATAAACATACATTTAGATATAAAATATTTACGATATAAAAAATTTTTTTTCAGATGTGGTAGTCAGGACACTGGCAGTTGCGAACCTTCACTTGAAGAAGAATATTCCAAAAATACATATTGTGGAATTTTAACTGATCCAACAGGTAATGATCATATATTGGATACTTGGTTTATCTCCTATCAGCCTACACACGTTAAAAAGGGCTTTTCACAGATGTGGAATTATATATAAAGTGCAATCAAAAGGTCTTCAATCCAGACTCTTGATAATATTCCATTAAGAAAAGCCAATAATTCAATGGAAACAGATAGATTTGGCTAAGGCTTTTATTTGCCATTCTTAAAAACACTTCTGATATGATCACTTTCAAATGGTTCTGTATTACAAATACAAAATGAAGATGCCTACACTACTTTATGACTGTTTCCATTTTAATTTTAATTTGATAATATATTGAAACTTTGTTTCATTTTTTTTTTTTTTTTTTTTAGGAATCTTCGAAGAGTGTCATAGTTTGGTAGATGTAGGTAACTTCTTTGAAAGTTGCAAACAGGACATGTGTTTTACTGGCGGTGAATCGACCTCTCTTTGCTACGCTGTGCAGGCGTATGCCCAAATGTGCTCAGAAGCTGGAGTCTGCATTGAATGGCGGTCAGAAACATTCTGTCGTAAGTACAACCTCTGTATTAATAATTATGTCAGTAAGGTTAATTCCACTTACACACTGACATGGGATCACAAAATCTATGAATCTAGGACA
Organism: Pelobates cultripes; assembly: GCA_933207985.1. Classification (NCBI taxonomy): domain Eukaryota; kingdom Metazoa; phylum Chordata; class Amphibia; order Anura; family Pelobatidae; genus Pelobates; species Pelobates cultripes. Next base: position 118,167,860 of record OW240913.1, on the reverse strand, counting down.
AGAAGGGAAGAGAACTGCTAATGCTGTAGCAATAGCAACTCTAGTATGTTACATGGTTGTAATCAAAGCCTGTTAATTATTGAGATATTGAAGGGCTAACATGGAAAAGAGAAAAAGAGAATCCTTACAAACACATTAGGAATTATAATTATTATTATGGAATAGTATAGATCAAAAATGGAACAAAAAAGAATAAAGAAATTAAATTGGTTTTCACGTTAGTCTCTACTTTTAGATCTTTGTCCCACAGCTGCTTTATGTAACCTAAGAAAATAGTTTTTTTGGTTTTCCTCATTACAATGTGTTATTTCCAGAGGATATCAGGTTAGGGAGATATCTAGTAAACATCTGAAACAGGAAAATAAAGAACAATAGCCCTTTTCTTAATTTTGCTATGTCAGTTGCTTAGTAGATACGTCCCCAATTCGCTATCCTTAGGAAGTTTTGTATCAATTCTTTCCGAATTCTTTTGTTTTCCATTTGTTTTGTTGTGTAGGAATTTGGAAAATTGGTCGCTTCCAAAATGTGGAATTTGTCCAAATTCGGATGGAATTCGATTTGGAACTAAATGAATGCACATGTCTAATATATATATATATATATATATATATATATATATATATATATATATATATATATATATATATATATATATATATATATATATATTGTGATAAGGTGAATGGGGTGGTCTGTGAGGGAGTCTATATCTCGACAGAATTGTTCAGAGAGGCATATGATTTTTAACCCCAGGGGGAGTATGTGTAGTTTGTGTTTTGCACAACACAACACATTGTTTAGTTATGGGCCCCTGGGGTGGAGCATTTGGAGAGAAGGGTGGGCCAATGCTCCACTCCGCAGCTTAGCGGTTTTCTTGGAAGACTTAGATCCAGCCCAGGGTTTTGGACTGTCTCCAACCTACTGCTCAGCTGTAGGTAATCGGCTGCAGCAGTGGGAATAAAATCCCTCCCTGCTAGGCAGGTAAGAAAGAATGTTTATTTTCTCTGAAAGGCTGGAAGCAGCAGGCTGGCTAAATACTGGAGTGCTGAGAGTGGACAAAGACTCTAGGTTGGTGAAACCACTATTGTTTTGTTTAGTTTAACCCTGAGAGATAGGGGACCTAATGTCAGTTAGTGCTCAGACGAGCCAGGTTTTTGTTTATAGGGTTTTCTGTTACTTTTGTTTTCATTTAACTGCTGTATCCTGTGTGAACTTACAAATAAAGTGCCTGAAGTATTTGCAACTACAAGGACTGTGCATGTTTTTGCCCTAGAGGACCGTGCTACCTGCAAACAAGGATCACAATATATATATATATATATATATATATATATATATATATATATCTCATTCCCATGCAAGCAGAAACCATGGCAATGATGCTTTTTGCACTATATTTACCACACGATTATTCATTTATATACTTGTTTTCAGCCTCATTTCACTACTTGAAAAATGAAATAGAAATATTCTGGTTTAATCTATAGAAGCTATTATTTTAAACGTAAACTTAGACACACATTGTAATATTAAGTAATAAGATTTTATATATATTTTCATACAATGCAGTTTAATTCATTTTGTTATTTACAGATAACGACTATCAATACATTTTACAATAGATGGATAGATGGATATATGGATAGACAGATACTGCCAATCTTAAACAGTATGGCAGTGAAATAGATAGATTTACTGATTTTATTTGTTTATTTGATAATGTGTTAATACTTTATATATCGTCATACACAGCAATATCATGTCCTGGAGGAAGTCACTACAAGAACTGTGGCTCAGAATGTCCTAAGACTTGTTATAATTCTTCATCGCCGACACTTTGCAAGTCCATGTCAGTCGAGGGCTGCTTCTGTGAGGAAGGCTTTGTTCTCAGTGGAGATAGATGTGTTCCAGAGGCTGACTGTGGATGTATGGATTCACAAAACAACTTTTATGAGGTATGGGAATCCAGTTATAAGATTAAAAAAATATATTTCCATCTCACATATTGGATTCCAAACTACTTCTAAGCAGAGGTCTTGGTGGATGCTAGAGCTATTATACCTCTGATTCTAGAAACAAACGATTTTCAAAATAATTATTAAAATAGAAATTATCTGAATGCTTTCATACCAATCATTCAGATAAAGAATTTAAAATTTCATTGTAACTCCAATATATAGAACACAATAAAGCAAGAAAAAAAATATTTGTTTGTAATATTATACCACAATTAGTAAGAAAAAAAAAAAGGCATGTATGATAAATGAAATCAATGTGTGTCTTTCTAATCAAATCTGTTCTTTTGCAACATAATATCACCTTTAGATCTTTATTGGTATATCAATATTTTTAAAGAGAAACGTTCCATACTTGAATAAACCAGTAAATCTAACTTACAATGCCATAATTTTATATTACTTTTTCTAAAGGCTTTGTATTTAGTTATTTAGAAATAGCAAATGTACATTCTTCAAATCAAGTTTTTTACTTAATTTGCAGCTTGGTGAAAGTTGGTACACACATGAAAACTGCACAGAACGCTGTACCTGCAGCAAAAGTAATAACATCACTTGTGCACCATGGGAGTGTGGTATCCTACAGACATGTATAAATGATAATGGCGTTATAGGATGCCATTCCTCTGGTAAGTACACACTCGTTATTATATCCACAATGGAAGCATAATTGTTTCTGTTTTATCAGTTTTATTTTCCAAATTGCATTTTTTGGACATTTAAAAAAAAAAATGAAAATATAAAGTGAACAAAAGATTTAGTTTCCTTATGTAACTTTCATCGATGGGAGAACCAACATTGAAACAAGCTATTTGTGCTATAACTTAAAGAGTGGTGTTCTCCTAACTCTTGCTTTTATATAATGTCAATATTTACATATCTCTCACTTTTAAATTTAGGCTGGATGGTTTATTTTTATAAATAAGGATTTTATATATATATATAATATATAAAATGTATATAAAATCCTGCTGATGCAAGTCATGTGTTTGCAGTGTCACTGCAATCACATGACTTGCATCTTCTGGATTGACTGCAGGGGGACTGCCTTGGTTGTCATGCAGGTTCCCCAAATCACAATCGTTAGGGCGTGTTATGCCGCCATAAAGTCATTAAAGCCCTTCTTTCGTAGGACATATAAACTGCTCTAATGTTGGGAATGGGTTAATTTTAATGTCTCATTAGAACATTTATCTCAGTCATTCTACACTCTACTGCATGTAACTTATGTGTTATGTTTTTACAGGAAAAAGGGCTTGCCATATATCAGGGGACCCGCATTTCTTCACTTTTGACAAAGTAATGCATAATTTCATGGGCACTTGTACATATATTTTAGTTACACTCTGTGACAACAGAAATGTTGTCCCTGTGACAGTCAGTGGGAAAACTGAAGACCGCGGACAACGAGCTGCAACATATCTGAAAGAAGTTTACATTGATGTTCATGACATACGTATAACACTGCAGAAAGGAAAGCGGATACTCGTAAGTCTCTCCATTTAAAAAATAGATCTTATTGGTGAACAGAGTATGATGGTCAGTTCAGCTCTACAAACTCTTGATCATCAAATAAAATGTAACACGTTTCTAAATGTTATGACATTGCAATGTTGATTACAGCTGACCTGAACTGTTCTTATTTATTTCTGTTAGTTTTTTGTTTTCTTTTTTAGGGGGATAGTTACTCTGTAAGAATTTCAATCTAAACCTTGATATTAACTGAAAATTTAAAATTTAGTGTTTATCTGTTTTTATTTTTGATTACAGGTGGATAATGAACAAATCCATTCACCTTGGGTTGGACATGTCAAAGGAATTTCCATTCAAACTGTGGGTCTTTATGTTGTTGTCGAAACTGACTTTGGAATGATAGCCAAGTTTGATGGGGATCATCACCTTGAAATCATCCTCCCAGATTCTTACTATAATAAGGTAAAGCCTAGTGTATCAATCGCTGTGGTCTCTTATACTTAACCCGACACAAGCTATGAACATGGAAAATTCTTACATTTGAAATATTTACTGTATTTCCAGATTTTGTTTAAGTATGACACTTTGAAAAGGGTTTTTTTCTCTTGTTTGTAATCACTAGTATATTATTCTTCAAAATTTGGAAGCTGATATGACTATTTGCTCATTGCAGGTGTGTGGCATGTGCGGTAATTTCAATGACGACGAGAATGATGAATTACTTATGCAAAACGGTCTTCAAGCAAACAATGTCACTCAGTTTGGAAACAGCTGGAAATCAATTAAAGACAGTGATGCAAAGTAAATTTAGTTTTTAACATTTCATTAAAAATTATTTAGGGTTTTTCAATTTCAAATAATAAAAAAGACACCTACAAGGCTATTCACTAAAGTGAGAATTATCTGGGATTCAGAGAGAATTTCAAATATAAAGCCAATATAGCCAAACTAAAATTAGAGTTGACTTGGAGAATTTTCCTAATTTGGCTATTTTGGTCTACATTTTGAAATTTACCTTGCATTTCAAATTTCACATTAAATTACTGACAATTCTCATTTTAGTGAATAACTATATGTGTTTGTTTGTAATAATTCCTATTTTCTGATCCGGAGATGCATAAATATATATAATGTAAATATAAAAAAGTACTAAAAAATATTATTCTTTTCTTGCAGGTGTGTGGATGATGATAGAAATGATTTAAATCCGCAATGTGTAGCTGCCCAGAAACCAGCAATAGAAACTCAGTGTGAAATACTTCTCTCGGATACTTTTAAAGCATGTCATGGAATTGTTGACCAAAATCTGTTTGTCCAGAGCTGCGTCTATGACATGTGCAGATATAATGGCATGGTTTCTACACTCTGTGCCATATTCCAAGCCTACGTTGATGCCTGCAGATCTGAAGGTGTTAACATTAAATGGAGAAGTTCCTCCCTTTGTCGTAAGTATTACAAACAATCATAATCATATTCATCCAGAACATTATGTTCTGAGGCACTTGGACCATTGAATAGCAAATTCTTATTTGATTAAATCATTATTAAAATAATTGTGACTTAAAAAAAAAATTTGGCTTTCAAAATTTGGAAAAGTTCAGATTTTGTATTATACATAAGTAAAACACGAATGTTAAACACAGAAGATGAAGTTCATTGGGGTCATTGGGTAGGGGAAGGCAACGACAGCCAAGGGAGTTAATAGGTTTCATCAACGAATAATAACAATAGACAAATGTTGCATTGTTTGGGATTGCAAATTGAGATTAAAGGGACAATTTGGAACCTTAAAGCATTTTAGCTTGTTAAAATGTTTTATGTGTGAAGAGTGTGTCCTCTTTTTTTCATTTTACAAAAAGTGCAGATTTTACTATTAATGAACCTTTTTTACACCCCCTGACTTTCACACATTCAACCGTACCTATTACTTTCTGGTTGTTTAGCTCAGTGGAGCTAAACTCAAGAGGCAGGCAATTACCCAGAGAAACTGCCTTGTAAAGACTCTTACTGAGCTGCATTGAGAAATATGTGATTGGAGAGCCACAGAAAGTCTGGGTTGGGGAAGAAGGGGAGGGCTTTCAAAGGCAGCAGCCAAGAAAACTGCAGCTTTAACATTGTTGGATACACCCCAATGAAAAAATGCATAATTAAATGCATGCATGTTTTAATTGGTGATTTTTATTTGTTTGGTGGAGTATCCCTTTAATGCTAGTCTTAGATTCCATTGGGGGGAAATTGAGGAGACAGGAAATAGTTGGAATAAGTTATCCCCTGACGAAGGTGCACTGTAATGCACGGAAACGCGCATCGGGTTATTTTTTATTTCATTTATTTTTTCATTTCACTGCACTCATGGAGGCACTGTTTGTTTAGCACTTGATTTTGTTAAGCTTAGACCCTTATTAGGACAAGGGGGGTCTTGGGGGTATTTGGTTTTGGCGCAGTAATGTTAGGGACAGTATTAGAACACCCATGAAGGTGTTTTTTTAGGAGCATTAGGGATATTATATAGGCATGGATGCTGCCAGATTTCTAATTCAGAGAAACTAAAGATTCGCTCATCCTCCTTTATAGCTCACTGTCCTACTAGCCTTCACCTAATCTGCATCTAGAGACCATGCTATATTTCTTTGTAGCTACATTAATGTAATTTACCTATTACTCTGTACCTCCCAGACCACCTTGCTTTTGGTATCAGTTCAGCGCACCGTTTAGGTGATAGACCCAATAGAGCCATCCAGTCGTTTTTTTGGAGGCATATTTTTAGCCCCTACTGACAATCCCCCTTTTTTTCTGAAGTGGATTCACCTTACGCTTTAATTAGCTGGGCTGACACTTGTTGGCATTTTAGGGTCCTGCCCTGGTATTGTCTCCTGATATATCCTTTTTATGTTGTAAATTAATAAAGTATTTTTGTTGTGGATATTATGGGAGACTCTGTATCCTTGAGCAGGCTACCCTCCTTCTATCCTTCTGGGATGTAAGTGTATTTTAACAGGTTGCATTTTTTCCTTTTTGCATTATCCCCTATTTTTTTCAATAAAAGCCAGCAGAATGTGTTCCTCCTCGCCCCCTTTGCGCTGTGGGGGAACATTCTCTCTTTGACTCTATTTTTAAAAACATTAAATAGGTATTCGTGTTCCCTGTGACCTGGCCAGTCTTTGAAGGTTTTCTGTCAAATGAGTCTCCTTGTATTTAGAGTAAGAGTACACAATTTGAATTGTTGCTGCACTTAAATAAAGTGCAGCAACAAGTTCAGTTAAAATGTTAATAGGACACTCCAGTGCCAGGAAAACAATCCGTTTTCCTAGCACTGCATGTCCCCTCTCCCTCCCACCCCCCATCCCCGGTTGCTGAAGGGGTGAAAACCCCTTCAGTCACTTACCTGAGACCCCCTCCGATGTTCCTTGGCGGTGGTTTCTGCTCGCCGCCGCTCCTCCTCTTTCTTACGTCAGCCGGTGGGTGAGACTGATCCCGCCCGCCGGCTGAGGAGACCTAATGCGTATGCTTTCAATGCATTCCTATGGGGAATTGAAAAAGCGTAAAGAAACATTCTCTTTAAGAGCAGGTTCTGCACATTTACATTTATATATGTGTTAAAGGGTAACAAATGTACAGCAATATGTATAATAGACAAGGTTTGTCCAGAAAGTATCCAGCCATGTAATATGAAAAATAAAAAACATTTATTGAAAAAGGTACAAGGATGTCTTAGTCGACTTCAAAGTAGGCAACTTGGGAGTTTTTCCACCATCTCTTCCCTTGATCAGAACACCTGCAAAATCCTTTGTTGGAATCGCCATCAGCTGCCTTGTTGTATTTACCCAAATCTCATTGACGGTCTGAAATCTCTACCCTTTCAAAAGTTATTTTAGTTTGGGGAAAAGCCAAAAATCAGGGTGACAAATATTTCCACAGATTCTCAACCATCTTTGATGCATTTTTTTTTGCGCTGCATACAATGTGTCATCGCAATAGTTTCCGCGGACGATGTTCAAGCTTAGCCCAAAATTTGATGCAGATTCGTTGCTCTACTTGCTCAGTCATTTTGAATGTGATGACCACACAGTGGCATCCATCAACCCCACTGACTAGTACAGTGAAGTCGTCATTGTTCATGCATGTGCACTCCAGGCTACTCTCCTTGGCTGCCAGGTTACCTTGATGTTGTGCAAACCGTTCTTGTTATATTAACAATGGCTGGACTTTTTCCAGACAGACCTTGTATATCATAAAGACCTAGCAGGTGATAAATTGCATGTAACTCACAAGTTAATAAGTTTAAATACAAAATTAAATCCAAATTATAATACTGCCTTTCTCCCTGAATTGTGTGGGAATTTAAATGCTGTAAAGAGTTCCAAAAGGGAGATTTATTAAAGTATTGCTGACACTTATTCTTTGAATTTCTTTCTCATATTTTGCACAATCTAGTTATTCTGTCTTTTTTTTTCCCATCAGTTACCATTACATATGTTTTTTTTTCAATGACACAATTGCTTTATGAATGTTTCCACCAGTTTTTCAAACAGAAAAGTCTTCTGTTTCACTTCTCTTTTTTCTTATGCTCCAAGTTTGGAAGTCTTCTTAAATTAATATTTCCTTTTTCAATCACTTTTTGAAAACTTTCATATGATCAAAATAATGAAAGAACTTATCCATCAGTTCTTAGAACACCTTGATAAATAGCTTTCCATGTATCTTTAATAGGTAAACACAAATTGATTTGTAGGTGTTATGTTATAACTTAAAATATCTCTGTATTGCAGCACTGGCATGTCCAACTCACAGTCATTATTCGGAGTGTGTATCTCTTTGTCCACCTACTTGCAATGATATCTATGCATCTGCTGTGTGTGATAAACCAAACAAATGTGTGGAAGGCTGTGTTTGCAATGATGGCTATGTTCTTAGTGATGACAAATGTGTAGCACTGAAATCATGTGGATGCAGAGATACCAACGACAAATACTACAATGTAAGTTGTATCATTCTTTTTTGTAATTGCGACATGACTATCATTCAGTTCATTTGCATGGGCTGTGCAAAATCAATTTGAAAATAATAAGCAAGTTATTTATCCTTTACAGCCAATTTTGTATTCAGACTTATAAAGTGCAAGACGTTATCAGTCAGGAAAATCTCCAATGCAACTGCTATGATATGTTATGTATTGTCCTCATTTTGCATTTGTGTCATTTGTCATTTGCAATGACACTTTAATAACACTGTTCAGGGACATACCACCAGAGCTGTACTGCTCTTTACCCTTATATTCACTTAATGGGTTCTGTCTGATGGATGAGAGGATTTGATGAGAAAAGGGACCTACCATGTACCCATGCAGTATGACAATGACTGACTATATTCCCCAGTCAACTAATCTTACTAGTGAGTTGCAGTGAATTTTCAATAAAGTGTTGAGCAAAGTAGGAAATATATATATTTTTTTTAAACTTAACGATGAATGAATATAGCTGTTGGTCCTAGTCATGGTGGCTGGCAAGGTGGACAATGGGGTAATTGTCCCTGAGCCACTAGCATGGGAGGGACAGCAAGGAGGGTGTGGGCTGCAGCCTCGCACCATTCTTGTAAGGATTAAAATAGCAAGAGGTACATTGGTATGTCTATTGGCCTAGTATTTGAAGAGTAAGGCAGAAATTGTGTTTCAGTTATACATTTACTATTTTTTTTCTTTAACAGAAATTTATTGAATTAAGTATATTAATTAATATTACTATCTACCTTTTAAGGTTGACGAAAGCTGGATTACACCACACTGTGCACAAAAATGCCAGTGTACTATGGGCAACAAGATCAAATGCAAGTCATTCAGTTGCCCACATGGCATTTGTAGTCTTAACAGCCAAGGCAAATATAATTGTAAACCATCTGGTAAGTTAAGTTCTGGCATTAAAAGCTCAGTTTGTTGGCAAATTAAATGGTAACTTTCCAGTTCACTTTATTTAAAAAAACAAACAATAAAATGCTGTTTTTGATGGGGTAAGTCTTACTGGGATGGTACCCCCAATAAAAAACAACAAACAGTAAAAAAATTTAAAAATACATTGCATGCCGAGCCAATTTTCCTTGCAGCCTGATTATACCTTAATGCATATGGAGGGATGCCCCAGAAGATGGATTGTGGGGAGAATATGTGCAACATTGAAAGGGGCGATGTGCTGCTACTGACCATCTGTCCCCAGAATGCTGATAACAAATTCCTTTTCTGCACAGAATTAATGTTTTCCATTTTTTGCAAATTTACAATTTTTAAGTGCATTATTGCCAAAGCAATGGTATTAATGATTGCTAGTGTGAAACCCCAGATATTTGCAAACAACATTTTCTGTGATGATCATAGAGCATAAGGGGCTCAACATTCAACATACAGAATGTAGTTTTCAACCATCTAGGGTGCAAAGAAAATCCATCACACATTAGGTACACAGTGTTTCTAGCTGCTTCAATACAATACTGTGAATCTACCATTTTACAATATATTATATACTAACTATTATATTAATGTGGAAGCACTATTAAAGATTGTTTGAATTATATCTTTCTGTTCTAGGTTTTACCAAGTGTACTATTTCTGGGGATCCCCACTACCGGACATTTGATGGCCTGACTCATCATTTCCAAGGCAAGGAAACATACATGCTGGTACAAACTTCCTCTACAATGCCCGACTACATGGAACCATTTAAGATCGAAGGCAAAAATGTGCCTATGACCAAATTTAGTACATTCACTTTATTAAAGGAGCTCCGCATTGAAGTTTACAATCAGGTCATACTGTTCACAGAAAACAAGAAACTATTGGTAAGGCTTTTCATAACACTTAATATTTGTAGATGTACGAGTGTGCATCTATACATGTGCATATCTTTGCCTTTTCAGTTTTCCCATTATTTTTAAATATTTACTATAACTGCATTGTTTCAGACACATTATAAAATAATATTTGTAGCATTACAAGTCCTTTTATATTTTATATAAAAGCCATATAACAAGATAAAAGCAATGCAAAAAAAGCAGTTGATATTTTTACTTAAAGTGGCCTTGTATCACAGATCTTTAGTTTAATTCTACTTTTTTATTTCATACTGTGTATGTTCATTTTCTTAGAACATCTGAGCTTCTGGGCTGTATGAAAAGAGAGCACAATGTTAGTTGAGCAACATCTATATCTGAGCAATTCTTTGAGGGACCTTTTTAAATTAAAGTTTACATATGTGCCTTTCTTCCAGTAGCATGATGACTTCCAAATCAACTGGTTTAGTGTTGTTTTTTTTGGTTTTGTTGCATTGGATGCATTAGTGTGAAGTAATTGTTTATTACAGATATAAATGTATATATTTTCAATGCTCAGTGGAATAAGGCATTTAGGATTGAATGTTATGTATTCAACTGAATAAATATTTAAATTAATTAAATGATTAGAGTTTCAGTAAGCTATTTATTGATTTTATTTGTTAATACCTGGGAAGGAAGGAATTTCAGAGTACGTCTTCTGAGGTTCAGAATTATATACTTGTGATAAATACACACTTAAATAATGTTTTGTAATTTTTTTGTGTTTTATGATTGTGATGTGACAATTTTGTAATTATTGTAATGTTTGTATACATACTACTTTCTATTATTCCATTCTTTGTGTAGGTAAATGGTGTAAGGACGGTTCCACCCTCTCAGCCCCATGATGGCATAAAAATATACCAAAAACCATCAAGAATATATTTGGAAACTGATTTTGGGCTTTCTGTCAGTTTTGATGGCGCAGAAAATGGAGGTAAATGTGTTATTTTTGTTATTTATAAAGAGGCAACATATTTCACAGGACTGTATAATGATTAAACAAAGCATATATATAATTGCAGAAAGAAAAAATAGATATACACGAACAAGTGTTAATTGGGGTGCTACACAAAATAATTTATAATTGACAGATTGTAGGGTTATAGACATAATGTTGGATAAGTGATCTATCTAAAGAAAAAACTAAAAACATAGACTTTAATGGAGAATTATGTGGATCATTAGACAAGTTCTTCTAACAGATTGTGATCATTTGAAAAGATTATCCAAAATTCTTACTGTATTAAATCAAGGCCATAGTTTGTGTAAGCGCTTTTAAAATTGTAAAATCATATTATGAAACTTGAAATTTTTTTTCATTTTATTGGAAACTTTTATTTAATTATGTATTTGGAATATAACCCCTAGAAAATTATACATCGTTGTTATTTGCTGAGAATTGCTGGAAATTCAAAGTGATTTCAAAGTGAATTCCAAATGTAAGGTCAAAGCCAAACTGGAAGCACTGCTGACTTGAAGACTTTTTCCAGTTTGGCTATTTTGGTCTTAAATTTGAAATTTACTTTGAATTCACTATGAATTCTCTTGGGATGAGAGGAAGAGAGGGAGTATGGGATGAACAAGTGTGGGAGGATGGGGATATAATAAATACATGCATGAAATCAGGTACTGCAGGGAGAGCTGAAATAAGAAGCTTTTCCTTGCATGCACACCCACAATGCAGCCTGCAAGGGTGGAAGCTGATAATGTTTTGGCACAGAATTGAATTAACTCTGTTCCAGGTTGCCTAATGCACAGTGCCGGGGTTTTACTAGCCCACAACACAAAAGTGTACATATCTCTTTAGTTGTTAAAAATAATAAAAATAAAATATGCTAAGGTGTAAATTTAGATTATCGAGTGAGGATAATGCACACATCATGTTCTGTGTCAGATATAAAAATACTGTGTCCCATATGTAGAGTGCTTCTTTGTCAGGCATAGACAAAGTAAGTATAGAATACATGGCATATTCATTATATAAAAGAGGCGCAATATTAGATGTAAGTTTATATACACAAAACAGAGGATTCATATTTCATCTGAATCCAAACATAACTCATTGTAACTGAAATTATCAGTTAAAGGGACACTCCAGACTACTAAATATTATTTTTGTGATAGATAGATATATATATATATATATATATATATATATATATATATATATATATATATATATATTCTATCTATCACCAGCAAATTTCATAGTGCTGTACAATGGGTGGACTAACAGACACGTAATTGTAACCAGACAAATGGATGCACAGGAACAGAGGGGTTGAGGGCCCTGCTCAATGAAATTACATGCTAGAGGATATTGAACCTGAATATTATTATTTTTATGTTAACCTTTTAAATGAGATATATACTAACTTATCTCTTTGGTTATTGTCTTTCTTCAATGCAGAGATTACCGTTCCAAGCACTTACAGGGATGTATTACAGGGGCTTTGCGGAAACTATGATGGAATAAATTCAAATGATTTTAGACTTCCTGGTGGTAGCACTGTTAGAGATGTGAATTCGTTTGGTAACAGTTGGAATGTTAAGTTATTGAAGACAAGAATCAGGTGATTGGATCAAGTGAAAAATCGAATTGTAGAGCAACATATATTGAAAAGGCCTATGGTTTCTTTATTGGACCAATACTGAAATCAGAGTATCATTCTGTCAAAATACATTTATAATTTAAGCAGATGTTATCCACTTTTGGTATCTACAACCAACTAATCAATATTTTCTTTTCAGACGAGAGGCAGAAACATCAAAACTTAATGAAGCTGAAGAACCATTAGACACAGGTGACAATCTGGTCTGCTCTGCCTCACAGCTCACATTTGTAAACAGTACTTCATTCTGTGGGACTCTTAGAGACACGGAGGGTCCATTCAAAAATTGTCTTCAAAGTATTTCACCTGCTCATTTTATAGAGTAAGTAGATTATCATTTATGAGTTAAATAACTTTTCAATGCATGATGTTCCTGAAGACCTCCTGTTTTGTAGGAACCAGAGTATGTTTTTTCTTAGGAAAGCAATTGGTAATATGTAAAACCTGTGCAATATCTTAATTTAGCAATTTGTTTTATAAAAACAAACAAAAATAATACCACACTCTTAATGTTTATTGTTTATTGTTATGTTTAATGTACATTTTTGGATGTTCCGATGGGTTTCCCCAATACCAGCACTTTAACGTAATTTTTTATTAACACTTTGTTTTGTCAAAGCAACTATTTTATTCATTTTCACTCTATGGTGTTTATTCTATTGCACAAATAAGACTATTTAAAAGAGAACTGCCACTTTTCAGGATTTTTAAGACTATGTTTATTTATCCCTATCTTTAACCAATATGTGTTTGTGATTTAAAAAAAAATTTTTTTTAAAATATTTAAAATCTTTGTTTAGTGAATTAACCCGATATTAGTTTGAACTAAGCCTACAATGGTGTTTCAGGGGTTATTTCTATTAGTTAACTAGCACATGCATAATCATTTTGAAATTTGAGCATAGTTAGGATTTACAACATAAATTATCGGCATTATCCATGTTCTGATTTCAAGTAAATGACATGATTAGGGTTCTTTGAGATGAAAAATCATGTTTTGTTTGGTTGTGTTCCACCCAATAACTCTTCCACTCATTTTGGCACCTGAAGTATAGACCAGTTCTGTTTATTTTACTTTGTTTTTGGTTTGTGGTTTTTGGATTGCACCTCCCTGGTCTATGGACAACAGGGCAAGGTATAGCTTGTGTTCAGTGTCTCTTGTTGCCTAGGGTTCAGAATCTGTCATCTTATAATCATTAAGGTTAAACAAATTACATTGTGCATTTCTAGAGGATGACACTTTATGTATAAATGTTTCATATGTTTCCTTTATTATCTTCAGTACTGTATGAAATAGATAGCCCAGTAGTACATTTTAAGCATCTAATCTATTAATAATACAGTTTTAACATTTTTGCTTCTACAGGAATTGCCTGTTTGATACATGTGCAGAATTCAGAAGTGTTGATTTACTTTGCATCAATCTTGAGCAGTATGCAGTTGCCTGTCTACAAAATGGAACCAATATTGATGGATGGAGAAATACCACTGGATGTGGTAAGAAATAATTTTAAAGTTGTTCATTCTCTTTGTGGTTTCCATATCTATTCAGTTTTTCCTGTTTCATTAATTATTACTACTACATAATGCAAGATATTTTAAACCTGACCTAACAGGATACATGCTTTTGTTTCTAACAGAAAAAACATGCTCATCTAATAGTCAATACAAGGATAGAATGTCATCCTGTCCTGCATCCTGCAGTAATTTGGCATCAGAATCAGAATGCGAGGATGCTGACACTGAAGGTTGTGAATGTGAAGAGGGATATGTTTTGAGTGGATATGAATGTGTACCCTTCAAAGATTGTGGATGCACATATCTCAACAATTACTACCCGGTAAATAAACTCCTGATAATGCCTAGTACATGTTGTATCAATTACTCAAGTAAGAGAACCCCTTCTTAATTAGTTACAATTCTTTTTAGCAGTTTTAGTATTTTTAATGAACATTATGTAATTTATAATGTCACATAATGTGATTATAGTAATGCAATGTTTATGATGTCATAGTTTATATGCTAAAAAAGAAACCCTTAAATTACTAAACACATTCCATTAGGAAGTTAATGAGTAGCTTCGAAAATTTTCCAGCATTTGCAAATGGATAGACAGAAAATCGCAAATAAATATTTATTGAATAGACCTTTCTTTGTTTGGTAAGGGGGTGATAAAACCATTTGGATTGAAGACATTAATCATCATTTGTGTGTATATCTATGATTTAGTAGAAAACATAGCAAGATGACATATTTTGATAGGTAACATTCATACGTCTCAATGCATTCATTTAAGATAATAGTGTTTCCCTACTACCAGCTTCAATACAAAGCTTGTGCTTTTTTCTGTAATTAATTTTGATATATGTCTTAATGCATTAATTTAAGATAATAGTTTTTCCCTACAATTTTAATATTCTTGTTTAATTTCCAGATTGGAGAAGTCTTCCTAACTGAAGGTTGTTCCCAAAACTGCACTTGCTCAGAGGGTTCATATGTAAACTGTGTGGATAATGAATGTAAAGATGGAGAAGTTTGTACAACCTCAAATCAAATTCTTGGATGCTATTTACGTAAGTGTCCTAG
Organism: Pelobates cultripes; assembly: GCA_933207985.1. NCBI lineage: Eukaryota > Metazoa > Chordata > Amphibia > Anura > Pelobatidae > Pelobates > Pelobates cultripes. The sequence continues at coordinate 118,152,313 of OW240913.1, read as the reverse complement.
TATATATAATGTGTTCATATAAAGAAATTTTTGGTTAGCATGATAGGGTTTTCATTAAATTATTCGCCTTCTTAGCTCCAGTTCCCAATCAGAACAGATTTAATGGTACAGATGAGGAGACTCTACTTAGCCCAAGGGCTTAAAGGGACACTATCGTCATCAAAACAACCTTAGCTTAATGAAGTCTAACTGCTGAATTTAGAAATTAAATCACCATTGTTTCTATTTATGCAGCCCTAGCTACACGTCCCCTGGCTGTTACTCACACAGCCTGCATGAAAACAAATTCAATCAGATATCATTTACTTTAAAAGTTTTTTCTCATTCTCTGTAAATTAAGCTTTAATTACTTACAGGAGGCACCTGTAGGGTCTAGCAAGTTATTTACAGAGCAGGATATAAGGCATTTTAAATTAAACAGAATTTGCAATAAAGGAAGTGTAAACATTAGATGACTCTTTACAGGAAGTGCTTTGGAAAGCTGCAGTTACATGCCGGGTGCAGGGAAGTGTGACTAGGGCTGTATAAACAAAGTGATTTAACTCCTAAATAGCAGAAAGCTGAGCAGTAGGACTACAGGAGCATGATCTACACACCAAAACCTGCACTGCTTAACTATGACTATAGTATCCCGCTATCCCTGCTGTTCCTCCTCCACCTACTAACTTGACCGCCTCAGACTTTGTAACTGACTTCACTGACACAATCTCTACAATCAGAGAAGAGATCTCTCATCTTTCTTCTTCCCCTTACAATACTTCCCCTAACTTCACTCCCTCTGCTGTTCTATGTTCATTCGCACCCGCTACATTGGAAGAGGTTTCTGCTCTGCTCCAGTCCTCCCGCCCCACTACTTGCTCCCTAGATCCAATTCCCTCGCATCTCATCCGTACTTTGTCTTCTTCTCTTTCTTCACCTCTCACTAAATTCTCAATCTCTCTCTCTCTCTCCTCTGGTATATTTCCATCGCCCTTCAAACATGCAACTGTCACCTCAATTCTAAAGAAGACCAATCTTCACCCTAATTCCCCATCCAACTATTGTCCTATCTCGCTACTGCCTTTTGCATCCAAGATCCTTGAAAGAATTGTGTATGCGAGATTGACAGACTTCCTCGAGTCCAACTCTCTGATAGACCCGCTTCAGTCTGGTTTCCACGCTAAGCACTCTGTGGAAACGGCACTGACCAAAGTATCCAATGATCTACTCGCTGCAAAATCTCGTGGTCACTACTCTATCCTAATTCTCCTTGACCTGTCTGCGACTTTTGACACTGTTGATCATCTAGAGCTTCTTCTCATCCTCCTCAATATTGGTCTACAAGATATTGCTCTCTCCTGGTACTCCTCATACCTTTCCCAGCGCTCTATCAGTGTTTCTTTCTCTGGCTCTGCTTCTTCTCCCCAACTCCTCTCTGGTGTCCCCTTGTTTTCCTCCTGTTCTCCATCTATACTGCCTCCCTTGTTAAACTCATTAGCTCCTTTGGCTTCCAATATCATTCCTATGCAGATGACACACAAATCTACCTGTCCTCTCCTGATCTCTCCCCGTCCCTCTTGACTAGTGTCTCTGACTGCCTCTCTGCTGTTTCTAATTGGATGGCTGCCCACTTCCTTAAACTAAACTTGACCAAAACTGAAATTCTGGTCTTTCCTCCCTCAAGTGTTGTTACTCCTGTGTCTGTCTCCCTTCAAATCAACGGTGCTACCATCAGCTCCACCGTGCAGGCTCGCTGCCTAGGTGTTCTCTTTGACTCTGACCTCTCCTTCAAGCCTCATGTTCAATCTATCGCCAAATCCTGTCATTTCCATCTCAAAAACATTGCGCACATCCGCCCCTACTTAACGCCATATGTGACTAAGGTGTTGGTCCATTCCACTGTCCTTTCTCGCCTTGACTGCTGTAAGTGGTCTTACATGCTCCCAACTTGCACTGTTACAGTCCATAATGAATAAGTCAGTGAGGCTCATCTTCCTGTCCGCCCGCACCTCCCGTGCCTCACCCTTCTGTCAGTCCCTACATTGGCTTCACATAAAATATAGAGCTCAATTTAAAATTCCTGTGGAACTCGCTTCCCTCCTGCGTTAGATGCTCACCCAGTCTCCACTCCTTCAAAAAATCGTTAAAAAAAACACTTCTTCATAAAAGTATCAATTAAACTGTTAATAGTTCTGACTGATTCATCTTCTGCAACTGTCACTAGTCTAATACTATCCTTACTTTTTTGTGTCATTTTACCCCACTCCCTCTAACATGTAAGCTCATTGAGCAGGGCCCTCAACCCCTCTGTTCCTGTGTGTCCAACTTGTCTGGTTACAACTACATGTCTGTTCGTCCACCCATTGTAAAGCGCTGCAGAATTTGATGGCGCTATATAAATATCATAATAATAATAACCCTTACCTTGGCAATGTATGTGTTTGAAATGGTAGATCTTATGGTTTATAATTAATTGAGAGTGCAGCAGGAGCTGTGATAAAGTAGAAGAAATACGGAACACCTGGTAAATTCTTTAATGGACCATAGCTTCTCAAGCATGTGATGCTCTTAAAATCAAATGAGTAGTAGAGTATTATTTTCTCAGCAGTGAAAGAAATGAGTCATTGCTGGACTTTCTTTCACATAGGTGGAAATACAAAAGAAGAAACCAATAATCTTTAAATTTCAGGGAAGAAATATCAAGAAGCAACACCTCAAAGGATTCTACATATAGGGCATACACATAACAGATTGTAGGGTAGATACATTTAGATACGTTAGAGAATGTCTTTAGTGAAACAAATATGATTGAATAAACATGCATATATCATGAGAACAATCTTGCTGTATATAAAAGAGCAATTAAAAGATGAGAAATATAAAATTAAAACAACTTAATTCTTATTCTTAGGGTTGGCTAACATCTATGCATCACAGCCACAAATACTAACAGACCATGCTCCTTAGAGCTAAGGCTAATGTAACTATATTCAATTACTCATCAATAGAATACGGGTGGGCTTTACTCTGGGCAGCAGCTCAAATGTAAATGTTATCAAATTAATCTCTTATTACATATCGAAAAAACCTGACCATTTGATATATAAAGGGTGGAGTTTGTAAATTGGGTGCCATCCTGTGGATAAGTATGCACTGGGAAATATGGCTGTGTGGAGTTTAACTGCGGCAATGGCTGTGGACAGGTTAACTGTTGAGAGATCATGTAAGCTTGGGACTTTGGCTATTATTGTATTAATAGGCAATGTGAATGTGGCAATATGACAGTGGGGTGTACTATAGATTATGGCTGTGGATAAGTACATTAGGGGCTATCGTTGTTGAGAGAGAAACTGTGTGACTAGCATCATGGGGATAATCTGAAGGAATTTGGTTGGAATAGTAATTAAGTAACTTCACTCATTACTAAAATATCACTATCCTTCTGCTCCCCTGTCGCTGGTAACACCATCTTCATTACTTCCACTTTACTCCCCTCCCCTCTCTATTCATTCTACATATACCTTTCCAGACTATCTCCTGCAACTCCTCCCAAATCCTCTATACACATACCCTGCTACAAAACTTTAAAACCCTACTCCCACCTTTACTTCCATTCTATCCCTCTGCTCCTGGCAGCTGGTGATGTTTCTCCAAACCCCGGTCCCATCTCAGCAAACTGAAGGAACCACACCACTCTGATACCCATCTCATGGCACTCTTCCTCTAAATTCTCAAGTACTGTCCTCTGCAATGCACACTCTGTTTGCAATATTACAAAATCCACTGCTGTCCACAACCTCTTCATCTCTCATTTCCAAGATTTACTAGCCTTAACAGAAACACGGCTCTCCCCCTCTGACACTGCTACTCCTGCATCTTTATCCTTTGGTGGTCTTCAACTTACCCACAGACCAAGATACTCTGAATGTAAAGGTGGTGGTGTAGGGTTTCTCCTTCAGACATCCTGTAGATTCCATCTTAAAAACATAGCCCGCATCCTTCCATTCCTTACGCAAGATGCTACCAAGGAGCTTGTACATGCTCTAGTAATTTCTTGCATGGATTATTGTAACCTTCTCCTAATACAGTCTGTAATGAATGCTGCTGCCAGACTGATTTTCCTCTCTAGTCGGTCCTCTCACACCTCACCCCTCTGTCAGTCCTTATATTGGCTTACTGTATCCTATAGGAGTCAATTTTAAAGTGCTAACCCATACCTAAAAAAGCACTGAACAATTCTAACCCCTCTTATATCTCTTCACTGATCCATAGGTATGCCCCTTCTAGGTCTCTCAGGTCTGCCCCTGACCTTCTCCTGTCCGCTGCTCACACCCGTACTGCCAACTCATGCTTGCAGGACTTCTCGCGTGTGACTCCCTTCGTATGGAATAGTCTGCCTACCACTCTCAGACTCTCCACTAGTCTTCAATCATTTAAGAAGTGCCTTAAAAAACCCCTCTCTTTAGGAAAGCTTATGGCCTCCCAGAGTAACCTCTAACTTACATCTCTTGCTCTCTCCTAAAGGGTAGCACGCTACTCTCTCCTCCAGCTCTGCTTCACTTCCACCTTATATGATTGCTATTTCCTGTCCTAATGTAATTTATACCCCACCTCCTATAGACTGTAAGCTTGTTTGAGCAGGGTCCTCTTCAACCTATCGTTCCTGTAAGTTTTCTTGTAATTGTCCTATTTATAGTTAAATCCCCCCTCTCATAATATTGTAGAGCACTACAGAATTTGTTGGGATGATGATGAGGATGAGGATGATGAGGATGAGGAGGATGATGAGGATGAGGATGAGGATGATGATGAGGATGGATTTAAGGGAGTTGCATTTCTACATCTGGTGATCTACCTTTTTGGCATCATTGAGCTAGATGGCCATCTGTGTGTGACTTCAATAAGATTCCTGTAATTATATTTATATTGTATTATATTTATAAGGATATCAATGCAAAATCACAATGGCATTAATTACACCACTTTTTTTTTCTACCATTTTAGCCAGTCCATGTCTAGAAAACCCATGTGAGAATGGAGGAACCTGCGTAGTAGAAGTAGAACTAAACACTACTGTTGCTGTTTGCCACTGCCCTAAAACATACATTGGGGAATTTTGCGAAAATGCAGTAGACGGTAAATATACATTTTATTTGTTTTTGGATATTTATTATAAATATCAGTATAGAGCCAAACTACTGTTATTTTTAGTTATGCCATATCTGTCATTAAATATGACTAAATACACATATGCTTTATTTACAAATAATCGATAATTTTTTTTACAACAATTACAATATTTTTTCTATCCATCTGGTTCACATTTATATGAAGAACTGTAATAGGGGTGATGATGATGATGATGATGATGATGAAGAAATGTAAAACAATCATGTATTTAGTGAACAGGAAAAATAAAGGACAGATCCTTGTATGTGTATAATTAGAGAGGTATATATTTGACTGACAAATTTCTTGTTGATTATGGACCCTCGGTTAGCGCTGTTTCTAAATATCTTTTCTGAGGAGGAGTCCCTTCTTTGATCATGAATGCCACCACTATTAATGACATACAATTCAGTATTTATATTCATTGCTATTCACTGTAGACTAACTTAAGGAACCTGAGAGGTTTAAACCTCCAGACACTGAAAAGGGACCATCCTGTATTTTGGAAAGTGTAGCTAGAGGAGCTAGGGAATGACACAAGGAGTAGTCCCCAGTTTCAGCTCAAGCACACGGTGTTATTGGAATACTCATTTAAAGTGTCCTTTCAAATGCTATTATGATGTTTTATTCACTCTTTTGCAAAAATGTAGCGGTATACATTATTGGGGACATTTAGACCAAGACATTAACACCACCAACCATCTTGTTACTTTATCGATTGCAAGGTATGTTGTCAATATAATAATAATTCTTGCAATGATGTGACTCTAAATTTATTCTCTCTAGACTACAATGAATCAGTTATCTACATCGTTATTGGTGTTGTGCTTGGAATATTTGCCATCAGCTGTCTGGTTATTCTTGTGGCATGTCTTTACTTCAGAAGCAGGTATGTTCAGCTTTTTATGTTTTTTGGGTTTTTCTTTTCGGCTCATATTTTAGGCATATGTTTAATAGCTGAATCACACCCCAGGCTAACAAATCAAGAATGCATTAGAACTGCCTGATTAGATTAGAATGCAACAATAAATGACATCATTAATTTCAAATGCTTTCGATTACATTTCATTGGCAAAAGATTAGAATATTCAATAAGCAACATTCCAGCTACAATTATCCACAATTATATCGTAATCTCTTTATACACTATTTACATTTTTTGCAAGTAAAATTTACATAGTGTAATCTTCTAATTTCATGAGTTGAAGATGAGGTTTGACACTTTGTGGTTTAGTACATGGTCACTATTCATATTAAATACTAAAATTTAAGAAAATGTTCTTATATTATATCAATCATTCATTTATTTATACATGTTAGGACAACTATAAATTTAATGAACATCTATGCATGCATTTGGTTTAGGCATGTTTTATATATGTTTGATGGGCTCCAGAAATATTAGATTCTTGTAACTGCAATGAAAAGTGTGGGCCCAATAATATTTATATAAGAACATAATCCACATAATTGTATTTATTTGATATGATTCACTGATGTAAAATTTGTATGTTGTATGCAAGATCAGCAATACCACTTGTAAAACAGACAACTGTTTTAATAACTCACTCAGAGAACAGTTAATAACTCATATATAATCCACATTATTCCTGATTACTAAAGGGAGCTATAATACTATGACTTACTAAGTAAAGCAAAAATCAGTTGATGCGTACTGTGGAAAATAAAGTTTTACCTAAATTTATTTTACAGTAAAAAGAAGAAAGGTATAATTGATTCCCTAGACTCCAGTGAAGATGGAAGAAGTAGTTACACAAGCACTTTTGAGAACCAAGGAGCCACAGGTCCAGGAAATGTATTTGATCTTAAATATGAGGAGGCTCCAAGTATTGATAATGCAGATATTAATGTCAATATGAGGACAGTTGATAATGACAAAGCTGTGGACAATGCAGATGAAACATCAGGAGATCTGGTTGAGCTTGTGGTACTGGACAAGGATACAAGTGCTAACAATGTTTTTGACAATATATATGTGGAAACACTGTCTGAAGGGTTAGGTGGGGTGAGTAATCCTGCATTTGAACCAGATGTTACCGACAGCAATTTTTATGAAAATGTAAAGACTGAAGAATCTACAAATGCAAACAATTCTGAAGACACAGATAAGGAGAACCCTAAAGAAAAAGAAGATAAGAAGCAGCCAGTTGTTGAAGTAGAAACAAAATCTGAAGAGTCAACTGGTGTGAGCAACCCATCATTTGAACCAGATATCACTGAGAGCAATGATGTTAAAGAAGATGCAAATGTCAAGAACGAGGAAGTCTCCAATGCAAACAAACCTGAAGACCCAAAAGCAGAGATGCCTGCAGTAACTACAGATGAAAACAAACTAGACAATGATAAAGAAGAAATCTCCTTAAATGAGAAAAGCAAAGAAGTAAAAAATGCAGAGGTGGCTAAAAATGACCAGACATGTGAATCAACGCAGCTGTAATCACTCATTATTTAATAAACAAATTATTTTAAATTTGTTTCTTTTGAAGCATACTGTGTAACTACTTTGTTGCATTGTTGATGTCTGTCTGCTTTCTAAATTAATAGTTAAAACAAGTAGTTTTATATTGCTACAGATGGAATATCACAAATATATAACCGTATCACCTTCATGTTCAACTGTATTATAAGATTTGTAAAAATTTTAAAATGTTATAAATTTTAAAGATGCTATATAAATAAAAGAGCATATATTCATTTTAATTTTGCAAGGTGTCTGCTGTTGTCTGTCTTATGAAGTTTTATTGTTTGTTGTGTAATAATACAACATTGAAAAAAATATTTATAATGGCTCGTAAGAAATAAATTAGAGACTCTGTCAGTTGACATAAAAGGGTCTACTACGTGTTACTATCTGTAAGAGGAATAGGGTCGCTAGTCTCTGACTTGAGAATCAAATCTTGCTCCTCTTTATTCTTCATTCCACCAGGAGGCTCTGCTCTAGCAAATCTTCCCTTCCTAACCCAAATGGGTAGCCAGCTTCCCAGGTGCAAATTAGACTAAATTAGATCTAGCTAGCACAGGAACCAGTAATTGGAGCTAGTGATATAGGTTTTTATTTTGTTTCTCACAGTAATCAGCCTGGAAACTAGATGCAGTGAGACAAATAATCTCCTTTGTTTTTGTTTTGTTTTTTATAATTATTTTGTATTTTTGTCTAAAACAGGAAGTCAGCCTGTTATAATATATGCCATTCAACAATTAAAATGATAAAAAAAAGAACATAAGAAATCAGTTAAATGTTGCATCATGGCAGAATAAAGTTGCACAATTCTGTAATTAACATCATCAATAGGTGGTATCAATATGTATGTAAGTAGATAATGTACTAGTACGTTCAAACTCAGATGCTATTACTATCACAATTGTATATATTAATTATAGTCTACTGTTAATCATGAGTAGACTGTGCTGTTTATTTCAAATCTGCCAAAAAAATACCATTACTATGAAAAAAGCATAACTGTATAGACAATATAAACAAAGAGCGTATGCTAAGGAAACCTGCAGGAGAGTATTAAAGGGAGTCACTGTAACTGTTATTTAATTATTAATCTAATAATCTAATTAATCTAATGAAAAGAGTTCTCAGAGACAAGTAAATACATTTTACAAATTTTGAAATAAGCTAAGGGAGAACATGATCATATTTAATTGCATTAATATTCAGACTTAATCACATTAACTAACTTGATCCTATTAGCATCCTGATTTAATTGCTTGACAATATTATATTCAAAGCAATAGGAAGAAATTGTAAACATAAATTAACTGAACATACAAACAATACACTATCTTATTACATAACATTAATATCCTCAAACGCACAACTCTGTTTTTAAAAGCTAAGTTACCCTTTATAATGCCAGCAGTTAACCTTCATGGCTATAATGCACCAGTCCACAATAGTAGGGTACAGAGGCCCAAGTCACAGTCCATCATTTCTGGGCAAATTGGACAACTGGAAGAATGCTGGACCAAGCCTCACAAAAGAGTAAAATGATATAGAATGAATTGTAACATGTCCTGGTTTGTATGGCAGAGAAAGCGCTAAGGACCACTTGGATTTGGAGAGGGAGCGCTTTGACACACCATCAAACTTAATTCTAACAAAGATTTTACAATGTACGAATGATTATTATGATATACATCAAATGACTGAACACATAATGTTAGCATACAAATAAATCAATTATTGTACTACTTCAGCATGTAGTTGTTATATAGCTTAGACAGGTTGTTTAAAGCACACAATTGAAAAAAAAACATTTGGATATGTGTTTGTTTATTACTAAATTTAGGAAATCTTCCGTCACAATTCCCTTTTATTCCAGAAGTTGTGTCCTTAAGGGGTTAAATAACAGAGTGAAAATTTTTCATCTACCTAGTGGATATGGATGTGGAAGGACATCTTAACCTTGCTCTTTTATGTTCTAAAAAATAACACTGGAGCTGTATTGAGATTGTGCAAAGAGATGTATATTAATCTGCAATGGTCAGAAAGGGATGTGGAGGTAATAATGGGGGATTTTGAAACACATAATATAAGTAGGTGGATGAAGAGACACATAAGGTACATGGCAGGGGATTTGAGAGAATATTAGGGATATAGGGGGCTGGAAAAACATATGAGGACATGGGTGATTGGAGAAACACATGATGGACATGTGAGTTAAACACACCCACAAAGAACATGGGTATTTGGGTTTCAAATGTGGATTTGAGAAGCACATAATAAGAGGATGGAAGGATTATGAAATATGAAGAATCAGATATCAGCATGCTGTTAGGACAAAAATTACAAATATTTTGCAGGAATGGGATACCGTATATACTCGAGTATAAGCCGACCCGAATATAAGCCGAGGCCCCTAATTTTACCACAAAAAACTGGGAAAACTTATTGACTCGAGTATAAGCCTAGGGTGGGAAATGCAGCAGCTACTGGTAAATTTCTAAATAAAAATAGATCCCAATAAAATTACATTAATTGAATATTTATTTACAGTGTGTGTATAGAATGAATGCAGAGTGTGTGGTTGTGTGTGAATATAATGAATGCAGAGTGTGTGTGTGTTTGTGTGTTGTGTGTGTATATAATGAATGCAGTGTGTGTGTTTGTGTGTGTATATATAATGAATGCAGTGTGTGTGTGTGTTGTGTGTGTAATGAATGCAGTGTGTATATAATGCAGTGTGTGTGTTTGTGCAGTGTGTGTAAACTGGGAGAGGGGAGGGCATTTTTATTTTATTTTTTTATTTTAATATATTATTTTAATAATATTATATTATTATTTTAATATTATATTATTTTAATAATATTATTTTAATATTTGCATTATTTTTTTTTAATTGTTTTTTGTCCCCCCACCCTGCTTGTTGCCTTGTCAGGGAGGGGGGACAAAAAAAATTTAAAAAAAATAATGCAAATATTAAAATAATAATATAATATTAAAATAATAATAATATAATAAAATAATATTAAAATAATATAATATTAAAATAATAATATTATTTTATTATTATATTATTATTATTATTATTTTAATATTTGCATTATTTTAAAAAAAATGTTTTTTTGTCCCCCCTCCCTGACCAGGCAACAAGCAGGGAGGGGGGACAAAAAAACATTTAAAAAAAATAATGCAAATATTAAAATAATAATAATATAATAATAAAATAATATTATTTTAATATTATATTATTTTAATAATATTAAATCCCTGGTGGTCCAGTGGCATTGGCTGTTCAGTGGGGTGGCTGGGGGGGCTGACAGTAAGCTGTTACTTACCTTCCGTGCAGCTCCCCGGTCAGCTCAGTTCTGCTTACAGTGTAAGTCTCACGAGACACGTCATCTGCTTGTCATCTGCTCGCTGTCAGCCCCCAGCAGGACCGCCGGGCTTGTATTGAGCCCGGCGTTCCTGGTCTGTATTGTGGCAATGTAAGTTGCCACAATACAGACTGACTCGAGTATAAGCCGAGTTGGGGTTTTTCAGCACAAAAAATGCACCGAAAAACTCGGCTTATACTCGAGTATATACGGTACTTACAGAACCATGAGGGAGACACAAATGGGGAGAAAGTGGATAACTGCAAATGGGACAAAATGAAAATAATTAAAACAGCAGGGCACTTCTTAGTCACTCTGAACAGGGTCAGGTGTCCAGTCGTAGCCTGCTGTTTGGAAGTACCAAGTAGAGATTCCAGGACTCTCAAGGGGCCTAACCCCAAATATTACTGAAAAAAGGCTCTTGGCTCAACAGGCGAAGCAAATGATACAAATGGTCACAACCAAAAAAGGGTGAATGTGACTCACTGTATCTCCTGGAAGGTAGAGTAGCCTAATGGATACAAGGTGTGTATATCTAAAGTATGAATGAGTAGAATATCACTCATGAGTGATTTTCCATAGCAACACAATAAAGACAAAAATAGTAGTCTGAATGAAAAAATTATAATAATAAAATGTGATTACTAGAGCTTGCTCCTATATATACAAGAATATATAGATACTTGGGTGAGTAATACTATGTTTATGTGTTAAACTAAATGAGCTTTATCCAATCTGGCTCTATTTAACACACTCCCTAGTATCATTGCATACCTCCATATATTCAAAACAAAATTATATATACATATATCAAATCCTCCTAGGTGTATCCCCTATATCTAGAGGTGCTGGTATATCTAAAAAGAGTAACCTTCTATTTATAACTGAATATGACAATCTCAAATGATATAAAATTCTATAGTGCCCTGTAAGGCATACAAAAAGCCCTAGAAGCTATGCTGTTTCAAGTGTTACTGTTAACATTAGTCCTAGTGTTTTTGCATAGATAACAAAGTAAGATACATTAAAGGGTTTACATTTAAAGCAATTATGAATCCTTTGATGGTTCACTGATTTCTACTTCTGAGCTCCATTTCCTGAAAGTTCTCTTTATTTTGAAGTTATCTTACATGCAAAACCAGGTAGAAGCAGGAGTTTAGTATCTCCTAAAAACAAAATATGTAAATTCACATATATACACATTTCTTCCACTTATTCGTTCCTCCTTTCTAAATATTCGTGGGCTACGAAAAGCTATACACAGTATACCGTTTCCTTTATCTTGCAATATTTCAAACAGGGTCTGAAATGGTATAGAAGCAAAAATTTTATTGCTGTTTAAACATCTGTATGGACTCTGATAAAAACCACCTCTTAGGCAGAGAATTCCAAATCCTTATAATTCTTACTGTAAAAAAAACTTTTCTTTGCCTTAGATTAATTCTTATTTCTTCCAGCCTAAATGCGTGATCTTGTGTCCTATGTATAGCCCTGTTTATGAATAAATTTCCAGATAATGATTTGTACTGGCCTGAATATATTTGTATAATGTTATCATATCCCCTCTTAGGTGCTGGTTTTCCAAGAGATTTAAATTTTTCAGCCTTGCTTTGTAGCTTAAATGCTCCATTCCTTTTATCAATTTTGTAGCTCATCTTTGCACATTTTCTAGTTTCATAATATCCTTCTTTAGGACAGGTTCCCAAAATATCACAGCATATTCAAGGTGTGGTCTTACCAGCTATTTATAAAAAGGGCAAAATTATATTTTCATCCCGAGAATGTATGCCCTTATTTATACATGACAAAACCTTACTGGCCTTAGCAACCACAGATTGACATTGCACATTGCTGCATAATTTGTTGTCTATAACAATTCCCAAATCCTTCTCAGTGTGGTTATCCCTAATTCACTACCATTTAAGGTGCAAGTTGCTTGTGCATTCTTGAACCCAAAGTGCTTAACTTTGCATTTCTCTGTTTTAAATGTAATCTGCCATTTTAGTGCCCAGTCCCCCAATCTATCTAAATCCCTCTGCAGAAAAGCAACATCCTGCTCACATTTTATTACTTTACAAAGTTTTGTGTCATCTGCAAACACTAAAACATGGCCTCAATGCCTATTTCAAGATCATTTATAAATATGTTAAATAGAAGAAGTCCCAAAGCAGAGGGACAACACTTATCACTTTTGTCCAGCTTGAAAATTTACCATTAATAACAACTCGTTGTACTCTACCCTTAAGCCAATATTCTACCCAAGAACAAGAATATTCATCTAGACCAATTTCTTTTAGTTTGAAGACTAACCCATTGTGAAGAACTATATCAAATGCCTTGGCAAAATCCAAATAGATCCCATCCACTGCAACACCCTGATCTATACTTCTACTTACTTCTTTGTAGAATGCAATTAGGTTAGTTTGACATGAGCTATGTTTCATAAAACCATGCTGATTATTGCTAATAACAAAGTTCTTCCCAATGAATTCCTGAATATTATCCCTTAATAGCCCTTCAAATATTTTCCCAGTCACAGAAGTTAAGCTCACATGTCTATAATTACCAGGCAAGGATTTTGAACCCTTTTAAAATATAGGAATGACATCTGCCTTCCTCCAATCCTCCGGTACAATACCTGAAACAAAAGAATCTTGAAAGATTAAATAGAGGTTTACTTATTTCCCCACTTAGATCCTTAAGTACTCATGGGTGAATACCATAAGGCCCCGGAGCTTTATTTACATAAATTTTCTTTAACTGCTGTAGCACCTTGTCTTGAGTCATCCAATCACAAGTTATCTGCAAGTATTTTGCAGCAATAATTTGCATATCTCTTGCCATAGGATCCCCATTAATATATATACTGAAGAAAAATAGTTATTTAAAGTATCCGCCTTTTCCTGGTCTTTATTAACGAACAGACCCATCTCTGTTTCCAGTGTTTAGTGATAGGGTCCCTATCTAGTTTAGCATCCCTCCCATTGGCATACAAATATTAAAAACAAATGTTTTTCTCACCTTTTCCAGGACCAGTACTCCCTTGGTGCTGCTGTCCTCTCTGCTACTGCAAGATCATCATGGGGGGGGGCAGGGCTTTTTCCCGAGATGGTCCAATCCAATGTCCCTTTATAGATGAGTATTGGGGCAATGATTTGCATTTTTAGTGAGCACCATGCGTGTATCTAATGCTTCTCATAGAAAATAAGTGAATCCACCGTTTTCCTATGAGCTGTAACATCATGTGATCTAGTTTTATTTGGTCTGTGCAGGAGAAGCACTGTTAGTAGTACAGCTACTAGAGGCATGTTTAGTACTTCAAGGTGAACATGGCCCTATGTTGAAAATAGCATTTTAACCACTTTTTCCTGGATGACGGACCCTGTCCATCATGTGGTAAAGTTAACCGCAATCGCAGCGATCGCGGGGTTAACACTCCTCTGACCTGCCTCTGTATTCGAGGCAGAATGGGAGCACCAGGTCATGCTGTCCCTGCAGCAGTGATCACTCTGACAGGCTTTCAGTGGTGCATTTCAAGTGTAAGAAATACACTTCGCCCCTCATCACAAACATTGACATAAATTGGTGAAAAATGGGGACAAATTAAGGCACAATATACACCATATAAGATACCCTGGGGTGTCTGCTTTATCAAATGAAAGCCTTTTGTGGGGTTATTTGAACAGTCATACTGCTATAATTCCCTAAAATGAGAAATAGGCCCATCAAATCCATCTACGAAAATTCTAACTATAGAAACTGAAATAGCCTTGTGTCTTATATGGCACTGTAGCTTTACAGAAAAGTACCAAAGGCATAGAATGGAGGTATCATTATACTCAGCAGATGTAGCTGAACACAATATGGGGTTCTGTGCAGGAATAGCACACACCAGATTTATGAAATATATATTACAAAAACCTTGTTATATGTTTATATGCCGAAATAAAGAATAAACACAATTTTACTCCAATATTTATCAAAGGATGGCGATGAAATGGCTACGTAAAAAGTTTCAAACTAACCTTAGGTAAATAGCCTGTGATGTCTATTTTATAAAAAAAATATACTTTTGTGTGGCAATTTTTTTTTTTATGTGATGACTACTAAACCTACAAGACAAACTTCTAAAATTGTTGCAAATGTAACTTTTATTTTAACATAGAAACATAGAAACATAGAATGTGACGGCAGATAAGAACCATTCGGCCCATCTAGTCTGCCCAATTTTCTAAATACTTTCATTAGTCCCTAGTCTTATCTTATAGTTAGGATAGCCTTATGCCTATCCCACGCATGCTTAAACTCCTTTACTGTGTTAACCTCTACCACTTCAGCTGGAAGGCTATTCCATGCATCCACTACTCTCTCAGTAAAGTAATACCTCCTGATATTATTTTTAAACCTTTGTCCCTCTAATTTAAGACTATGTCCTCTTGTTGTGGTAGTTTTTCTTCTTTTAAATATAGTCTCCTCCTTTACTGTGTTGATTCCCTTTATATATTTAAATGTTTCTATCATATCCCCCCTGTCTCGTCTTTCCTCCAAGCTATACATGTTAAGATCCTTTAACCTTTCCTGGTAAGTTTTATCCCGCAATCCATGAACCAGTTTAGTAGCCCTTCTCTGAACCTTCTCTAAGGTATCAATATCCTTCGATCAGTGGCGTACATACCAGGTTCGCAGGGGTCGCGGCTGGCCCTGCTGACACCCGGCAGGCAGGCGGGAGGGCGCGCGAGGGAGCACTCTCCCCTGAGTGCTTCCTCTTCAGCTCCCTTGCGCACCGCACTGATAGCGGAGCCGGAAGATGATGTCATCTTCCGGTGCCGGCATCCCTATGCGGCGTGCGAGGGAGCTGAAGATGAAGCACTCAGGGGAGAGTGCTCCCTCGTGCACCGGCCACCCAGACAGCCTGCCCGCCCAGGAGCCCAGCAGCACCACTGGACCCCAGGGAATCCCCTTGGCTATCCAAAAGGTAAGGATGCTGGGGGGATTAAATTTAATAAAAAATGTGTGTGTGTTAGTGTTAGTGTTTGTGTGTGTGTTATTGTGTTTGTGTGTGTTAGTGTGTGTGTGTGTTAGTGTGTGTGTGTTAGTGTGTGTGTGTTTGTGTGTGTGTGTGTTAGTGTTTGTGTGTATGTTAGTGTGTGTCAGTGAGTGTGTCTGTTATTGGGTGTGTGTCTGCAAGTGAGTGTGTTACTGTGTGTGTCTGTTACTGAGTGTGTTTGATGTCTGTTAGTGAGTGTGTGTTTGTCAGTGAAAGTGTATGTTTTGTAAGTGAGTGTGTATGTATGTCTGTCACTGAGTGTGTCTCTTTCAGTAAATGTGTGTGTCTGTTAGCTAGTGTGTATGCGTCTGTTCGTGAGAGTGTGTGTGTGTCTTCAGCCTTTCTCCAGCGTCGGACTCCCTTGGCGCTGGGAATCCCTCCGCCTCTGATTTTCAGAGTGAGAATCGCGGAATCTCCTCTAGCGGCTGTCAATGAGACAGCCACCAGAGGCTGGATTAACCCTCAGTGAAACATAGCTGTTTCTCTGAAATGGCTATGTTTTCAGCTGCAGGGTTAAAACTAGAGGGACCTGGCACCCAGACCACTTCATTGAGCTGATGTGATCTGGGTGTCTGTAGTGGTCCTTTAAGTGTGTGTGCATACAGCGGTCACGGGATCGCAGCCCTGCAACCCCTGCGACCAGGTGCCCGCCGCCATGTGTTGCGGCCCTGACCCGCGCCGAGTAAGCGCGGAGGGGGGGGGCCCACGGATCAATTTTCGCACCGGGGCCCCATGGGTCATGTGTACGCCACTGCCTTCGATATTTTAGTCCTTGTATATAGCAGCCATATACAAAATCGTTAATAAACACTAATTTTTAGTTTATTTTAGGCATAAATATATATATATATATATGCCTAAAATAAACTAAAAATTAGTGTATATATTTAGACCAGGACAGTATCTTGAGGCTCTCCACTTACCACTGATGTGGGATCTGGATAAACCATCTTGTGAATCAAGTTCCCTTTTGTAATAATCTTAATAATATATATTATTATTTGGTTTTATATATATATATATATATATATATATATATATATACAGAAAGAAAAATAAGATAGCACTCTCAGGACTATAAATGAAAATAAAACTTAACTTTTAATGAGCTAAATACAAAATCAACGTTTCAGTCTGTTAATTCCAGACTTTCATCAGGATTAATACTAATACAATCATAGTGAACATATATAGTAAAATACAAATTGATAATCAACTTACCCTTCATCAAACCACTTGTTCCTCCCTCACAGCTCGGTCTGTCTCACACGTGGGTTCGGCCGGCGTCCGGACGTGAGTGAATGACGTCATCACGTGACGCTGGCGTCATGACGTCATCACGTGGACGGACGGCTGGCAATATCATTGGGAGCTAGTTGCTAGGGAAGAAAAGCTTCCTAGCAACTAGTAAACTAAAATAAATCACAAAAGAAAGATATGGGGGCACAAATCTGTAGCAGCATTACATGAGGCAAAAATTGATAAACACATCAAATGGAGTTATATAGTTCCACACAATAGTGATAGCTTAAGATCCTCACTAATAGGCACTAGTAAATACCAATAACACTCACTATGAGAAAACACAAAGAAAGTATTGATATGACTATAAAGATATATACACACAGAAAAATGAGGCTAAACTCAACATACATTACCCACTGATTTGAAATGCACCAGTTTAGGTGTCATAACTACAAGGCTGTTCCTAGCCTTCTTAAAGGTACAGTACAATTTACAAATACTTGATAGACAAATGCTGGAGATAAAAAAGGTGCATATATTCCTACCTAGATTGTAATAAAACAACAATAGTAAACCAGCCCTGTCATGGGTAATCATCCACCTGCGAGCTGTATTATGTCATATCACCACAGCATCCTAGTATCAAAATTCCAGAGATCAAGTCAATACTTATAATGACGAGAGATCTTACTATTCCTTAAAAACCAAAAAACAAAAAAGGTCTATAGTCAGGCTACAAGCAGGAAACAACAACAGCCCAAACGGTTTTAGTGGATGCCACTCTATTCACTACCATATACACTCAACCTATATATTAAACAGCAATAAATCTTTCAGATGGCTAACTCCAAAAGCACCACCAGAGGGAAACAGCGACAAACGACATGAATCTGGATTGCGGACTTGGTGGCTGACCCCCAGGGCGGACCACCATAGTCACTTCCAGAATACAACAGATATTACAAAAAAGCAGATAATTAATATTTTTCATTGAGTCCATCTGGATAGACAGTTTGTAATGTTCTGATCCAGAACAGCTCCCGCTGAAGGAGCAACTTTTTACGATCTCCACCCCTTCTCGGTACAGGAACATGGTCAATTGCCATCAATTTCATGGAAGGCAAGGAGTGTCCCAGTTCTAAGAAATGCTTCGCTACCGGCAATTCTGATTTACTGTCCCTATAGGCAGTTCTAATGCTCGATCTATGGTTTCGGATTCTCTCTCTCAGGGGTAAATCCGTTTTTCCCACATATGTTAAACCACAGGGACACATAAGTTTATAAACGACAAAATCGCTTGTACAAGTCAGACGGTGACGAATGCAAAAACTGGCCCCTGTGTGGGGATGAGAGAATGTTTTCCCAGGGATCATGTGCCCACAGGTAACACACCTGAGGCAACGATAACATCCTAAATTTTGTGGGACAGTTTCCTTGGAATAGCAATGAAAGGGGTCAGTATTAACCAACAAATCTCTCAAATTTTTGTTCCTCTTATAACAAAACATGGGAGGGTTCTGGAACATAGGAGGTAGTGTGACATAATTTCTTAACACCCTCCAATTCTCCTCAATGATTTGTTTGAATTTAGAGGATGCTGTAGTGAAAGTAGTTGAAAAGATCAATCTGTTAGTCGGTGTCTTTGGACTAGAGATTCTTGCTGTAGCAAGGCACTTATCAAGTGCTTTTGATAGAATCTGACTAGTGTATCCACGTTGTCGAAATTTATCCCACATCATCTTCAGTTGCTCCTGTGCTCGATTTGAGTCGGAGTTATTCCTCAAAACTCGCAAAATTTGTGAATAGGGCAACGAATCTTTTAAAGACTGTGGATGGAAACGATTCGCCTGTAAAATGATATTTCGATACGTGGGCTTGGAGTATAACGTATAGGCCAAGCCTAACCCTTCACGTAGGATTCTAATGTCTAAAAAGTCGACTGTACTCGGATTCATCACTGCTGTTAATTTAATGTTGTTTGTGCAGACATTGATGCACCGAATCATGTCTTCCGCTTCCAATATAGAACCCTTAAACAGCATAAAGATGTCATCGATATATCTGACATAATGCAGGATGTAGTCCTTATAGGGCTCCAAGATATGCCTGGTTTCATAACAGTACATACAGCCATTGGCATACATAGGTGCCATTGCTGCACCCATTGAAGTCCCTGCAATCTGTCTGTACCAATCCATCTCAAATCTGAAATAATTTTGAGAAAGTACTATTTCCAAGAGTTCCAATATAAACTCAATTGGAGGTCCTGAGTAATATAAAGAGCTAGACAGTATTGATCTCATTGCTTCTATACCTTCGTGATGGGGTATTACCATGTATAGGCTTGATACGTCACATGTCACAAGAACCACCGGTTCAGAAGGTAGTACAATTTCAGATAGTAGCTTGACAAAACTAGGAGTATCCTTAATACATGTTGATAAATGTCCAATCGGTTCCTTGAACAGAAAATCTAGCCACTTGACTAAAGGTTCCAAGACCCCCCCTACTGCTGATACAATAGGTCGACCAGGGGGTCTATCCTTATTTTTATGTATCTTTGGTAAAGTATATAGCACCAGGGTCCTAGGAGTGGAGGGTTGTAGAAATTGGTATAATTCCATAGATATATAATTGGAATGTAATCCTCTTATTAGACCATTGTCTATAAGATGCATGACTTCATCCGTAGGATCCTTGTCCAGTTTATCATATGTAGTATCATCAGATAATTGTGATAGAATTTCCAGGCGATACTCAGAATAATTCTGGATCACAATTCCACCTCCTTTGTCAGCAGGTCTAATTACAATCTTTTTATCTCCTGCCAAGGATTTAATGATAGCCCGATCTTTCTTAGTGCAATTCGAATGATACTGATGTTTCTTGTTTAAATGATCAGTAGTTTCTTTCTGTACTGATCGTAGAAAGGATTTGATGGAAGCCTGGTTGGGCATTGGATCAAACGTGCTTTTGGTCCTAAATGTATGGCCCAGATTGGAGCTTTCCATGGATTTAGATTTAAAAAAATCCTTAAGTCTCAACGAGCGACCAAACTTGTATAACTCAACTTCCCATTCCTGAGCATTAGGTCCAGAGGTGGGAACAAATGATAATCCCTTACTCAAAAGAGATATCTCATCCAAAGTAAGTGGTCTAGAGTATAAATTGAAAATCGGAGCTATATCTGGTGTCGAGGTGGCCTCCCTCTTGCCCCAGAAGCTACGCCCCTTTTGGCCCCGTCTAGTAAAGTGTCGCCTCCTGGTGCTCCGTGTCTGCTCGGAAACCTGGTCCGCATCCCCCATCCGTCTGTAGTTGCAGTATCTAAAAAAGGCTGTGTTGTACCTACTGTGCTCCCAGATTGGTTAGTTGAAAATGACTCCGGTAAAGGTTCAGATTCAGAGGTAGATTCCCCCGATGTTTTATCTATTGTGTACTGCCTAGGTTTACGAATGGGTCTCCTTTTCTTGATAAAATGTGGTACTTCAGACTTCCCACTCAGCCATCTGTATACACAATGGTCCTTGTAATCAGCTGATACTTTATCCTGTTTTTCTCTTTTAAATCTGATCAAATCCGTTTTGTAATTCTTGATGTTGTCCTCTAATTTTAATAATGTTGGAGCAGCCTCAGGTGCTGATAACAGAATCGCTTGTGTCGTTTCTAATTCAGCAATTCTTCTTCTAACATGAATCAAATCCTCCTTAATGTCTTCAATGATAATCAGCATCAAGTCTAATGAACATTTATTGAGCACTGCAATCCAGCGCTTACAAACCTGTGGCTTAAGTCGGCCAATCGTAGGAATATTTTTAATCCGAAACCCCCTAGGGATTTGTAATTTCCTACGGTACTCAGAAAGAAACAAACCATGCAAATCAAGATCAGTCTCCCGTTTTCTTAGTCTCAATAGCTCAAAATAAATATCCCTAAGGGACGTGGTGTTAGGTAATTCAGAAGTGGATGCTGTCCATCTTATCCGATCAGCATCTTCTTCACTATATTGCCATATGTCTGCCTGTTCCGATAGGCACCCAGCCTACATGAGGCAAAAATTGATAAACACATCAAATGGAGTTATATAGTTCCACACAATAGTGATAGCTTAAGATCCTCACTAATAGGCACTAGTAAATAGCAATAACACTCACTATGAGAAAACACAAAGAAAGTATTGATATGACTGTAAAGATATATACACACAGAAAATTGAGGCTAACCTCAACATATCCTGTACCTTTAAGAAGGCTAGGAACAGCCTTGTAGTTATGACACCTAAACTGGTGCATTTCAAATCAGTGGGTAATGTATGTTGAGTTTAGCCTCAATTTTCTGTGTGTATATATCTTTATAGTCATATCAATACTTTCTTTGTGTTTTCTCATAGTGAGTGTTATTGCTATTTACTAGTGCCTATTAGTGAGGATCTTAAGCTATCACTATTGTGTGGAACTATATAACTCCATTTGATGTGTTTATCAATTTTTGCCTCATGTAATGCTGCTACAGATTTGTGCCCCCATATCTTTCTTTTGTGATTTATTTTAGTTTACTAGTTGCTAGGAAGCTTTTCTTCCCTAGCAACTAGCTCCCAATGATATTGCCGGCCGTCCGTCCACGTGATGACGTCATGACGCCGGCGTCACATGATGACATCATTCACGCACGTCCGGACGCCGGCCGAACCCACGTGTGAGACAGACCGAGCTGTGAGGGAGGAACAAGTGGTTTGGTGAAGGTTAAGTTGATTATCAATTTGTATTTTACTATATATGTTCACTATGATTGTATTTGTATTAATCCTGATGAAAGTCTGGAATTAACAGACTGAAACGTCGATTTTGTATTTAGCTCATTAAAAGTTAAGTTTTATTTTCATTTATAGTCCTGAGAGTGCTATCTTATTTTTATTTCTGCATTTTGCTGGACAAGCACCAGGCATTGATTTTTTCTGTATTTGATGGAGTGCAGGATCTTCTCTTTTTATATATATATATATATATATATATATAAAACCAAATCAACTAGGAGAATCTCCAACTTCTTAACAAGTTTGATAACATCATTGTTAAGGATCTGGGAGACTACTCAATATATAGATAAGATTGATAAGACCATTGTTAATGACCTAGACCTTTGCATCTAAGGTGAAATTTGGCAAAATCAAGTTTAAC
Source organism: Pelobates cultripes (assembly GCA_933207985.1). NCBI lineage: Eukaryota > Metazoa > Chordata > Amphibia > Anura > Pelobatidae > Pelobates > Pelobates cultripes. The sequence goes on along the minus strand of OW240913.1, from coordinate 118,129,852 downwards.
CGATGAAACTGAAATCATACCTAATTACTTGTCTAAGACTTGTGACATGTAACATTGGTTATGTGATATTGTTTAAAACGTATAAGCAAAAGTAAGAAATTCTGTTAGCTAGAATATTGCTCAGACTTCTTAAACAGTCCATGTAACTAATTGTTACGCATACTTGCATACTTTCATTTTTTGACTGTAACGGACTGCCTGAAAATAAATGAATCAATCTGACACTGAGAAAGAAACTTGCTTGTTCTGACTTTTTGAATATTCCTGTAACAAACACTTTTATCCAACTTGAACCTTTTCCATTAACAACTCCTTTTTGAACTACATTTACCATCCAATAATGTTTAACTATAACTATCCAATAATAATATAGCCATATCCCATTTAATTCTCACTTGAGGTTAAATTGTCATGGTTAGTATTGCCATGGCAAAGTATTAGGTCAATAAAAACTGAAGTCACCGAGGAAAACCCAGCAATGTTAAGGCTATTTTAAATTGAGGAAAAGTCTGAGCATTGCACACAAATTATGTTTGTTTTTTGTTTTTTCTTGATGGAGCTGTTTATTAACAATAAAACTCATGATGGATGAATATTTTTAATGGGATATTGCATTTTGGGATGTGACACTAGGTGAAAAATGTGTTTTGTGATTTGGCCACCAAAATACCTTATGCCTTAATTGAGCACCTGGCTCTTTTAGCTTTGGTATCTCTATCCATGTGGCCATGCATTTGCTAATTGTAGTGGATAATTCCTTTTTTACAGATTTTACAAAACAGATTATATAGGCCCTCTGATCCTTACAAGGTTAATATAAGAAGTACGGGAATAATAAAACGAATGGGAAACAACATTTTTGCCTTAAAAATTTACATATAAATTGGTTTGATCAATATATAGAGATGTATAAAAGAAACTCTCCACTGCCCAAATACAAGTAAAAATTACTATTTAGTGATTTACTTCCAATGAAAACATGCATGCACTTAATTGTGCATTTTTGTTGTTGGGAGTATAATTCCTTTGTTTTATTAGAGACGTAGTTTTGACACATGCTATTGACATTTCAAAATGTACTTACTTCCTCAACACCAACAATTTAAAGATAGTTTCACCCATGTAATCATTACACCAATGCATTTACCAAGTGTTAACAATAACAACATTTAAGAACTCTTCCTAATGCCTACATACACTACTGTGCAAAAGTTGTAGGCAGGTATTAAACATGCTGTAAAGTTGGAGTGCTTTTAAAAAGAGAAATGCTAATAGTTTATTTTTATCAATTATCAAAATGCAAATTGAGTAAACAAAATATACAACCCTTTGCCTTTAAAGCAATAATTATTTTAGTTACACGTGCACATATTTTTATTTGGACCTTGGCAGGTAGGATGTTCCAAACATCTTGGGGAACTAATCAAATTTGTTCTATGGAATTTGGCAGCCTCAGTTGCTTCTGTCTCTACATGTAATCCCAGATAGACTTGTTGATGTTGAGATCTGTAGGGACCACACCATACCGTCCAGGACTCTTTGGTCTTCTTTACGGTGCAGATAGTTCTTCAAGACTATGATGTAGATGTGTGGATTCATGAACCCCATTATGGTTAAGATCTCATGTGAATTATAACTCCCTTGTGAGATACTTGTTGTCAGGATGGAGTTGGAAACAAATGACTCAGACCCAGAATACAACAAAGAAGAGACTAGCCAAGTACGGGTTCTTAGAGTGACCGGGCTATCAGTGGACAGAGTCAGAGTAATATCCGAGGTTAAGGATAGGAGGAAAAAAAACATACATGGTAAACTGGCTGTGGTCTGAAGCGTACAGAGGTCAGGATTAGCAATAAACACACCAAGAGTTGTATACCAGAGAATTTAAACTTACAAGATTAACTAGAACCACCATAGGGCAGCAATGAGTGGGACAGGTGTGTATAAATAGGCTGTGTTTGTTTCCTGTTGGAAAATGTCTTCTTTGACTTCCATCTGACTCATGGGTGGTTACAAAACCTTATCAGGCCAATCCACAATGCTATTGGAGCCAGTCAGATTTAGTCCAGATACTATGTTATTCGCATGAAAGTTCAGGAGCAAATAAAAGGATGTGCTAAGAGAGTGTCAGCAAACCTGGCACTTGTTAAAACTCCACAAAGAAATGTTGTACTTTTGGATTTGAGGTAGCAGAGTTCATAATTTATTTATGCAAGAAGGGTGCTCCAAGGTCACCATTAAACTTTGTGTTAATGTTCTGGTAGCCACTGAATACTCTTGAAAACTGCACCACATGTATTAGTGGACTAAGCGGAAAACACAGAGCAATAGCCGAAAGCTGAATTGATGTGAGTGGTGGCTTTTCAGTTTTTTTTTCTTTTTGGCAATCCCTAATTAGGGGCTTGCAAAACACTGGGTGTCACACCCTTGAATACGGCTTTTATTATACATTTTGACATCACTATCTTTGCAGGATGGGATTGGAGCAAATCAGCTAAAAAATATAACATAACAAATTTAGGTCTCAATTCCAAGGTTGTCCGTAAATATATCATAAACGTTTGTTAATAACAACAACTAGTAGGTATAGTAATTGCAATTACAAATTGTAGACATGTTTCAAGCCTAAAATCTTTGGTTTAATGCTTTCCTGCTAGTTACATATACTGTCTGCAACTAATGGCAATCATCACATAGCATTTACTAAATAGAATTTACTTGTAACAATAAATTACTATATTAACTACAACAGGACATGGTTCTAATTAACTCTGTCAGTGCCCCACTAAAAAGTAGCTTTTATACCTCCAAATGAGTTGTAATACTAGTCCGCATACGTGTAATACTCTTTTATTAGGTTAATTTGCTTTGTTAACAGAGGAACAGTTGCATTATATATGAAAAATATATTACTATATTAACTGTTTAGATTAGACTCATGGTAATATAGGTGAAGGCGTTTATGAAAAATGAAAGTTAATATTCTCAGATACAATAATAGAATACAAACTTTTTTATAATCTACTGTTAATGTAACTGCTTCAAATGCAAAAAAGAAAAAAATAATAATTGATTTGCATTGTACTTTATACATGAGTCTCTTCTTGGAATGGTACTTTCATGTCCCCAGTTGGGATGTGATGAATTGCATTACTGTAAATAATTGTCTTGTTGTCCATTGCAGAGACAGACCTGGTGGCATAATCTGTTCTATTCAGTGGAGGCCAGTTTTGGTCAGTTTCTGTTATTCTTTGTAGCTTTCTGTACTGACTTTTTGATTTGTAGTCGAACCTTCTCTTTATCCATAACCAGAGTTTCCTATTTTCAATGATTCCATCCTGAGAAGAATCAAATTACATTTTATTCAATACATTTGCACTGTTTTGATCTTATATTTCTAATTTGGGTTTACTATTTTGTGTTCCTTAATGTACATCTCTCTTTACACAAATAATATTTGTTATGAAAGCCATATTAACGTAAACACTGTTGACTCTGAGCACATGTGATGCCTGAAGCATTGCATTGCTATGTATTATTCTCACTTCCATTACGAAAAAGTTAAACTTAGTACATTCTCAGTTGATTTTATTTTATTCTTAGCTGTGCTTAAATGTATATGTATTAAGAATATAAGTTTGCATGAAAGTTTGCAAGCAAAATGCTGAACTGGTACCACAGATCAAGATTTATTTTTAACCTACACAATTTTTTTGTTGTTTCACTATGGTTAGCACAGCAATTTATTTTTAATACTTTGGGATATTTTTCTTTGGTTTAGGGTCAGTTGGTTTTGAAAGGTACTAGTAGATTATAGGGACATTTACACATGATCTACATTTGTGGTTTCTCTGCTGGCTATCATTTATCACAGCTGGCTATATTGCGAGTTTCATTAACAATAGGTACTAGTTTAGTATTTTGCTTACGCCAATGTTTTTTTTTTTTTTTTAAATCATTTCTATGATACATAAAAACCACATCATATAGAAATGACAAACAATGTATAGACATGTTACAAACAGATGTAAAAATGGTTACTGTACAGAACAGGAAACCAAATTGCCACGTCACTTATGCATACACTGCGGTTGAGGGACCTACTACTGTATTAACTAACTTTATTTGTGGTGCTAAGTTAATAAACAGCTCTTTTTAAGCATACAAAATAGATGTGTAATAAAATGGTGCTGATAATAACTAAAATTGCCAAGTAGGACAGTTCCTTAAAAGAAATTGCACAAAATAAAAAAATATTTTAGCAAAAGGAAATGAGAAGAAGGAGGTAGAAAAACAATTTAAAGAAGTACATGAAAAACCCAGGAAAGATCTTTTAAAATATAATATTAAAAAGTAAACACAAATGGAAATTCAAGTTGCTTCTATATGTAATTTTAATTCCCAGAGCCAAAGTTTTAGAAAAGTTTTATCCAAACAAAGCAGCATTAAGATCTAAAATTGTGTATAGAGAGGCTAGTAATTTTTAAAAAGTCTTAACCAAAAGTTACATCCCTGAAAAAGAAAAACGAGATAGAGATATTCAGAGAGAAACACTAAAAGGTTTTTATAATTGTTGTTAGTGTAGGGCATATAAGAATACAAATAGTTTATCTAGAAATACAGAAAAAGTCTCTTCAAGTGTAACTAATAAAGAATATAGAGTGGAAAGTTGTATTAACTGTAATATAAGTAATGTAATATATCTCCTGACGTGAAAGTAGTCTTCAATATGTGGGGAGAACCACAAGACCGTTATAAGTAAGGATTGGCAAACACTTGAGTAACATGCAAAATAGAGTTTTAAATCAGTCTCTGCACATTTTAATGAATTTCACAATGGTGATTTTAGACAAATGCACTTTATACAAAGAGTTAAAAAGCCATGGAGAGGAGATGACCATATGAAGATAATTAATAAAATAGAGATAAAAAAGGATGTTTGATATGGAAACCCTCTCTCCAAATGGCTTTAATGTAGAGTTCGACCTTTGTAATTATACTTAAAAATCCTTAAGAATGTTTTTTTTTTGATGTTCATAGACTTTTAGGAATTATATATACTTTTAAAAAATAAAGTTTTAAAAACAAGTTTTACCTATATATTTTTATAAATTATATATATGTTTTATTTAATGTTCATCAGGAAATATCCTCTTTAATAATAATTTTACTTGAAAGGAATGACTTTTATACTTATTACCTTTCTCTTACACTGTTCTATTATTTTTTATTTTATGTATCATTGCCTTTATCTAATATGGAGAATGGACCTTTTGTAATACAACCACCTACTATGGAAAGGGAAACAAAGGTGGTAGGTATGCTCCATGTACAAATAGGATCACTGTGAACTAAGAAAGGGACTTAACACGAGCGGTGAATGCATGAAATGCATCTTTCCAGAAAAAAATGGCTGCTGGAATGCAAGCGCAAGCGAAAGATGGCCGACGGAACCGGAAATGATGCCAGGTACCTTTGCGAGCCTCGGAACAGCAGCAGCGAGGATGCAAAATACAGTTCTAATGAATTGGAAGTATGGGGGCAGAGTTTAGCACAGAAAATAGCATGAAAACACAATTTAAAAACAGGAACGCCATACAGCAATCCATGGCACCTGAGGAAAAAGCATTGTGCTTGCTGTACATCTGTGAATTTGAACCTTGGCATACCAGTTACCTTTTTTTTTTATATTTGTTTGAAATAAATGTTATTTACTTTTACCTTGGATGCTTTTGCCTTAACTGTTTTTCATCATTGAGGTCCAAGTAAATACTCCAGTGGAAGCTCCAATATCACATCAAAGCTGAATTATCTTAGCCTCTTAGCCAGTTAAATAGACAGGCTCAGAAAAATGTGAGTGTGATAACTATATGATTTATCTGATTTTTTATACATTACAAAGCCCATATTTCCCTAGGGGAGTGTTTGTTTTATCTCTGCAGTGATACCTACTACAGAATACTGGATGTAAACATTTTTTCATATATACACCTTTGGATTACTGTGATGCACTTTATGGTTAAGGTTATGGACTTATACTCCAAATTGATCTATACGCTGTACACTATTTTGTATTGTTAGCTCTTTTTAAGCCTCTATATTATAGAATAGTAACAATTTCTATAAGCTCTCTGTAAATTGTTTTTTATGAAACGGGTGGTAATTATATAGATGAATACTTTTTTCCATCTCCAGTTGGAAGAGCAATTGTTTTTTAACCCCTTAAGAACCAAACTTCTGGAATAAAAGTGTCCTTAAGGGGTTAAGGAGCTCTTTCGCTGGAATTAATACTTGCTTCCAGTACCTAGCAATTAGTATTTTAGCTGCCATGATACAGTGGATGATCAAAATATCGGATTTTCAAACCTGTATGGTTTAAATAGAATAAGGCAATTTCTGTGTTTTTTTAGTCAGCGATATATCAACAGCATCTTTTATAGTTTTAAAAACTAAATTCCAGAATTGTGCTATTCTAGAACAGCTCCACCAGATGTTGCACATGGTGCCCTCTTGTTGAAGACATCTCCAACATACTGGGGAGTTTGAGGGAGAGATTTTAGTGAGCCTTGTTGCAACCATCTGTACATGACTTTTACTTGTGTTTCGAGAATGTTTGGGCAGTGGATGTACTTTTAAGTTTTATAAGTGAAGAATTCCAGGCCGTATATTGTATAGAAATATAGAAAATTGTATAGAAATAGCTAAATCTTTTCTCATTGCCTCACTGCTGATGATTTCATTATAGGCATTTTCAAACGTAATAATTCCATTGCTTTAGAATTAGGTAATTTTTTACTTAACCCGTTAAATGTTTTCTTAAGTAGCTTAACTATATTGTTGTTCTGCTTTAACAGATGTTCTTTTAGAAAACCCTGAACTCAGAGATAATTGAATATCTCTCGGTGGGAGAGGTCCAATTTTTGTTTCAAATTATCAAAGGGTAATCAATCAAAATTCTTACATAATTCTCCTATTATATATTCTCTTTGTTTGGTCCAGTTGCGTAGAATAATATCAGGCATTAATAAATCCAGTATTCTGAGGTTTGAACCATCGTAGATCTTATTAGCAATTTTTAACTCTTTATTTAAATATTGCCACTCCATCAGAGTTTGAGAGAGAATTATGGAGTTCTCTATGTGGGTAGTGTATTTCTTATTTCCTATATCATTCCACAACAGGGAAGGGTTATCAATGCCTCTTCTACTTGCTTCCAACTTATATCAAGATTGTTTTTTTTGAGTCATTGACATAGTTTATGAATGTGGATGATCATATTCACCTAATAGGTATTTCTAATTATTGGATAACCTAATCCCCTCTCTTGATCTTTTTTAGACTAGATCTGGGTATTTATTTTAGGTCTTTTGCCTCTCTAGATGTAGTTTGTGAAGTTTGATTGGATAATATCTAACCATTGCTTTGGTATTGCCAGGCTTAGCATTCAAAATACATATGCCCACTTGGGGAAGATGTATGCTTTAATAGTGTTAATTCTCCCCCACCAAGAGATTTCATAATACCTCCACTCCCTTAGTGACATGTTAGTATGTTTAAGAAGTCTTGGAAAATTTACTTCCATTGTTACTCTAAGGTGATATCAGTAATATCAATACCCAAATATCGTATTGCCTTTGATGACAAAATAAAGTCATAATCCTTTTTTAAAGCCTCTTAAGGTTTTTGACTTCAATGTTTTTGGTAAGAAACAAAGTTTTATTTATGTTCAATTTATAATTTTATACTTTACTGTATCTTTTAAATTCCCGAATAAGGTGGGGTAGGGACATATTTGGTTCTGTTACTGAGATAAGAATGTCATCGGCACATAGGCATATCTTTAGTTCACTGTGTTTTAATATAACTCCTTTAATCAGAGGGTTGTTTCTTATATTGATGGCAAGGGGTATTATAGACAGGATGTAAAATAAGGGAGACAGAGGGTATCCCTGCGTAGTTCCATTAGATATATTACACCAATCAGTACAAAAATTCTGTCCCACTATCCGAGCAGAAGAAGACAAATACAGCATGCTAATCACCTCTGCAATCCAACCTGTAAGGCCAAAATGGGTCAAGACTTTCCTCAAATATCCCTATCCATCCCTGTTAAAGGCCTTTTTGCATCCACTGACAGGGTCAGAAGGGGGACTCCTCCATGTCGTGCCCAATCCAATATATTCACAACTCTTCTTGTGCTTACATGACGATTCTTGTGTTTAAATGACTGTCTACCAAGTAGAAAGCCAATCTGGTTGCGATGTATGACTGAGGGCAAGTTTTTTTGTCTTTCTGATAAAATAGGGGCAATTTTTCATGTCTATATTGACTAAAGATATTGGGTGGTAGTTTAATAAATCAGTATGAATTTTGTCTTGTTTTAGAATGGGGATTATGCTTGCTCTTAATAACTCCTTTGATGCAGAACCGTTAACTGCTAGTTCATTAAATGTTGCCGTCAAAGGCGAGAGAACGCTTTTCTGAAACACTTTGTAGAACAAATTTGTATAGCCATCCGGTCCTGGAGCTTTTGTGTTCTAATTTGCTAATTGCGTACTGGACCTTTGCCTGGCGGAATTACTGATTCAAAATTTTTAACTGTTCCGGTGTTACATTTGGAATGTCAGAGTTGTTTAGATAATTGTCTATTTGTATAGACGTTGAGTTATCCTCCAAATTATAAATATTTTCATAGAAATTTTTAAACACATTACCTATTTCTTCTGGCTTTAAACATATCTTATCTTTTATTATTTTGTAGATTTTGTTGTTTATTTTTGTTTTCTTTAGTTTATTTTTTAACTTATCTACTCTGTTATTACTATAATAAAATTAGTTTAACCTTTTTAAATTGGATTCAGTCCTTCCGGATATTTTTGAATTTATCATTTCTCGACAGGCATTTATTTGTTTTTCTCTCTCTCTCTGATGAGAAATTAGTTTATTTTGAGCAGCAAGATTATAAAACTGCATATATAGATCTGACAAATTGAAGCCTCTGTTCTTTCTTTCCTGACTTGCTATTTTAACCTCTTACTACTGTATTAAAGGTACTCCAGAAACATTCACAGGAGATCTCCTCTGATAAATTATCTTCAAAAAAATATTTAGACATCTTATTAATGTGCTCTATATTTTCTTTAGATTTTAATAAGGCAACACTCAATCTCCATGGGTGGGGGAATCTATGATATATATCCTTTACTTCCACTATCATTACATCATGGTCCGACCAAGTATCTCTTATAATAATTAATTTATAGTGTTTACCAAATGAATATCATCCAAAATCATATAGATTCTTGCGGCGGAACCATGTGGTATTGATCTGTATGTATAATTACGTTCTTTTGGATGAAACAGTCTCCAGGAGTCAAATAGCTCAATTTTTTTACAAAGCTTATCAATAGAGCTGATATATTTATCCATGGCTGGGTACAGTACACAATTAAAATCTCCAGCCATCAATAATGTGCCTCTGTGTATTGTCTTTACCTTTTCCAAAATTTTGGTCAAAGTTTTAGACTTAGTTTTACTAGATAAGTAGATATTTACCATGGTATAATCTTGCCCACTTAATTGACCTATTAAAACAACAAACCTTTCCTCTTTATCAAGTTTTTGATACTAGCATAGAAATTTTAAATATTTAATACATTGTAGGGAATTTACTATACCTCCAAATTCTATTATTCCATTTAATCCAGTGGGTCTCCTGTATGAAACCTATGTGAGACTTCTCTCTTAACAGTGTATCATTCAGTGAGGCCCATTTTAATGGGCAGTATGTACAATTCAGTATTTAAATTGCTTCAAAGCTAATAATTCTTTTTTTTTTTTACCAATATACATATAGCCATTCATCCCTCCATCCTGGGATAACCATAAACATACAGTGACAAAAATTGAAAGGGAAAAATACTTCTCATTCATCTTATGGTGCATATCTAAATTACACAATGTGAATAGGCCTTATCAATTGTAATTATTGTAATTATATAGTGTCTGCCAAATATCTAAATAGTGTGGATAACCATATATATTATAGGTGGCCATCCAGCCGTCTTAAAAAAAACCCAACAAAAAACAAACCACATGATCAAAATCATTAGTGATTAACCAATTGAAAACCTTTCCCTATTGCCTTCCCTCTTCTCCCTCACCTTCTCCAATGTCACATATCATTATACTTTGTTCTTTCTTTGTTATTAATTAAGATTAATCTTTTTAAGCCAATCTTTTGCTTTTTTATACATATTAAAAGTCTGCCAGCTGTTGTTGTAGAGGACCCATTTAAATTTCAAATTATGCTGCTTCAAAAGGGGTATGAAACATCTGGGAGAATTTTAATAGATTGAAATTTTCCATTAGTATTTTTTTTCTTTTTAACTGCTTGAATAATCTTGTCTTAAACTCACAGAAGTGAAATGCCACCAGGACGTCTCATGGAAATTCATTAATATCTGTCTTGGGACAGAATATTCTGTGGCAGCGTTCCATTTGCATGCTATGCTTATCAGAAAGTAAGCCCAGACTCTTAAAAACTCAATTCAAAATAATTGGAGATTCCATCACGGGAGGGGCGGAGTTATGATGCGACGACAAACGCTGGTCACGTTTCGCGGGCTATGCGAGGCACAAGCGCATCGAAGGAAGGGAGTGTCGGCGTCTGTTACTGATGGAGGAGACATCGATACAGGCGAATAGTTTGAAGAGGCTTGCATTGTGCAGCCCACGGTGAAAGGAAGTTTGGGAATTGGTGGAAAGTGAACGGACAGAGGATACAGGTGGATCCAACAACTGGCAGTGGAGGGTGGCAAGTTCATTGTGTACATACTGCATTCTTCAATATAAAAAGAGTGATACACGAAGTAGAGCATAGCCGAAATGGAAATACTCCTATTTCCATTATTATATTTCTTAAGGTGGGAAGCTACCAATAATATATTTACAAAGAAACACACACTGAATATCTGTTTTCTACTTAAAGAGGCAGTAACTATTTAAAAATAATAAAATGAACAAGTATACCTTATATACACCTTGTTCTTATATATACTTGTATAAAGATAGAAAAACAATTATATCCTGCTCTTATCTGCACTAGGGAAAAGAAATGTGAAATTGGGGGCAGTTAATTGGCAATAACTCTGTAAATACATCTAATATATCTTTAACGTTCAGTAAATGTGGGCCATCACATCATAAAGAAAAGGAAAACAGAAGAAAAAGGAAAAAAGGAGGGAAAAAAAGGAGGAAAATAGGATAAAGAAAGAAGCCATGGGTGGTGGGTAAAAAAAGAGAAAAGGGATCTCCGAAATTTTTTAAACCAAGAACGAGAACACATCCACTAAACTGTGAATTAAAAAAACAAGATAAGTAAAGAAAGAAACTAGAGACTTTCTGTCTCTTTCTCTCCCAACCAGACCTACTCTCCTCCTTCCAAATTATGGCGACTGAACTAAGTGAGTTTAAGCAAGGAAATAAAAAGGACAAGGATAAGAAAATAGAACAGAAAATACAAAAGTGTCTTTCAAATTACTTTTCTTCACCACAAGAAAAAACACCAATCACAGAGGCATGAAAAGGATGAAAACAACATTCAGTTTCAACTAGAAAAAGAAGGTGACAGAGAGTTACAGGAGACCTCTTCAAAAGAATTACAGTATAGATTTTTCAAATGCATGCCTAAATTTTTAGTTTGATAAAATCAAACAGGAAATACAACTGGTTTCAGAAGATTTCAAAGGAGAAATGCTCAAAGTAATAAACAAACTCTCAAAGAAAAAGTAGAACATTCAATTCTTTAACATAATTTACAGAAAGATAAAATGATAACTTTGGAACAGAATATAGAATATCTTGAAATACAAATTATAGATCTGGAAGATAGGTCCCGGAGGAAAAAAAAATAAAGGAATCTAGCAGGCTTATGCATACAGTTAGACAATCTGAAGAAGATAAACAGGGCAAGTCCATCGACAGTAAAAGGTAAGAAGTTAAAAATAGTTAAAGAGGAAAAACTTAATAGGACCTGGTATTAGGATACAACTTGCATTCCAAGAATTTTATTCAAATCAATATAATTTACAAGATAGGCAAGGGCCAATTAATATACCAGATTTTCTCACTAAATACAATACCAAAAGTATCACAAGATCAACTAAAACAACTAAACAACTCTATTTTACAGGAGGAGGTTGTTAGTGCTATCAAAAAATTTAAAAATACTAAGTCCCCCAGTCTGGACAGCTTCGGTAGCTTCTTTTATAAATCTCTGAATAGTAATCTAGTGGGTATGATCACCAGAATGTTTAACTACATTATGTCTACAGATAAAATACCTTCTGAAATGATTACATAGTGCCTATCCCTAAGCATAACAAAAACCCAGAAATAATAGGAAATTTTTGGCCCATCTCCTTACTAAATACAAATATAAAGCTGTACTCTGCAGTAATTGCAGCAAGAATCAGCAATATAATACCCAGGATAATACACTGGGATCAAGTAGGGTTCGTGGCAAACAGATCTCCAGCTTTTAATATAAGAATATTGATAAACGTGATGGATTTGGCCTGTAAAAAAAGGGTGCCCCTCCTGGCTCTGTTGCTAGATGCTGAAAAAGCCTTTAACAGAGTCAGGTGGGATTTCTTAGATCAAGTAATGGAGGCTTTCTGGATAACCGGAGCTATCAAAGGTTAAAAAATGGGACCAAACAGGAGTGTCTGCTCTCGCCACTAGTATACCTTATGGCAATAGAGCCTTTGGCGATTGCATTGAGCCAACATTCAAATCAAGGGTCTGCACATTTTAGATGACAGTATTAAAGATGACATTGTACTTACTCTGAGTGACTCAATAAACTCTATGAGAGAATTGATACCCCTTATAAAAAAAGAGTTTTCAGATCTCTCAGGTTATAAATTGAATTTAAATAAAACGGTCGCAATGCCGCTTAACTGGCCCGGGGATGTTGTCGAAGGCTTAAAGCAGAATTTTGGCTTCTCTGTCCAGGAATCATTTAGTTGTCTAGGGATTGAGATCCCACGGGACCCTTCTAAAATAATGGAATCAAACTTTATGCTACTTTAAAGGAAACTGGCAAGAAATTGAGGGAATGAAAAAATGCTGAGGTCTCATGGTGGGGTAGAATCAACACCTACTGTCCTCCCCCCGGCCCCCACCCCTGCGCGGTGGGTGTGGGCCATAAATTAAAATGGAGGGACCTACTGTCCTCCCCCCGGCCCACACCCTTGAGCGTTGGGTGGGGGCCATAAAAATAATGAGGGGGAGGACCTACTGCCCTCCACCCGGCTCCCACCCCTGCGCGGTGGGTGGTGGCCATAAATTAAAATGGGGGGACCTACTGTCCTCCCCCCGGCCCCCACCCTTGAGCGTTGGGTGGGGGCCATAAAGATAATGAGGGGGTGGACCTACTGCCCTCCACCCGGCTCCCACCCCTGCATGGTGGGTGGGGGCCATAAATTACAATGGGGGGACCTACTGTCCTCCCCCCGGCCCCAACCCCTGCGAGGTGGGTGGGGGCCATAAATTACAATGGGGGGACCTACTGTCCTCCTCTCCCACCCTTGAGAGTTGGGTCAGGGCCATAAAGATAATGAGGGGGGGAGGACCTACTGTCCTCCCATCCACCAATCACAGTGCTCTGTGTCACAGTGCGCCGTGCAGGGGTGGGGGCCGGGGGGAGGACAGTAGGTCCCCCCTTATTGTTATTTAGGGCTCCCACCCACCGCGCAGGGGTGGGGGCCGGATAGTAGGTTTTTTTGTTTTTTTTTAACAGTGAGCAAGCACAGACTTCTCACTGTTAATAGACATGCCCCTACTTGCAGTATAGCAAGTAGGGGCATTCGGGAGATTTTAATCTCCTTTATGCTATTATGGGGGTCATATTGACCCCCATAGAGTGAGGGGGACATGGGGGCTTATGAAGTGGTGGGGAGCACTGCTCCCTGCCGCTTCTATCGTTACATATTACAAGGAGGGAGCTGCGTGCCGGTAGCTCCCTCCTTGTAATAAACTGAATGAACAAATGAATACTGATACACAGTGTTTGTTTGTTCGCCTGACAATGCTATTCATTCATTCGGCTTTCTGATGAATGAATGAATAGATGAAATTCCTGTTTGAATGTCCAAGTGACTTCCTCTACCGACACAAAGATGGCAGCGCCCAGAATATAGATCGGGGCAGAAAATAAAGAATAAAAAATAGGTAATATGGGGGGCTTAGGGGCATTTGGGGGTGACTAGGGGGTCAGTTAGATGTAGTGGAGTTGGGAGGGGGGGTTAAAAAAAAAAACAGGATTCGGCCATGACAGTGCCGCTTTAAAAGTTCTCCTCGCACTGTATGTAAATTTGTGACTATCACAATTCTAGTCTTTGCACATTAAACAGCTATTTCCTGATCTGCATTTAAACCCTTACAGTGTTGATTTAGTAGTATTTATCTAAACAGTTCAGACTCAACTGATCAGGATAAGAGTTTCCCAACTAATCTTTCTACTTTCTGATGTGGGCAGACTGATTATGTAAAGTCTGGAGGTTTGCAACAAAAGGAAGGAGTGAAACATTTTTATTTGTTTATTTATTTATTGAATATTTTATTCTAATGATGGTTCTATAAAATGGAGGCTGTTTTGGGCCTGGAACAATTATTTATGTAAGCTAATTTAAGAGTAAAAAGACAACTTTGAGAAGATAATACTCGGGTAAGTTATTTGACCATAGCCACAGAAAAACCTATCTTGCCTAGGATTGTTCTCTTCCATTCCATGCCATGGTCAAAATGTTTCCAGGTACTAGTCTGCAAAATATATTTTATGAATTTTAACCAAATGAATACCCAATTTATTTCTATACACTAATAAAAGAACACCAAAAATAACAAACAAACAGACATTTACCTCCACAGCATAGGACACAATAAAATGTACAAGCACAACAAGGAAGATGAAAATTCTCCAGTTATAAGGTGTGCAAACAAGCTGAAAATAAAAACAATACAAAACAAAACATAAATGGTAATATTTTGCAATTAACATAGGATGTTTTGTATACAGAGAGATTCGGGGATAACGATGCAAACAGCAGGAATATTATGTTGGGTTCCACGTTGACTACTGCACTTTTAGAACCCCCTGAACTACTTTTTATACATAACCCCATATACGATCTAAATATGATTATTAAGAAGTATATATTATGAATCAAACTAAACAACATGTTTTCCCATAAATAGTTATATTAACTACAATACCCACCATCCTCATTCATAAGAATTCCCACAGTTACTGAAGAAATAAAGATTATTTCCACCTCTCTTGTTTTGTTTTGTCCTCCTCCACTGTCATAGCCTATCCAAAGAATTGTCTTACTCATTTATTTTTCAAAGTAACATATATGATAATAAGTTTGTCAAGACTTAATAATAATTTTTCAATTTCTTCCCTTCATTTATCCTAAATTAGGCCTCGGTTTAATATTGTAGATTTTATATTTTTGGATAAACTGTTACAATAATTTTTTTGACATGTATGAACATTTTTCAATATATAAAATAATATTAAAATATTACAATATTAAAATATTTTCATAATATTAAATAATTGTAAAAGTTTAGCCAAAAAGCATCAAATCATTTTAAAAAGCATATCCAACAATATTTAATTGAACCTTAACTGTGTTTACTTCACAGAAACAGCAGTGATATTTAATGTGTCTAATTTTTATACTCTCTTAATTGAACATCACAATATAATTGATCAAATAAGTAATATCACTTTGTTCTTACCAGAAAAAAAAATTGGAGATGATCACTGTAGCGTTTTAAGCCAATAATTGCAGAGCTATCATTTTATTATAGCTAAACCAAAAAACACAGCAAAGTGTATCCCTGAACAACAGTATATATATTCAATATATTTGCACTAGTTTTCTGCTCTGTTTTGATTTTAAATTTACATTTTACATACCAAATAAATTGTAATTAAGGTTTACTATTTTGTGTTTCTTAATGTACATCTCTATAAGTTTATTGCAAATTATGGTTTTTTTAATTACAATACAATTTTTATATAGTACTTTTATACTATAGTCACAAATATTCAACATACTATAATAAAAAAAAAATCTAAAAGGCTTACCCAACATCATATTTTGCCACTAATAAAAGGTTGATGATAAAATACAAAAGATTTAGAATTACCTCCATAGAAGTGTAAACATCTTCAATATTTGCAAATAGCAAAAATATATAGGATACAACTTGCACGAACAACATAAAGGCATGAAGGTCTGTAAAACATTACATTTAGAAAAGTAAAGTTAAGTCTGTTAAGTGTAAAAAAATACAATTTGATTACTGAACATTTTAACTTGTCACACAATATTTGCCTTACAAATAACTAGTTCTAACAGCCCTGGGTATATTTCTGTTCCCGAATTCTGTATGCTGATCCCACTATGCGTTGCACATGTTTGGAATGCTGTCTCATTGATCCTAAATTATCTGGCATTTCTGAAGTTGTTCTACCAAATTTGACCATTTGGTTTATGACTAAAAAAATCATCTTTGCTTTCTTTACCACTTTTCAATTGCATCTCAGAATCCAATGGCCAATCCAGAATAGCTGCAATCAAATATGATACCCCACACAAACAAACAAACAAATAAAAGAGTTTACGTGTTGAAATAAAGCAGTGTATGACATATATTCTAAGTACAGTAAAAGTAGTTTTCAGTAGGTTTCCTCCACACATTGGAAGATTTTTAATAGCAAAGGTTCCCAGTAGTGATGTCCCGAACGGTTCGCTGGCGAATAGTTCCTGGCGAACATAGCGTGTTCGTGTTCGCCACGGACGGCGAACATATGCGATGTTCGGTCCGCCCCCTATTAATTTACTAATACTAAATAAAAATTACTTAGTATTAGTAAATTGTGCCCCTACTCGCAATACCGCGAGTAGGGGCATGTCTATTAAACAGTGAGCAGCCTGTGGGGGCCCTAAATACTAATAGGGGGGACCTATTGTCCTCCCCCCGGCCCCCACCCCTGAGCGGTGGGTGGGGGCCCTAAAAATAACAATAAGGGGGGTCCTATTGTCCCCCTGGGCCCCACCCCTGAGCGGTGGGTGGGGGCCCTAAAAATAACAATAAGGGGGGACCTACTGTCCCCCCCAGCCCCCACCCCTGAGCGGTGGGTGGGGGCCCTAAAATTAACAATAAGGGGGGGACCTATTGTCCCCCCCTCCCCCACCCCTGAGCGGTGGGTGGGGGCCCTAAATACAAAGGGAGGGGACCCTAGTCACCCCTCCCCCCCAAAAAAAATGATC
The DNA here is from genome assembly GCA_933207985.1 of Pelobates cultripes. Lineage (NCBI taxonomy): Eukaryota > Metazoa > Chordata > Amphibia > Anura > Pelobatidae > Pelobates > Pelobates cultripes. Next base: position 118,112,498 of record OW240913.1, on the reverse strand, counting down.
TCCCTACCTACCACCCTCACCCTAAAAATAATGAGGGGGGAACCTTTAACTAAAAACCTGTAAAAAAAAAATTAAATAAAAATAACTTACCATTTGATGTTTTCTTTCTTCTACAATCTTCTTTTTTCAGCCCCAACAAAGGCCAAATAAAAAGCCATAAGAACCGACGCAATTAAAAAACAAAAAAACAAAAAAAAAACGAGCGCACAAAAATATAATCCATCTTCACCCATGGAGGGCTCCGCGCAGACTGAGCTCTGCAGGGCGGGGGAAGGCTTATAAAGCCTTGCCACGCCCTGCAATTAGGCTAAGAACACTCTGATTGGCTGGTTTAAGCCAATCAGAGTGCTCTTTGTCATTTTACACAGCGTGGGAAAATTCAAAAGAACTTTCCCACGCTGTGTAAAATGACACAGAGCACTGTGATTGGATGGCTTGAAAGAAAACATGGTAAGTTATTTTTATCTAATTTTTTTTTTACAGGTTTTTAGTTAAAGGTCCCCCCCTCATTATTTTTAGGGTGAGGTGGGTAGGTAGGGAGATCATTTTTTTTTTGGGGGGGGTGACTAGGGTCCCCCCCCTTTGTATTTAGGGCCCCCACCCACCGCCCTTATTGTTAATTTTAGGGCCCCCACCCACCGTTCAGGGGTGGGGGCTGGGGGGGTGACAGTAGGTCCCCCCCTTATTGTTAATTTTAGGGCCCCCACCCACTGCTCAGGGGTGGGGGCCGGGGGGGACAATAGGTCCCCCCCTTATTGTTATTAGGGCCCCCACCCACCGTTCAGGGGTGTGGGCCGGGGGGGACAGTAGGTCCCCCCCTTATTGTTATTTTTAGGGCCCCCACCCACCGCACAGGGGTGGGGGCCAGAGAGGGGGAGGACTGTAGGTCCCCCCCTCATTATCTTTATGGCCCCCACCCGCCACCCAGGGGTGGGGGCCGGGGGGGAGGACAGTAGGTCCCCCCCTCATTATCATTATGGCTCCCACCCGCCGCCCAGGGGTGGGGGCAGGAGAGGGGGAGGACAGTAGGTCCCCCCCTCATTATCTTTATGGCCCCCATCCGCCGCCCAGGGGTGGGGGCAGGAGGGTGAGGAGAGTAGGTCTCCTCCCCCCCCCTTTCAACCACTGTTGTGGCCAGAAAGAGTCCCTGTGGGTTTTAAATTTCGCCTGCCTATTGAAGTCTATGGCGGTTCGCCGGGTTCGCGAACATTTGCGGAAGTTCGCGGTTCGCGAACCGAAAATTTTATGTTCGCGACATCACTAGTTCCCAGTTAAAACACATTATGTTTGTATGGTAATCGTGCAAATATATATATATATATATATATATATATATATCATGACTGATCATGTTTGTGCTTTGCAATCATTTTGAATATTTGGGTGTATTTTCATGTGGACATCTCTGTTATCCCTTGTCAATACTTCTCCATTACATTATGAGCTTTACATGAATCCACACAGCAGTGACATTTGAGATGGTGGACAATATAGAGACTTCACCAAATTGAGCACTTCTGACGCACACACTCCTTCACACTGTATGGGACAAGACCAGTAAGTAATATTATGCAACTTTGAAGGATTTTGAAAAACATCAGTTGTATCACTTGAGGCTTGCATGTCTGCTTGGGCTATATCTCATCAAGGATGACATGGCATCATGGTCTTGTGCTAATAGGACAATATGCAGGTATGCACATTTTAAGATGCATACATTTTCTGGCCTCTAGCAGCTTTTAAAAGAGCAAGGACAATGACATTTGGATGGCAAAGTCTAGTTTTTCTTTAGTTTTTTGTTTAAACAATCTTTATTTTAGAAATAAAACAGAATGATGACCAACAAGGTTTGAGAAAAAAAATAGCAATGCATGATGCATAATATTATCTGTACTGAAGTCAGAGAGATCACAATAGATTATATAGTGTCACAAATGGTAAGTAGGAGAGGAAATTGGAAAAAAAAAAGGGATTAAAAAAATGGTGGAGGTCAGAAAAGCAAGGAAGTGCAGTGGGTGAAATAGTGTTTACATGGTCAGACCATGAAGGTAAGTTTAAAACAGATTGCACAGTCTCCCCATACATGCCTTACATAGAAAAGTCAGATTAAGGTTGCCCTTGGCCGTCGACCGGAGACCAGATCGGGCTCTCCTTCTAGAACTCTGTGCCCTGTTTCTGTGAGTTGTGTGTGTGTGGTGTGACTTTGGTTTTTGTGTGTGGAGAAGGCTGAGCGTTATATGTGGTGAAGAGGCTGAATTTAACAATGGTGAGATAGATGGAGTAGTAGTGGTTAGATGATGTGCATTCTGGCTAACATTCAACAGTAATATACATGGACATCTGTGGGTAGCCATGGACATCTGCGGGTAGTCTAGAGAGTAACTGAAAAGTTAGTTGAAGAAAACTAGTCTCTGGAGTAGTAAACAAGGGTTGCAGGTGGACACGACACCATGCCAGATGGGCTGAAGTTCTTATACACTGACCAGAGTAATTAATGTGGCCTACAGCCTATGAGGATACAGATCGCAAGCTCCATGGGACCACTCCTCATTACTGTGTGCTGCCGGGTTCTTTGATATGCCCATAGGCCACAGAACTCCCTCTCTGCACTGGCAGGCCAGTAGCATCAGCCCTAAAAAAAAAAAAACCTGTCCCACTAGGCATTTTAACAACATAGAAGATGTATTATTTATTATATAAATGCCATGTCCTCATTCTGTAAGGAGATGTAAAATGGTATGCTTTGATTTCACACAGTTCCACAATGTAAGTGGGAAACTTTATTAATGCACTCTAACTAACAATCACCCATTGTTTTTGAAAAGGATGAGCACATGAATACAATATTCAAATATTTTATATTTCCATGTAAATCTGGAAAGCAAAATCCTTTTATTCTACTGTATATTATACTATTATTGTTAAAACAAAAAGAGCTTGTTAGTAAAGTGATTAAAATAAGTATAATCACATTAATTCTACATTATCAACAAGATAATACATTAATACTTACAGTTAGTGTGTAAGCGTTGTCTAAATGGTTTTCCTTTGCTGAACACAAATCCAACTATGATCAGATTAAATCCTGTTAGTGGAAACATTGTAGTAGTGAAAAAGTTCTCTGCAAATGCAGGTTCTCTGGTTGTGACATTTGCTATATCTTGATTTAATGAAAGACAAGCACTATGGGATAGAGAAAAAAAACGAAATATGGAATTAGTAGGAATGATAAAACACAGTTTAAAACAAAAAATGTACATAATAAATTCAATGAGAGAATTATATATTAGAGTTATTGCATTAAAAAAAAAAGATTAATTTTTATTCTTTTTTTGTCATTTTGATAAATTTGGCATTTAGTGAGAAAGTTATTTCTTGCTTTACACATGACCTGTAAGAATTATTCTCAATGATTAGCAAGCTTTTTCCTACTTGCTCATCTTATCGAGGTGGGAATCTGATTTGGAGGCAATTATGGATTAGAATCAGTGGCATAGCTGTCTCATGAACTTGCTGTATTTCACTTTATGCATACCTAACAAAGTAAGGTGTCTACAGAGATAATGTGGATAATACTGTGACCATATCAGCCTAAAGAGCATCTACTCCTCTGTTTCCATTAGAGACCATACATGACTTGGCTCATATTTCAGGTGCCAGAGCCCTGGTGTTGGATCCCACTAGTCTAACAGGTTAACCTTAAGTAGCCCTTTGGATTTCATTAAACCTAGATCAAACAGATGTAAGGATACAGTTTTTAATGTAAGGATACAGTTTTTAAATATTTTTTTTGTAAATATGTTTATTTTATTTTGTTTTCAGCAGAAATTACAGATTGTTCCTTATAACACCAGCTGCAGTGTAATGTAACACTCTCTCTTCCTTTCTCTTTGGTTCTTTTATATCGAATTAATCAATCAAGCCATCAATCAAATGTCAGTGTGGTGGACTCCATCATATCTTATTCAGTTTCCCGTAACTATTCTGAGTTAACCGAACGTATTCTCGTGTAGCAGACTGGGTCCCTGCATAAAACTTATTTTGTTCTGTTTGACTGTTCCTAACCCAGTGTTCGTGGCCCGAATGGAAGATGTGTGCCCCCCACTTTTATACCCTTTTAACACCGACCACCCCTGGCTCGTTAACTTCAAACGAGCAATTAGTTCAAGTGCTTTCCCTGGGTGGCTGCCATAACCAAACACACGTGCGCTAGTGAATGGCAGCCAATTTGTCTCCCAAACACAGGCAGTGGTACATGGTGGTTGAATGCCTGGAGCTCTTTGGTGGTTGCACAATCCTGCGAACTCTGGGGAAAACTGTACTGCTGCCCGTTACTCTCCCAGACCAGTTAGGAGAACGCAGTTCAGGAGAAAGGAACTACCGAACAGGGGGAGCATTCTCACTCTAAAAGCCAGGGGAAGTGTGTGACAAATGCTCCTTCCACATACGTTTACCACAAACTCCTGCAGGAGTGTAAAAGCTGGCCTCATGGCCACCGATTATGGTCCAGGTCTGAGACACCGTTCAGGAGTTACCCTGCCCAGCCACCACTAGCAGCTTTCCCTGGATGGTTCAGCAATTTCCCTTCGTTCAAATGGAACTAAACGCTAGCTCCCTGGTGGCCGTTCGCATGAACCAAACCCACAAATGATCCTCACTGGTACTTAGCCGTGACTGCTATGGAACTATTTTCAGCATGAGGACTTGGTGGGACCCAGGTCACCTCAGCGGTACTTAGCCAGCAAATGTTAATGGACTGTTTTCGGCATGAGGTGACCAGGTGGTTCCTGGACAAATTGGTCCTGGGCTTTGAACCACTTTGCAACCGGCCAGGAAAGCGCTTTTTGGAGGGAAGGTGCATGAGACTAGGGGAAACAAATGCTACTTGAGAGCCAGATGGAGGACCCTATATTTTGGACAAAAGTTGACCAGCAAAAGCACCAAACGCCCTGGAACTATTTTGAGCATAGGACCAGGTGTGCGGCCGGTCAGAACTTTAACACAGTGGCATTTCCCCTACACTGCATGGATTTGAGCGCTATTTGGACAACTTGGGTGTTCAGATCAGGACTATTTGAAGATGTATAATATGTGGGGTTATTGTATTTTTTTATGTTTTGGTGTACTTTTATGTTTTTATATTTTGTGTTGGGCTCTCTGTTCTTGGAAGATAATTAGCTTACTGGTCTTTAACTCAATTATCTCCCAGGCCCAGAGATTCCTGGGAGGGGCTTGCATTGAATACAATACTGGGGTCTGAGCATAAAAGGCTGAGTTTGGCTCATTAAAATCAGTTGTACTCCCAGAACTATGTGTCATCTAGTTACTGGGAGGGGAAAGGGCTTATCACTGCTCAGCACCTTGTTCCAGCTCATTTTTAATGAGAGAGGTCAAATGATATTGACCATACAAGTTCAAGATGACAGGTAGGCAGCAGTATACAGATTAAGGAACAGCACAAACATAAAAATACATTTTCACATTTTATAAGTGTACTTAAAATCACCTATCTCAGCAAACTAAAATGAGGATTCAGTTCCACCATATGGCCATATTGAGTTAAGCCCACCACTACTTCACATTACCATAATATCGGTGGGTCCAAACTAATTTCAAACATGGGAGACTAATCAAATAGTGCTAGAGCTAAATAGTGTAGGCAGCAGTAACTGAAATAACCCCATATTAAAACAGTAGAGTCAGACCAGTAAATTGCACAGAGATCTTGGAAGAAATGCCTGGTAAGTCATTGTTTGACTTAGACTGCTTTGCTTGCACAATAGTCAAATGATAGAGTGCTTGAAATAGGTTGAAGAAAAAAAATACAGAAAAGTTACAAATTCAGCATGCAGATCAAGGATTGACATACATACTCAGGTATCATAAGGTGTATGAAGGACATTTTAGTGTTAAAATAATAGCTTGGATATCATATAGTTACCTGAAGACATCAGTTTCATTGTACCATGGCTGATATAGAAGTATAATGAACACACTTGTTTGCACAATAATAGAAAAAAGGCTGTGCAGAAAAATGGAGAGTAGTAAAGGAGGGGACAAAAGATGTCCTGATGGTCTATATGGAGCCAATTTCGGGGCTGGGCCAGTTAAACCCACTACGTGGAGAAAAAAAACAGAAATATTTTATGTTAATTCAATACCTTTACACAGCTTTGACTTTTTTTTTTTAAGTATAACATATCCCAATGTTTGCAATATGTCAGGACCATCCCAATTTGTAAGATGTACTATGCCTTTCTGCTCGAGGCTTACCTAGACAAATCACCTATTGAAATCACTTTACTTTGTATTAGGAACCCAAGAATCCTTGGTTTATTTATTTACTGCTTTGCTAAACTGGAACATTTCTATCTCACTGATTCAGTTGATTATGGTATTTTTCAGTATGTCTATCTAAAGGATGAGAGGTATAATTATTTAAAAGTAAAAAGTGCAATTTCATTAGAAGAAAAATAATTTCATGTGTACAGTTCATGTCTAATGATATACATCAATCATATATATGTTAGCATTGCGGTAAGGCATTGTAGGGTTAGAACAGACATAGGGTCTTATGAAACAAAGGAGTCTTAGTCTGCATTTCCAATTATGTGTATTTACAGATGCAATTAAAGAAAAGCATTTATTCAGCATATTTGAACTAGTACACATGTAGAGAACCATAAATCATGTAAACAAACCACTTTCGGAAAAGACACTCTTATCCGATGGCTACATGTAGTGGTTTTCTATCTATAACGTCATCATTCTAGTAGCTATTATATTACACTTCAGATAAGCAAAAAAATGTTTTATCTCACTACTTCATCTAAGGTTCTTCAGCATTTTAGATTCCATAAATAAATACTACTACTACTACTAATAATAATAACAATAAAGAGGACTCCATCACCATGTATAACACTCAATGCTTATTTCGCACCTGATTAGTCCCTACTTATGTTTTTAAATCTTCCTGTCTCCATAAACAATTACGTTTCTAATGAGGGTGCCATTACTGCATCATATGTCCATTGTACATTTTGCCTTTAATTGGGATCTGTGGTGATAAAAAGTGGCTAATCAGGTGCGAAATAAGCATTGAGTGTTATACATGGTGATGGAGTCCTCTTTATTGTTATTATTGTTATTATTATTAGTATTATTTATTTATACTCGTTTACTATATGCTATCATCTTAATAAAAATGGATTGACAAAAAATGTGTTCTGTTGTTTGTTTAAAAAAAAAAAATACATTTTGACAATCATTAGATCTGCTGTGAGTTAATTATTATAATGTTATAATTTACATTGCATGTTCTTATCCAAAATGTATTGTTTTGGTTTTGATTTTTGTTCCTCTTCACTCTTTGAATACTTTAAAGAAAAGAGCCTGTGAAAGGTAAATGGCAAATGCACTTACATGTTAAAGAAATTGTAATGTTGATAGCCAAATCTTGCATGAGATACTGGAAGTTGCCAAGAAGTTTTTGTTTCTGGGAAAAAAAAGAATATGTTTTGTTAAGACTGTGCCAACTATAACTGATGTTCATTTATTGACATAACAAAACAACAGATTGTGTGGCACAAAGGAAAATCAGCTGAACTTGAGCTTTTCTCATTATTTTGGATGTATTGTAGAAAAGTGTAAAATCCCATGCCCCTTTCACTTGCTGTTCATATTCCCCCCTTATCAAAATATTTAGAGAGTTCTGTCTTGGAATGATTAGCTAATAAATGCAAAAGAGCATGAGAAAGAGTACAGAAGATGGACACTGCAGTAAAAGGTAAAATATGTACTTTATGTTTGCCATACAAAATCAACATTAAAATGTAGTTAGAGATTTATAGACATTTTTAAAGGGACACTATAATCACTGAATTAAATTTTGCTCAATAAAGCAGTTTTGGTGTATAGATCTTGCCTCTGAAGTCTGCTCAATTCTCTGCTATTTAAGAGTTAAATCACATTTGTTTCTGTTTATGCAGCCCTAGCCCCACATCCCCTGTCTGTATTCGAAACAGACATCAAGAAAGAAAGTTTCATTTTCATACAGATGTTAACTTACTTTAGAGGTATTTATCTAATACACTGCAAATTGAACTTTGATCACACACAGAATGCTCATGTAAGGTCCAGGTGGCTATTAAAGGACCACTATTGTGCCAGGAAAACATACCGCCCGGCTCTGGGGAGAGGAGAGGAAAGGGGTTAAAACGTACCTTTTCCAGCGCCGGGCGGGGAGCTCTCCGCCTCCGATCCTCCTCCTCTCCTCCCATTCGGCTGAATGCGCACGCGCAGCAGGAGCTGCGAGCGCATTCAGCCGGTCTCATAGGAAAGCATTCATAATGCTTTCCTATGGACGCTTGCGTGTTCTCACTGTGATTTTCACAGTGAGAATCACGCAAACGCCTCTAGCGGCTGTCAATGAGACAGCCACTAGAGGCTTTGAGGGCTGGATTAACTCATTTATAAACATAGCAGTTTCTCTGAATTTTCTCTTTATAAAAAAATGGGTTAACCCTAGCTGGACCTGGCACCCAGACCACTTCATTCAGCTGAAGTGGTCTGGGTGCCTAGAGTGGTCCTTTAACAGTGTAGCATTAAATTAAACAGACTATGCAATAAAATAATTTTAAACGTTAGATCTCACTTTGCAGGAAGTGTTCAGGAAAGCTGTGCACATTACATTCAGGGAGGTGTGACAAGGGCTGCGTAAACAAAGTGATTTAACTCTTAAGAGAAGTGAGCTATACACCAACATTACTTAATTAAGCTAAAGTTGTTTTGGTGACTATAGTGTCCCTTTAACGTTTTATGTATCTAGTGAGAGTAAATAATTAACTTAAATACAATGCTGATTATCATGTCTTTTATTGGCCAAGAATTTACATTTCTTATTATAACTTTATTTCTGTTAAAATAATATCTTGTTGAAAATCACTGAGCCATACCCAAAAGAGAAGCACTATGCAAAACACCATGATCATATTGTACATCGTTAAGAATTTAAACATGGAGAAAGAGGTGACCAGAGCATTCCGTCCTTCCCTGCATAAAACAAAAACAAAGGACAATAATGATTATAAATTACTAATAACATTTAAAATTATCCTTATCCAACTCACCAATCAATTCCAATTTTTCTTTTAACCTCTTTTTCATGTAAAAACTACGAGGTTCGTTAGTTGAAAGAAAGTTATGTAGAAATTCATCACATTTTTTTCTTCAACATCGAAGTCGAAGGTTGTTGTTTTGTCTAATCCTAAACCCATTGATATAAGGCCTTCTCATAACTTTCGATGAAAGAGATTAGCATGGTTTACTCCAGACTCCTAATGCATTTTAGTTTACTGAAGTGCATTAAATGTGAAGAGTGTGTTGTCTTCACTTTTTTTTTTACATTTTATAAAAAGTGGAGATTTCAATAGAAAGTTGCATTTTTTATAAATTAACCTTGCTACACCCTCCTGGCTGTCCATCAGACGGCCACTGATGTTGCTCCCTTGTTGTTAAGATTGGTGGCGCTAAACTCAAGAGACAATCACTTGCACAGTGCACCTGCCTTGCAAAAACTTCTCATTGACCTGAAAGTCTGGGCAGGGTTTGAAGAGGAGAGCTTGCAAAGGCTGCAGGCAGCAGATCTGCAGCTTTTGCAAGCTGTTGTTAGATATACCCCCAATAAAAATATTAGATTCATGTATGTTTTCATTGCAGGTATACATACTAAACAGTGGTTTTTTTTGGGTGGGTTTTTTTTTTAATTTGGCAATGGAGTACTGTTCTAACCTTTCATAGTAGTTGTCATACATGTTTATAGCAGTTGTCACATTTAAATGCACAAGAATATTAATCTGGAGAGGACAGGCAACTAGTATTTTATCAGCATCTTCTCCACCTTTAAGTCTATTTCTATCCGCTTTTCAATACTTCATCCAATTGACACAATTGCAGCAGCATTTGCTACTAGTCCCAGAGATAACACACGAACTGTGAGTATTCCTTCTGTAACCGTGTGTGGTTCCCTTATTTACCACTATAATGTCTTAAAGCATAGAACTTAGTAGGGCTAACCATACAGATATCTTAGCCATAATTTTATATAGTGTAAGAGATCCTCTATTTAACATACATAAATAATTGAGAATACAATATAAAATAAGGATTGTCTTGGAAGCAATCGTTTTGTCTTTTGGATATTTATTATATAAAAATATAAAATCCATTATAGCAGAGTTTATAAGATTAAATTACATGCTTGCAAATATCATTAATAGGTTAACATACCCTTCTGAACATGTCATCATGTCAGCCTCTCTGTCATTTTAAGATGGAGCAGCGTCTGTCTCCAAGTCTCTCCTCTGTGTTTTAACATTTAAAAGTACACCTATTTATACCTTAGGTGTCTCCATTTTAGGTTACTGTAGTTCAAATATGAAAAAGTAACACTTCTTTTACTTTATTCAATTTAGGACCTCCCTTAATTTGGCAAACATACAAGGCCATAACTAAAGGGTGTATACGTCATGGAAATTTTCCTGACTTAGTTCAAGATGGCATCTTAAAGTCTGAATAGGTTATCTGTTGTTTATACTAAGTCGTAAGTGTACAGTCATGGGAGATTCACGGATTTGGGGAAGCTCCATTAACTTGGGGTTACCACAGTATATTGTGTACTACAAGAGTCGTAGTATAGCCTTGAAGCTTGTTTATGCATTATTGTTATTGTAATTCGTCTGGGACAAAATGGCGCAAACATATTATGCACTGAGGTTATTGCTTAAAGAAACATCTTCCATCCATTTCTAACACCTTGTCAGTTTGCAATATCTCTTAAAGACAAAGTACACAGTTTAAGAAATACAACATTTCATTCTAAAACTTGTAATATTTGTATTTGCCCATAACACTTCTACTGTTCACCACAACCACCAAAACTTCCACAACTGCCACAACCAACACCAACACCACCATCTTCTCCATTAGCAATGCATTACTCAAGTAAATACTAGTGCAGAGGCTCAGGCTAGCAAAAAATAAATAAAACAAAAAATCCTATTCCCTGGCTGCTTTCAGTGCCATTAATACCAACTTGGATTCATTTATTTAGAATTGTTTTACAGATTTGTGATTTATGTATTTATTTTATTTCTTGCAACATACTGATTATGTGATTTGCAGTGTTTTTCACTGCCACTGCTTGTGCTTTGCAAATTGTAAGCTTCTTCCTTCAGTATTATACAGTGTGTATATGTGTATAATACTTGCCCTGAGTGTGGCAGGCTTTTTGTTTAAAAAAAAATGTTTCTCCTTGTAGAAAAAAAAAATCTAAAAAGTGATGATAGTGGTGATGATTATAATGTTTTTAAATACCTTTCATTTTAGTGGTTTTGCCGTACCTGGCTGACTCTTTTGTGTGACTATTCCGAATACCTTTGTGCAGTTAGTATAAGTGTATACATTCTTCC